>CM061132.1:78910615-79379191 GCA_030789695.1 Scilla litardierei | reverse complement strand
GGGTCCCCCGCACTTACGGTCCGCGGTGGTCGACGACCACGGGACCCGGAAACCGAACACAGAGCGTCGGTTCACGCGGTCCGGCTCCCGTCAGGCGAGGTCACGTGCCTCCTCGCCCTATCGTGAAAGGAGCCGGAGAGAGACCGAAGGGACGAACGGCGAATCGATGACGGCATCGTCTCGTCGATCACGGTCGTCCCACCGCAGGAGAAGCGAACGACACCAATCAAGAGACCGATCACGGCGGAGCAGGAGCTCCCGCAGGAGGAGTCGGGAGCGTCGGGTCAGCCCGACCCCCAGCGTGGCGAAGGCTGCGGAGCCAGCCCCACCGGCGCCGGTGCTACCTCCACCCCCGCTCGAGCCGGAGACAGGCAAATACCGCATCCCCGGAGGCATCCACGGGGACCGGTGTCCCTTATCGCGGAGAATAACCGACGCCCGAGTCCCTTCTCGATTCAGGATCCCGGTGCTGGGAAAGTACGACGGAATAGGAGACCCGGCACACCACGTGATGGATTACGAGGGGGACATGGCCTTCCAGGGAGCTGACGATGACCTGCTCTGCCGGGGCTTCTATTCAACTCTCAGGGGAGCAGCGAGGATCTGGTACCACAGCCTGCCCGGCCGCTCCATCGACAGTTTCGAGCAACTCGCCCAGTTGTTCTGCAAACAGTTCATGGCGGGGAGGCTGATCAAACCTGGTGCTGAACATCTGTTCAACATAGTGCAAGGCCCGGCCGAGCCACTCCGACAGTTCATGCGCCGCTTCAATGCGGAAAGGCTGAACGTGAACAACCCACCCGACCTGGTGGTCCAGACGGCTCTTAAGAAAGGGCTTCGCCACAGGGGCCTCAAGAAGTCCCTACACACCGACCCCCCAAAGGACCTCCCCGGGATCATGGCAAGGGCCGAACGCTTCATGCTAACTTAGGAGGCCTTGGCCGAGGATGCGGGAAAAACCGCTCGAGGGACCAAGCGTGGCGACGGCGGACGAGCTAGCCCCGAAGGGTACCGGACCGAGAAGAGGCAGAGGAACAGGCAGCGGGGAGAAAGCACGAGGGATACCACCCCAGACGCCATCCTCGCCCAAGTACAGAAGGAAGAGCGAGCTGATCGCCCCCCACCGAAGGCTAAAAGAGGCGGGAAGAACCGGGAGAAGTACTGTAAGTACCATAAGGACGATGGCCATGACACGGAAGATTGCTGGCATCTGAAGAAAGACATTGAGAAGCTAATGAGCCGAGGGCACGTCAGGAATCAGGCCGACGAGCCGGCCTACGGAGAAGGGACCTCCACGCAGCCAGACAAGGGGAAGAAGGTCAACACCCTCCAAGGCCCCCTCCGCATCATAGAGTAAGCAGGCAACGTCTCTCCCCCCGGTGGCAGCCTAGTATGAGGGAGTTATCTAGTTTTACATCCCTCTGTTTAAGCTTCATTTCCCTTTGTTCGTTTCCTCCAAATGTACCAGTCCGACAGGACTCATGAGAGTACAAACGCGTTCCTTTTATTGCCTTTACTTAAAATCCTGACGGAGTTGACATGTCGCCAATAACGCAAAAGGCCGGGGACCGCCGCCTCACTGGAGGAGGAAGAGGAGCTTTGCCCCCGCCGACCGTCTCCGGCACTCATAAGTCTGGGGGCAATTCCCCCAGCAGACGCGGAGGTTGACCGGTCCTAAGCCGAGGAGCTTTGCCCTCGCCGACCGACTCCGGCGTTCATGAGTCTGGGGGCGATTCCCCCAGCAGGCACGGATGCTGACCGGTCCTAAGCCGAGGAGCTTTGCCCTCGCCGACCGACTCCAGTGCTCATAAGTCTGGGGGAGATTCCCCCAGCAGACGCAGATGCTGACCGGTCCTAAGCCGAGGAGCTTTGCCCTCGCCGACCGAATCCAGTGCTCATAAGTCTGGGGGCGATTCCCCCAGCAGGCACGAACGCCGACCGGTCCTAAGTCGAGGAGCTTCGCCCTCGCCGACCGACTCCAGAGCTCATAAGTCTGGGGGCGATTCCCCCAGCAGGCACGAACGCCGACCGGTCCTAAGCCGAGGAGCTTTACCTTCGCCGACCGAATCTAGCGCCCATAAGTCTGGGGGCAATTCCCCCGGCAGGCACGGACGCCGACCGGTCCTAAACCAAGGAGCTCTGCCCTCGCTGACCGACCCCTGCGCTCATAAGGCGGGGGAGAATCCCCAACGCCAGTTTCGTTCATTCCCAAGCCAAGAACAAGGCGACAACGCAAAGCACGCAAGAAATCCAAGTAAGTCGATTTTGTTTATAATAGTTAACCCGAGTACAAAAATGCGTCTTATTTACAGGGGATCAAGGCGAAGGAAACACCCTACAAACAATCTACTCACGTCGAACGACAGAGTTCTTCGCCTACGGAAGCTAGATCGACACCGACAGAGCAAAATCGGTTGACAAAAGACCCGAAGTAGGTAGCCCAAGCTGGCAGCCATGCAACCAGCAATTATGAGCCGCGGAGCCGGTACCGAAGCCGAAGGAGGTAACGGGGGCCAGGGATCCATTTCAAGTAGACTGGCCCAAAGCGAAGCGGATGCTTAAAAATTTGAGGATAAGGCTGGGAGGGACTGCTTAAGGAGCCCGAGCTCGGGAGGACACATCCTCGGGCACTTCGCCCTGCTCGGAGCGAGGGGACTCGACTGGCGGAGGAGCTTGCCGGACACGTTCCGCGCATTCCCGGAAGGAAGACTGGACGACTTCGACGATCCGAGGGGCGATGATGTCTATATACTTACCGAAGGCCCCCCTGAGAACCTCGAAGATCTCCTTCCCCAGGGTCTCGACGACGCCCTTCTCCACCTCCTCCGCCAGCCGCATTACCTGACGCCGGTCCGACAGTTCCCTCTGAAGCTCCTCCCTCTCCAGACGGAACGACTCCGCCGCTTCCTCAGCCGACTGATGAGCATCCCCTAGCTTTCCCTCGAGGTCACCCACTTGTCCCTCTAACGCAGCCACACGGAGGGCTAGGCGCCGAGACTCCATCTGGGCCTCCATCATGGCCACCTCGGCCGCCCCGGCCCGCTCCTGAGCCCTCATGGAGGACTCCTCCAACTCCCTCAAGCGGACGGCTCGACACTGCAACTCCACAGCGAGCGCTGAACCCTGAAAAGACGAGACATGGGCTAAGAAGAGGATAAAGAGAAAGAGAGGATAGCAAGATAACCGAACCTGTTGGAGGATCCAAACCAAGGAATCCGACATCTTGTCGGCCGGGATCTTCTTGAGGAGGCTGCGGTCCCGGGGAGGGACGGAGACCTCGGCAACCTGCTGGGCCACGGCTCGGTCAGCAAACATCGAACTCCCAGGGACGACAATCAAAGCCAAGTCGCTCACCAACAAGGCCCCGACCCCTGGTGATACGGGCGAAGACGATGCGAGGGGGGTGGCTGACAAAGCTATCGAAGGATCCCCGGCGGTCGCCACGGGAAGCGCGGAACCTGCCGGGCCGGAGGGATCCACGTCCTCCTTCCTCTTCTTTCCCCCGTGGAGCTCCGAAGGCGCCGGAGGAGAACGCTTCCGCCTCGCACCATCCTCACCCCCCGGAAGGGGATCGCCAGAAGAAGAGGCGGGAGGCGCGGCCGCCACCTTACCCACGGCAGGCTCGGCTTGGCGCACCTCCTCCTCAATGGTCCTCCGAGGCGCCCTTCCAGAGGTACTACCTCGGCTCCGAGCGGCTCCTCGACGGATCAGCTCGTCAATGTCACGGACGAATTCGCGGCCAGCCATCCCTGCAAAGGAGACCGAAATCAGGATGAGTCATAGGGCGATCTGGGGATGAAAAAGCGACCTACCCGGAGACCACAAGACGGCCTTCAGGAGCAGGTCGTCCAACAAAGACCAGATGGACTTCGTTTCCAAAGGAAGAGCCAACAGAAGCGCAACGGCTGCCCGGTCGGCGTCTGAGAGACCTAACGACGGGCGAGAATGGACAGAACTGCCCCAGCTTGTCAGAATCTGGGCCTCGCCCAAGAAGACCACGAAGACATAATCCAAGTTCCAATCCCCTGACCAGCGGGGTAACCCGATCAGGCATTCCCTCCTCGAACGAGCTCGGAGTAGCAGCCATGACCCCGGACCGACCGTCTGGGCCTGGTAAAAGTAGAAGAGAAGGGGGAGAGTCGGCTCCAGACCACGGGTACAGCAGAGCGTTACGAAGCCCGTCAGTACCGCGATCGAACACGGGGTGAACTGACACAGGGACACTGTGAAATGTTCCATGACCTGGATGAAGAAGGGATGGAGCGGGAAGCGAAGACCCAGGCGGAACATCTCGACGTAGACGCCGACCTCATTGCTCCTCGGAAGGCAAATCCGCTCGTCGACAAATGGAACCCGAACCTCGTATGGGAAGCAGAGATATCTTTCCCGGATCTCCGCGGCCACCGAAGGAGGGGTCCTCGACGGCGTACGGAGGACAACCGGGGGCACATTAAGCCATACGGCAGCCAACGCCACGTCATCACGGGCGTAGTCTGGAAAAAGTTTCTCCTTCCCCTTATCTTGAAGAGAACGACTCCCGGCGGGGGAACCAGACCCCCCTAGCCGGGGTTCGCCCCGCCCGGACTCCGGAGGACCCCTCGTCCTCCGGCCAGAACCACCTATCCTAAGAGCAGCCATAGGATGAAAGCAAGAGAGGAATTACCTATTTTCAACTATTTTGGAGAGGACAAAGAAGCGAAGGCGATGGGGAACTCCGGGTTGCTGAAGGCTCTGAATACCGGGAGGAGCGAAGAAGAAGTGGAGATCAATACAACTGGGGATCTTATATGCCAGGGGAGAATTCGAAGCGCCTGACAAGAATGCGTGGCGAGGCTCGAAGAGTCGGCGGCGTTCCGAAACTGGCGCCAGTTGAAGACCAATCGATCCGCCTCATCATGACCTGCATTTATGGCCTCGCCTCGATTGAAGCGCCGCTCGTAATCCCAGGAGACATAGCGGGTGATCTGAGCGAGCCGAGGCTGATCGACCCCACCAATGGCGGCTCACAAACCCTTCGGCTTCTCGAACTTAAGGCGACTACGCGAGCGGCGGGGATAAGCTTGCCGCTACACGTGGTAGCATCTGAAGGCCGACGGCGCTTCGGAACCCGTGCCTTAAAAACATCGAACGGGCCAACTCATGATGACGACTAATAAATGAGTCGGCATCGACTGGCGAGCTCGTCACAATCGGCAGAGGTCACATCGGCCGAGCCGAACCGGCCAAGGCCGATCAACCCGACCGATGGGGGCAATTGTTACGCCTATTTGGCCGAGACCCGTAAAGCACGAGCCCAGGAGCCCGACTACTGGTCAAAAGCCCATCTGCGTCCTCAAAGCCCATTCGACAAAGGCCCTACAAGGGACCTTCTCGAACGCCGATCCGACCCGGCCCCAATAACCCGTTGGTCGCTCGCCCACTCCTGCGAAAACCACTCCCCCGGACGCGCGACCACTAAATAGCGATAATGGGGAGGTGCTGGCAGGGCGGAGAGAGCGACGGCAAGGGGGGACTGATGGTGCACGATCAATGGTGGACGTAGGACGTGGGTCAGAGGCGATCACGTCGGGGCTCTACAAAAGGGCCAGGAAGACGACGAAGAAAGGGACCGCATCTTAGGTAACAAAACCTAAGGTACTCCATCAACGACCTCCTTCCCCCAATTCATCTCCTTCCTCCCCCGCTCGCGCCGAGAGACGCCGTTACGATCTCCTCACGAGTCGAACCGTCTCCGCCGGGCCTCCTTTCTTAGATCACTATCTGACTTAGGCATCAGAGGGGATTTGGCCGGAACCAAGGTCCGGCCCCCTGACGAGCGTTCTCGTCTACGCAGGTGGACAGCTGATCGACGGGCCGAGGCTACCCCTCGCCCCTCTCCGACCGCTCGATCGACCGGATAGTGAGGTTTCCCCTCACCGCTCAGCCTGCCGAGGCCGAGCACGCTCCACCGAGGCCGAGCGTCTTAGTCGGGTCCGAGACTCCCCCTCGCCGCCCGCCGGCCGTGCATCTACCCGGGCGACTGAGGCTACCCCTCGTCCCCCTTCCAGCCGAGGCCGAGCACGTCTGTCCGAGGCCGAGCATCTCAACCAGGGCCGAGGCTTCCCCTCGCCCCTTCTGCACCAATTCGAAACCCCCCCCCAAGGGACCCAAAGCGGGCCCCTTGACCACGTTGACCGGGTTCTCCACGGTCAACGCTTTGTAGTGAGAAAACACTCTGAAACAGAAGGCAAATGATATGAATTGGATGATAGTAGATTGATGATTGAAGCTCCGTAAAGACTTCAAGCTCATACGATGGAAAGAAGAGATTATTCGTCAATGTAATTTTTCTTTTATCTCTTCTAGTATGTAGCTTAGAAGTAGAACTATGATGGAGCACTCACACACATCTACTTTCGGTCATAGGACACCTCTAGACCTTTGTCCTTTGATCTCAATTCAATTCTCTTTTGATTGTGCTAGGATTATTTATAACAGCCGACTGCTTAACACCTTACAGTCGCTTGTCTCAAAAACAGTCGACTGTGTTTTGTTCTACAGTCGCCTGTTATGCACAGACTATTACAATGCAGTTTTTGGGTCCTCTCTGATTATCTCGCACAGGCCACTGTTGAACGTTTATCAGGTGCATGTCTTAGCGACAGTCGACTGTGAATGGTTCATCAGTCGCCTGTCTCTCCTTGCCCAAACTCTGTTTGATCTGATTTCTACGGCCAGTCGACTTATGCTGTATATACAGTCGACTGTCTATTAGATCAGTCGACTGTCTATGCTGCAACAGTCGACTGTCTGTAAGTCTAATCTTTGACTTAGCTCTCTGGAAATTTCTCCTGTCTGTGACAGTAGTCTGTTTAAGGTTATACAGTCGCCTGTTCTGATTAACAATCGAATGTGTTCCGTGCATCAGTCGTTTGTCCTGTATCTTGTGAGATTTCCAGTATTTCATCTAACTTACTCTTCTCTCGGCCAGTCGCCTGTCGAAGTATGTACAGTCGCCTGTTGATTTTACAGACGACTGTCTTGGCTTCTTCAGTCGACTGTCCACGTGGTAAGTTACCGTTATGAATTCTCACCTACCCTTGCTGACTGTGCAACAGTCGACTGTGGTCTGTTCAACAGTCGACTGTCGCGAGTTCAGATTATATCCGTTGAGATTTTTCTCACGGATTTCGATTGGGTTTTTGCCTAAACTGTTTTGTGGATTTGAGAAAGCTATAAATAGAGCTTCTACTGTTTCATTGGAAGGTTAGACACTCATTCATTGCAATATCCTTCAAGCTTTCATTTCCAAAGATCAAAGCTTTCAAATCCAAAGCCCTAAGTATTTCCAAATCTGATTCTCTTGCTCTCCAACCTAGAACCAAAGATTGATCCTCTAGGCATTTGGTGCAGTCAAGAGAAAGGGCTTTACTCCTCTCTTCCAAGAGAGTTCATCAACACACATCACACTTCTCCTTCAAGTTCTACTTCAAAGCATAGGTGATTGTAAGTGTTGCTTTCAGATTTCATAACTTCATTATTTGAATTGTGCTCTCGGTTGTGAGAGTGGTTTTTGCTTGCTCCCTGGTTATGGGAGTCAAGGACATCGATTGTATTCGATTGCACTTGTAGGGTTGCTACAAGTGGGTTTTTAAGGAAACCTCAAGTTAGGGTTCTAACTTGAGTATCCGGTGGTATCCGGGTGGTAGCGACGTAGGATTACCGGGACCAAGTCGGGAGTTGACTTGGGTAATCTGAACCCTTGAAACAAAACTGCGTTTGCGTGTGTTTCTCTTTGGGTTGTTTTCTATTCCACACTATTTGTTGGATTGCAATTTATTTGGTGTAAATTCCTATTAAATTTGCATAAACACTATTCAACCCCCTTCTAGTGTTTTCCCCATAGACAGGATCCTTACACAAATTTGAGTTAGAGGTTTCTAACTCAAGTATCCAGATGGGATCCGGTTGTTTGGGACGTATGATCACCGGGAACAAGTCGGGGAGACTTGGGTGGATCCGAACCCTTTAATTCGTTTGTTTACGATTGCATTTCTTTGTTGTCAATATTTACATTTCCGCATTGTTGGTTTAGTTTGCAAAATAATTAGGAATTATCTTATTAATTATTTTAAAGTACTATTCACCCCCCCTCTAGTACTTGTGCAGTAGCTTCGTAGGGCATTTCAAACTATACCCCCTTTAAACCATACAATAGCAACTTCCCATCTTTTAAAAACTAACCCAACCCAAGCCCTAGGGCACGCACGCAAGACACCCAATGCCTCCTCCTCCTTTGCGTCTTCTTCTTCCTTTGGAGCTTCGGTGAGTCTCCCGCCAAGACCCCAGCAACTCCGACGATTCCCTCTCCCTTCTCTCTCTCTCTTCCCGCTCCCCATTACACACACTCTCTCCCACAAAAACCCGCCCAGGCCCAGATCTGTGCTCGCAGCCGGAACTGCTTACGCCACCGCCCCTCCAGCCGCCTCCTACGGCCAGCTCTGCCTCCCTCAGACCCCCTTGAACTGCTCTATCACCTACAACTCTTCTCCCCCACTCCTCTACTCTCTATCTCCCTCAAAACACCTCTCAAACCCATTAAAACTCAGTTTTGGACAGATCTGTCCATCGCCGGAAAAACCCGCCTCCGTTCGACCACCGCCAGTGACCACTCCACCACCATCAGATCCCCTCGACCCATTTACATACTGTAAGTCTCCTTTGCCCCCTCTGGTAGTCGCATCTCTGCTGCGACGCAAAACATCGACCCGGTATCGAAAATCTGACATTCCGCCTTCTCACGGCTGCCCACTACCGTGCGCAGTCGCCGTCAGCCACCGACCAGGTCGAGCAACCCCCCATCGACCTCCTTCAATCCTCGACAGCCCCCTTTGCTCCTAGGAGTTCACGCTCATTGCCGATCTCGTGTGTTTTCCCTCGATGTTACCGCCACCGTGTAAATACGTTGTGCTACCCTCAACGGGAGAGATCTCGACCCCTGCTCATTGTTTGTGCCTCCACCTCACTGTCCGAACGTGTCTCGCTATGCTACCTACGGTCAAAATGTTTCTGACGATGCACATCCATCGCCGTTCAGACCCGACATCCGCTCTATGATCAAACGTCAAAAAGGTTAGTCCCCTAATGCGTAGTAAGAACCCACACCGTATCAAATCTAAAACCTAATCTAAAAATCATCAATGATAACTAAAGTTTACTTTACGCTCTTTAAAGTATTGTTCAATCATAGACATCGACGAACAGACATAATATCTGTGCACATATGATAGTCGTTGATTAGGCGTAACGAATCAAAAATCGTGACTTTTGACTGTTAGGGCAGTTTCGCTGAACTTAGAAACTTACCATAATAGGATTGATGAAAAACGTGATTTGACATCGTTGTTGACCCATTTCAGACGGACCCTCGCTGATGCACTGCTTCGACGAGACGCTCCAGACAGACGACGCACTTGCCTCCGTAGGCAAGTGTTTCTTACTTGCGTACTTTCGGCCATGTTTAGGCCATCTTTCCTTACACTGTAAAAGTACGACTAAAGAGAACCGGACGTGAAATGATATCATCTAGGTCCCCCCTTGACAGCTTAGACTTGACGACGAAGTCTACGCACAACAACAACAACAACTGACACCCTAGGTTCTATCTGTATGTGCGTGCGTCTGGACCCCTTAGAATTAATAACTTCTTGCTACTTGTCGTGTCATGGTCCCTGTTACAAAAATCCTGCGGACGTTTCAGATGCTCTCCATGCGAGAGTGATCTCTGTGTTACAAAATACCTCTGGGCGTTTCAGATGCTCACAACGCGAGAGTGATCTCTGTGTTTTCAGATGCTCTCCACGCAAAGGTGATCTCTATGTTACACAAAGCCTGTAGGCGTTTCAGATGCTCTCCACGCGAGAGTGATCTCTGTGGTACAAAAAGCCTCTGGGCATTTCAGATGCTTTCCACGCGAAAGTGATCTCTGCGTTACAAAAAGCCTCCGGGTGTTTCAGGTGCTCTCCAAGTGAGAGTGATCTCCGTGTTACAAAAATCCTCTGGGCATTTCAGATGCTCTCCAAGCGGGAGTGATCTATGTGTTGTCTTGTCTTGAGCACTTGTGTTTTGGGTAGGGTTGAGCGGTCGCACAGGGAGAGGGTCTGGCCGCCCTCAAACCGTAAGGCATGAACCATTCGTGACACACACGGTACTTCTTGTCTTGTCCTGTCCGGTCTAGTGTAGTCCTATAGCCAGTGGAACACGCTACGACTATTGACTGTCACGTTTACTTTCCTGCTCCGTTTTTACATTCCTTATATAATAGTATAACTGCCATATCATCACAACTGCATGTAATCAACGAGTAAAATGTTGTTAAAAATTGTTTCATACTTGCAGCAGAGTCTAACCATTCCTTGCAGACTTTACCTGATGTACTGTTCCTTTCCTCTTTAGTGTTGTACGTCAGGTACCGAGCTAAAGTATGTGGACGGACCAGAGCTACCTGAGGATGTGGAGCGGAGGACGTTGACCCGGAGTACATCCCCGACGAGGACAAATCCTAGAGATACTACCCTGTTGCTGATCCTCAGAGGTTTTTATCTCTTTCTAGTTCGGATGCGTAGCACCGTTTACTTTTCTACCTAGGTTGGGTGCTTGCACCATTAGTTTCTTTTCAGTAGGTTTAGCCATGCTGGGCTTCTTTTATTAGACTTGATATAAATGCTGAATATTATCTCTTTTTTTAATGAATGCAAATTTTCTTTCGAGTACTCTTATTCTGATTGTTACGAATCTTATATATGCAAGAACGTGTAACATTAAATAGTACCCCTACAGACGCTTATTGGGCCCGAGCCTCACAGCTCCGGCCCATGCGGACCTTAGTCATGCCTCCCTTCTGTCGTTTTGGGAAGTGGGGCGTGACAATCCCAAAGCCTCGATGTATACCCATCTGATTGACATATGTAAGAACAGATTGCAGGGTTGGTCTTCGTCACTATTGTCTATTGCAGGTCGCATTGAGCTGGTTAATTCTGTCTTTTTTGGTATGGTGGCTTTTTGGACGCAGGTTTTTCGAATCCGTATGTCTGTTTTAAGCATTCTCAATTCCATTTGTAGAAAGTGTATTTGGGGGAATTCATATACTTGGGATTGGGATGATCTTTGCTCTCCCAACCAGGAGGGGGGAGTGGGGCTTCGGCACTTCTCTGAGCTCAACAATGCTTATGGTGTCAAATTGACTTGGCATATGCTTACACATAATGGTATATGGGCCACCTATATGAGACGTGAGTATTTGAACAATACGGGGTTTTCTGTAGCCAAAAGCAGTCCTATGCAATCTGGGACTTGGAAATTTATTATTCAATGTCGGGAATTCAATAAAAAGCTTACTAAACACATTGTTAGAGATGGTTCTTCCACTCTCTTTTGGTATAACAACTGGCTGCCTTATGGTCTGCTATGTGACATGTTTGTTGTGCCGAATGGTGAGGAAGGGAATTTGGTCTCCAATTATTGGGCGGATGGGGGTTGGAGCAACATTCCAATTTCTGTTAAGTCGGCTATTGATTCCATTACCCTTCTGCATGGCGATGACTCGTGGGACTGGATTTCTAATTCCCCAACTTTACATAATGCTTGGGATGGATCTCGCGCTATTAAACCTATTTTTACCTACTTCAGGGTATTCTAGTTCCAAGGGAATATCCCCAAGATGGCTATCACTTTGCTACGAGCTTTTCACAAAAAACTTCTCACAATGGACAAGCTCGGCCTCTGGGGAGTGCATAATTCCCCTTTTGTGTTCTATGCTCTAATAGTATGCATGAATGTGTGGATCATATTTTCTTTAATTGCAGCTTTACTAAGTACCTCCTTTGCAGGAGTTTGCTCAAGTTAGGGATCACTACCACTCCCCCCTCCTCCCTTGCTGGATTGGGTGACCTGCTTCTCGCTAGATATCGCAATAAGGACTGCATTGGCATACTTGCCAAGACTGTATTGGCTGTGATGGTTTGATACATATGGAGAGAGAGGAATAGGAGGATCTTTGAAGGTTTGAGCAAGATTCAGACTCGACTTTTTGAAGATATTGCTACTGACGTCAGAATTGCCCTAAGGCACATTGAGTGGGATCAGGAGGCGGAACGGGCCCCCCTTCTTAACTGGGGGCTATTAGTTTGGAATGGTTTTCCTTTCTAGTACCTTTGTATGATATATCGGGCTCTTTGGGGAGAAGAAGGTGTCATGTAGGGGCAGGGGAAGGCGCCTATGCCTTAGCTCTGCACTACTAATGCTCTCTTGTCTTCCATAGATCCTTGCACATTTTTACAGAATCAATAAAGATAAAGCATATTCTCCATATATATATATATATATATATATATATATATATATTTATTGATGCTGGATAACTGTATAGCATTATGGGCTTCTTGTTGTTATGTTTTGATTGCTATTGTTTAATCTTGGAACGCCCAGTAGAGCAGATGATAGTAGGATGTAGTGGGTGACAGTGCTTGTGCCCTCTCCCCCTCTTCCTACTAACATTTGCAACTAACCGGTGTTTATTCTTTGTATATTATTCTTGTCTAATAAAGATAGCTTTTATTTGCCCCACACACGCGCGCGCACACACACACACACACTAGTCATACCCGTGCCCGTAGGGCACGGTTCATTTAAGATATCCACCCCTTTAAAATCTTAGTTTTCCCAAAAATTAATGCATAATAACTGGTATGTAGTTCCCTCAAAATTTTCAGTTTCACCAAAAATTACTTCCCCATTGAATTCATGAATTCAGTTTCACTCAAAAATTTTAGTTTCCCTAAAATTTAGTTTCCTTCCAGTTTAACATGTTCACTAAGTGGACTATTCATTTAAAATTTTCCTCTCATCAAAATCTTGGATCCATTAATTTTAAACGGACATCAATAATTATAGATATACCATAGGAACAATACACGTATAATTTTAGATATATCATTTTTAAGATGTTAGATAGTTAAGTTTATTGCAAAAATATTTTTTTAGCGAATTCATATCATAAATTATATGAATATAGCCCGACGCCAAATGAATTTATAAACATTTGAGCACAATTGTAATTTGCTATTGAAGGAATAAAATCTTTACGCATGACATAATGTCTGTGTGCAAATAGGTTTAAGCTTTTGTCGCTAGAATAATTTCACCTTCCAAATAATACATTACCGATTTGTTTTATTTATTTGATTTTACTCATCATTTTTGCTGAATGAATCATATATATCTCGCTTAATTTTCAATATACATTCACAATTCTCTTGCATGATAGCAATTAACAGCCATGGAAACTTGAAGATAATGATGAACCTGCAAGCTGTAAATGATGCTTCAATCAATAAAAATATTGACACACCTAGACAAATGAAGTTAGCATTCAGTGATGTCTTCCAAGAGAAACATGCTACGACTTGCAACTGTAGCCTCCAGTTCAAATTTGATTGATAACAATGTACCCATCATAGTTACATAGTTAAATGCACAACTACCATGATACAATTTATAAGTATTTTTTCTCCAGATGTGAAGAATCTATTTCAAAAAAATGTTGTTTTCCAATACAAAGCTCAAGCATAATAATTCTGCACTTACACAATACTTTTAAGAGCCTATGTAGCAATAGACCAATGGAGACTATAGCAACATCTCAAGAATGCGTGTTCCCTCCTCCTAACATATTTGCAAGAGGGTGCAACACTCCTAAAGTGTGGAAGCATTTCCCTACCTGAGTAAAATCCTACATGTTAACATCCCTGTCTCCAAAACTCAGACTGTCACAGTCAAAGCATAGAGCCATGTAATAATGCAAACTTATTTGTAAAATATTAATTTTGGAGCACATTCATCGCATGTTCTTAACGGCTAATTTTCACAAAAAGTGTCACTTCACTTTTCTGTATACTGATGTTTGTTAGCATGTGTAGGCATAACTAAACATTGCTGGAAAATAATTTATAGTCTTGAAGAAGAGTTTTCGTTTCCATTTCTTTTTAGTTCCTTGATCTGTCATACTTCAACGTTCAGTTCAACGTGTTGGATCTGGATCCTAGCCTAGAGGGGGGGTGAATAGGCTTTTTAAAAAATAATTCGTGCAACCCACGAATAAGCACACGCAGTTATAGCAGCAACATGGTAAATAAAAAGCAGACACATAGTACACAGCAGATTTACCCTGGTTCGGTCGTCCCAACGACCAACTCCAGCCCCCAAAGCAGAACTAGTATTGAATAGCGCAATAGGTACAAAACCACAAGTTAGAGCACGCTCAGAGCACCCTCTACGTCTCTACACTCGCCAGGCTCTCAGTACCCCACACACAGTGTTTTCTCTCACTATCAATCCTAGTAACGCTTTCTACCAGCTAGTCCCAAACTAGCTGGGTCCCACTTGTCTAGTCCCAACTAGACAAGTCCCAAAATAGTCAAACAAAAATAGGTAAAGTTTCCCCTACAGAGAACGTTACACTAAGACACAAATAAAAGCGTTTAAGGGTTTAGAAATGCTCAATTTGTGTCCGTGTAGGCATCTCTGTCAATCAGCACGTCGTCAGCTCCAATCTGACGGAAACGGTGTCTCAATCCGACTCCTGGATATCAAGTTATGCACGGGTCTGTGCGTAAAGCAATTGCAGTTCAAATCCCAAATATAGTCGGTCTGTGCGCTCAGCAACTCCCTTCAAATCAAGCGGTCGGTGCGCAAAGAAAAATAGTTCAAATCCATTTAATAATGGGTCGGTCTGCACAGCAACTCAATTAAATCTTCACTCCACGTCAGCAAGGCAGATTATTTCTTTTCGTTTCAATCCCACGGCACTTCGATAGCCACGTCAGCTCCAATATAACCCCGCCTTCGATTTCTCGGAGCAGCTGTTCAATTTCGCATGCAGAAAAACGATCCCCGCCGTTGATCAGTGTGTCTCGTGTGATCTCGCCCGTCTAAACAAGCTAGGGCATGCAGGCGCTCTCGATGGCAACGGTGAACGGCAGCGACACTCTCCTTCTTCACGGCGACGACGGCTTCGACAACGACGACTTCGAGCGGCAGCTTTGAGCAGCGGTCGACTGCTTCGACTTCACGGATAGCTGCAACATCGATTTTGACGTCTACGGTGATCGATGGGCTTCTCCGGCGATATGGATTCTTCTCCGACTCCTAGTGGCGAGCTCCTTCGATGGTGATGGCAAGGCGGCGAGGCGACGATCTCCGACGGTGCTCCGTTCAACAAGTATTGGCAGCGGCGATGGCTTCACTGAGTGCTTTGACTGCTCCAACGGCGTCGATTCGACTGCAGCTTTGAGGAACGACAGCGGGCTTCGACAGCGACGACGATGGAGACTTTGACGGTGGTGGTGCTCTCAGGTTGTTGCAGCGACAAGGTCTCGAGTGCGATCTCCGAGCGACGACGGTGGCGACTCCGAACGTTGAGACTTCGACAGCGACGTCGAGTGATTCGTCGTCGTTTGACATCTCTGACGAGCGGCACGACATCGTCTTCATCACAGCGACTCAGCTTCGACTTCTCTCCTTGATCTGATGGTGTGCAGAGCAAGGTGTTGCCAAGCTCTGAGGACGACGACGGCTACTGCGGAGTTCTTTGGTGAGCAGCGACGGTGGGCTTGCAACAGCGTCGAGCTTCTTCGGCGATGACTCGAATTTGGCGGCGCTTCGACGTGTTCTCCTTGATGGCGTAGACAGTTACGAGCAATAGGCTCCTCCGTGGGTGATCTTCGCAGCTTCACCTTCTTAGTGTGCTTGCATGCAGAGAGAAACTACAACGAATGTGGAATTAAAAACAAGAGAAAAAAAATCAACTTGGGTGTTTAAAAATTAATGAGTGGACAAGTACTCCCCTATTTTTGTTTCACATGTAGATGCACAACCCCAAGGGAATTATATGGCTGATTTTTGATGAGGTGCCGCATACGCTCTTATGCAATAGCAGGAGGGGGTTTTTATAATAGGGGAGCTAGGGTTTTTTTTTGAAAGAGATATGATCAAAGGAAATCTCTGAATTGAATTTGAGTTTGAATAGGATAAAGAAAGCCATGCAGATTTGATTTTCAATTTAAATTGGATATGGGAAAAAAAATCTTTGCAAATCTTGTGAGTAGATTTTCATATCTACACACATTGACCAAGTCAAACTTTTTTGTGCACACACACTCCCTCTCTCCCAATATGCTATACGAATAGCAATTCCGCCAAAAAGTGAAAATATATTGTTTCGCCAATCCTGAAACACACTAGCACACACATTAGATATCACGACACGTTTGTCATCATCAAACAAAGGGATCCTAGATCGTTGCGTCCAACAATCTCCCCATTTTGGTGATGATAAACCCATAAAAGATTTGAGCAATAGATGGGTGTGTGAAGTGTGTTGAAGTGTGTGAGCCATTCAAGCATTACATAGCATGCACAACAAAAAATAAAAGCATGCTCCCCCTTCTCTCAAGCTCCCCCTTCAACATTATTCAAGTACTTGATGGAAAGTACTTTCCATGCTCCCCCTTCAACAAGTAATCAAAATATTTTCTTTCTCCCCCTTTGTAATCACCAAAAGTGGATTAATGAAGTCACAAAAATATTCCATGCAGAAATAAACCATTATTAAATGTAGCGTGCAATTTGTATGAGTTTTCCAAAGAATAGACAATTCAAGCTCATAGAATTTCATAACAATACTTCTCCACCTTTGTGTAAGTGTAGTGATATAGACAATGAAGTACAAGAGGAGATTCAATTTCAGTAAATCAACCAAATCAATCCACATTTTTCAATTTTTATGAATATCACTAGGATTGATTTTTCCCACCTCATCAAAGATGAGTTCAAGTTGTCGAACCCCAAAGCATGGCCTAAAAGGACTTTTAAATGTGGGGTGGCATTGCTTGACGAGTTATATACACCAACGCTAATGATTACCCATGTGCATAAGTTGGATACTCGTGGGTTGTGTATTAGCCATGAAGTGTATCCATTTTTCATACAGAGCAATTTTCATTTGTTTTTCATTTGAAATTATTTTGTGCTCAATTTTTATTCATGGCTAAACACTTCATATCCCTTAGAAAATTCAGAAATTAATCATTCCTGATTCACTTTCCATTATTCTTCAAAAGAATCTCCAAAAGCACTCAAAAGTCAAATATCGTGAAAGTGCAAATGTAGGTGTAGAAGTCAAGTTCGAAATTTATGAGACATGTCATGGCTATTAAGAGATAACATGTTCATGTAGCTACAACAATAATGAATTAACTTCTACAAGGGATAGATTTAATCATTCATACGATACCACTTTGAATAAAACATAAAGGGTATTCTTTTAAGCTCATTTTTTTTGGTTTTTCAATTTTTTTTTCAGAAATAAAAACATTAAAAAATCATGCACACAAGCACACAAACAAAAATAAATCAAGCACACAAACCAATCTATGAAGGTATGCAATGAGATGCAAAGAGGGATAAAAATTATACCTTCTCGTCACTATTTGACGAAGGAGCTAAAAGAATGAGACAGTGAAAAATTTGCTCCTCGCCAAATCTCCATCGCACCTACATGAAAGGTGTTAAGTGTGACCTTGGAATCCAACAAGGTCCACGAGTGTTAGCCATTAAAGATTTAGGAACCCAAACTTGTTTAAACTTGATATGTGTGTTCCTAAATTTACAATAAAATGAAGTGTGGCCTACAGTATCACAAGTAAAGCACTTTGCATATTTGTTCTTTGTAATAGAGGGTACACTGTGGAATTTCTTGAATTTTTGCTTTTCAATGTTTTTCAGACCAAAACCAAGTCCTCTTCTATTATTGCCATATAATTGATTCTCTAAAATAGTGTCCAACGATTGTTTTCCCATAGAGAATTTCTTAATGGCTACTTCAAGATGAGATACTTTGGTTTTTAATTGTTTATTTTCTTCCACAAGCATCGTGCATTTACTAACAAAAGCTCTCTTGTTTTCCTCTTCCTTCTTTTCAAATTCAATCATTTTTCTTTTAAAGTCATTATCCAACATGCAGAATTTATCATTAAGCTCTCTAATCACATAGTCTTTTTCAGTTTCGAGCTTAATCAAATCAAGTTTAAGCATGCTAATTTGGTTTAATAGTGAGGAACAAGAAATACAAGGAGCATTTTCATCAAAGCTTTCTTTTTCCTTATTCATGACTTCAATAGTAGACTTACATGCATTAAGTTCAGTTTTAAGTTTTTCATTCTCTTTAAACACCTTATCCTCTAACTTGCATGTCATAGTTCTGATTTTGGAGACATTCGATAGTGAACTCATGATCTACTATTTGATTTTGCATTTCTTCACAAATTTTAAGAAGTTCCGCTTTGCTACCTGACGGTTTCTCATCTTGGATCCCCATCAAAGCCATGCAAGAATGGGCTTCATTTTCCTCCTCGCTTTCAGCTTCGCTATCCATATCCCATGTTAATACCTTCGCTTTTCCTTTTCCTTTAGCGAGCTGAGCAGTTTCATTTGGGCAATCCTTCATCAGATGTCCTCTTCCCTTGCATTTAAAACATTGCATTCTATCAGTACATTTCTGATCATTAAATTGCTTGGAAGAATTATTAAAGTTAGAACGATTAAACATGGGTGCCATTTCGTTTCTCCCATTCTTGGTCTTGATGAACTTTCTAAAGTTCCTCACCATTAGCGCTATGTCGTCGTCATCATCTTCACTTTCGTCAGCTTTCAGAGCAAGGGGCTTTATGGCTTTCTCTTTCTCCTCAGGTTTCTCTCTTGCTTCAACATTTTGCAGTTCCAACTCATGGGACATCAAATTACCAATAAGGTCCTCCACCTTCAATTGAGACAATACCTTTGCTTCCTGGATGGCGGTGACCTTTGGTCTGAAAGAGCTTGGCAATGCTCTTAGGATCTTCCTCACTTGATCGAGGCTATCATATGGCTTTCCAAGCGAGCTAAACTTGTAGACAATGTCGGTAAACCTTGCATACATCTCTGATATGCTCTTTAATGGTAGCATGCGAAATCCCTCGAACTCTGCACTCACAAGAGATAGTCTAGACTCCTTTACCTGTGACGTTCCCTCGTGCGTCACCTCCAAAGTATGCCATATTTCCAGCGCAGTTAAACAATGTGAGATTCTATTATATTCAGATTTATCAAGTGCACAAATGAGAGCATTCATAGCTTTAGCATTTAAAGAATAAGATTTCCAATCATTATCATCCCATTTGTCATTTGGTTTTTCAATCTCAACATTTTCTACTTTAATAACAGGCAGTTTATTTCCTTTTTCAATTATTTGCCAAGATTTATAATCAACAGAAATAAGGTAGATTTTCATTGGATTTTTCCAATAAGCATAATCACCTCCATTAAACCTAGGGGGACGGGAAATAGACCGACCCTCAGTAAAAGCACTATCCATATGGTTATTCATGGTCAATCCAAGGCTAGATCCTAAAACCTGCTCTGATACCACTTGTTGGATCTGGATCCTAACCTAGAGGGGGTGAATAGGCTTTTTAAAAAATAATTCGTGCAACCCACGAATAAGCACACGCAGTTATAGCAGCAACATGGTACATAAAAAGTAGACATAGAGTACACAGCAGATTTACCCTGGTTCGGTCGTCCCAACGACATACTCTAGCCCCCAAAGCAGAACTAGTATTGAATAGCGCAATAGGTACAAAACCACAAGTTAGAGCACGCTCAAATCACCCTCTACGTCTCTACACTCGCCAGGCTCTCAGTACCCCATACACAGTGTTTTCTCTCACTATCAATCCTAGTAATGCTTTCTACCAGCTAGTCCCAAACTAGCTGGGTCCCACTTGTCTAGTCCCAACTAGACAAGTCTCAAAATAGTCAAACAAAAATAGGTAAAGTTTCCCCTACAGAGAACGTTACACTAAGACATAAATAAAAGAGTTTAAGGGTTTAGAAATGCTCAGTTTGTGTCCGTGTAGGCGTCTCTGTCAATCAGCACGTCGTCAGCTCTAATCTGACGCAAACTGTGTCTCAATGCGACTCCTGGATATCAAGTTATGCACTGGTCTGTGCATAAAGCAATTGTAGTTCAAATCCCAAATATAGTCAGTGTGTGCGCTTAGCAACTCCCTTCAAATCAAGCGTTCGGTGCGCAAAGCAAAATAGTCCAAATCCGTTTAATAATGGGTCGGTGCGCAGAGCAACTCAATTAAATCTTCACTCCATGTCAGCAAGGCAGATTATTTCTTTTCGTTTCAATCCCACGGCACTTCGATAGCCACGTTAACTCCAATATAACCCCGCCTTCGATTTCTCGGAGCAGTAGTTCAATTTCACATGCAGCAAAACGATCCCCGCCGTTGATCAGTGTGTCTCGTGTTATCTCGCCCGTCCGAACAAGCTAGGGCATGCAGGCGCTCTCGATGGCAACGGCGAACGGCAGCGACGCTCTCCTTCTTCACGGCGACGGCGGCTTCAACAACAGCGACTTCGAGCGGCGGCTTTGAGCAGCGGTCGACTGCTTCGACTTCACGGACAGCTGCAACGTCGATTTTGACGTCGACAGTGATCGATGGGCTTCTCCGACGATATGGCTTCTTCTCCGACTCCCAGTGGCGAGCTCCTTCGATGGCGATGGCAAGGCGGCGAGGCGACGATCTCCGGCGGTGCTCCGTTCAACAAGTATTGGCAGCGATGATGGCTTCACAGAGTGCTTCGACTGCTTCGACGGCGTCGCTTTGACTGCAGCTTTAAGGAACGACATCAGGCTTCGACAGCGACGGCGATGACGACTTTGTCGGTGGTGGCGCTCTCTGATTGTTGCAGCGACAAGGTCTCGAGTGTGATCTCCGAGCGACGACGGTGGCGACTCCGCATGGCGAGACTTCGACAGCGACGTCGAGAGATTCGTCGTCATTTGACAGCTCCGATGGCGTAGATGAGAGCGGCACGGCGTCGTCTTCGTCACAGCGACTCAGCTTCGACTTCTCTCCTCGATCTGATGGCATGCTGAGCAAGGTGGTGCCAAGCTCTGAGGACGACGACGGCCACTGCGGAGTTCTTTGTTGAGCAGCGGCGGTGGGCTTGCAACCGCGTCGAGCTTCTTCAGCGATGACTCGAATTTGGCGACACTTCGACGTGTTCTCCTTGATGGCGTAGACAGCTACGAGCAGTAGGCTCCTCCGTGGGTGATCTTCGCAGCTTCACCTTCTTAGTGTGCTTGCATGCAGAGAGAAACTACAACGAATGTGGAATTAAAAACAAGAGAAAAAAATCAACTTGGGTGTTTAAAAATTAATGAGTGGACAAGTACTCCCCTATTTTTGTTTCACATGTAGATGCACAGCCCCAAGGGAATTATATAGCCGATTTTTGATGAGGTGCCGCATACGCTCTTATGCAATAGGAGGAGGGGGTTTTTATAATAGGGGAGCTAGGGTTTTTTTTTGAAAGAGATATGATCAAAGGAAATCTCTGAATTGATTTTGAGTTTGAATAGGATAAAGAAAGCCATGCAGATTTGATTTTGAATTTAAATTGGATATGGGAAAAAAATCTTTGCAAATCTTGTGAATAGATTTTCATATCTCCACACATTGACCAAGTCAAACTTTTTTGTGCACACACACTCCCTCTCTCCCAATATGCTATACGAATAGCAATTCCGCCAAAAAGTGAAAATATATTGTTTCGCCAATCCTGAAACACACTAGCACACACATTAGATATCACGACACGTTTGTCATCATCAAACAAAGGGATCCTAGATCGTTGCGTCCAACACAACGTTCAGCTGGCATTAGAGATATATCCCATGTCAGCTTTTCAATATAATCCCATGTCTTTCTATAACAACAAATAGTAGATGTTATAATTAAAATTGAAATATATGTCAAGGTTTAAACAATGTTTTAGCATCATGGTAGCCACCAGGAGAATGATAGCATCCATACTATGAATGTCGAGATCTGTATGAAAAACTCAATGCCATATAGTAAGAACATCAACCATGTAATCGCTCAAGGTTAGAAAGTCATATGTTCATGAAATTGGCAACCAAAACGTTTATTAAAGATCAAAAAGATTTTTTTTGCTATGGTTTAATGAATAATAGGTAGTCATCCAAAAAAAGCAATAACCTAAGGCACAAAATGCTATCTTTCACCAGAGAAATGCATCATATGAATGGGAATGTCTTGTTTGCACAGATAACAATAGACCAAGGATTAAAGAAGGGAACTTTTTGCATCAGCCAAATAAATGCTGACATTTTCAGGTAAGTGCCAGAACTGCAGTCACATTGTCCAAAATGAATACATTAAAGAAGCAATTGATAGAATAAAGAATAATATAGTGAGTTTTTATTGGTTGTATATTGGTATGGTCGTATACTGGGTGTACACATCATGCATACTAGATGTTGTAATATGCGCTATCAAGTTATTACTAGTTCGCATCAAACTGTTGTGCGTTTTTGTTAAAAATAGCTATTTGAAAAACTTAAGAAGTTCATTCTCATATGCTTTATGTGATTTGAATACATTTATTGCAAACAAAAAAGACAATCCATCCAAACTCAAAAAGTTCTCCAGTGTCCTGCATACATTCACCAAACATACCATTTCTATCCCCAAAACAACTCAAAGCAAAAAAGCGATAACAAAAAGCTACATATAACAAAAAGGCTACAGATAACTCAAAGCATTTAGATTTCTAGCTCCATCATCACTTTGTTATGTTTAAGAAGTTCTGATTTCTTGTGTCTTGGCTATGGGAGGGGGATGAGTGTTAGGATGCTTGTTATTTTTTGTTGAGTATTGGACTTCTCCCTACTTGGTGTTAATGATGAGCAAACATAAATACTTGTGACTAATCCCCTATTTTGTAGTTAATCCATTGCCTAAGCTTTTTATGAAGATCAACTAGCAATGTATGACTCACAAACGTCATTGAAGGCAAATGATATGAATTGGATGATCGTAGATTGATGATTGAAGCTCCGTAACGACTTCAAGCTCATACGATGGAAAGAAGAGATTATTCGTCAATGTAATTTTTGTTTTATCTCTTCTAGTATGTAGCTTAGAAGTAGAACTTTGATGGAGCACTCAAACATATCTACATTCTTTCATAGGACATATTTAGACTTTTGTCCTTTGATCCCAATTCAATTCAATTTTGTTTGTGCTAGGATTGTTTATAACAGCCGACTGCTTAACAGTTTACAGTCGCTTGTCTCAACAACAGTCGACTGTGTTTTGTTCTACAGTCGCCTGTTATGCACATACTATTACAATGTAGTTTTGGGCATTCTCTGATTATTTCGCACAGGCTACTGTTGAACGATTCACAGGCGCCTGTCCTAGTGATAGTCGACTGTGAATTGTACATCAGTCGCATGTCTCTCCTTGCCCAAACACTGTTTTGATATGTTTTCTACGGCCAGTCGACTTATGATGTATATACAGTTGACTGTCTATTAGATCAGTCGACTGTCTATGCTGCAACAGTCGCCTGTCTATAAGTCAATTCTTTGACTCAGCTCTCTGAAAATTTCTCCTGACTTTGACAGTCGTCTGTTTAAGGATATACAGTCGCATGTTCTGATTAATAGTCGACTGTGTTCCTTGCATCAGTCGTCTGTCCTGTATCTTGTGAGATTTCCAGTATTTGTCTAACTTACACTTCTGTCGCCCAGTCGCCTGTCGAAGAATGTACAGTCGCATGTTGGTTTAACAGACGACTGTCTTTGCTTCATCAGTCGACTGTCCATGTGGTAAGTTACCGTTATGAATTCTCACCTACCCTTGCTGACTGTGCAACAACCGACTGTCGCGAGTTCAGATTATATCCGTTGAGATTTTTCTCACGGATTTCGATTGTGTTTTTGCCTAAACTGTGTTGTGGATTTGAGAAAGCTATAAATAAAGCTTCTATTGTTTCATTGGAAGGTTACTCATTCATTGCAAAATCCTTCAAGCTTTCATTTCCAAAGATCAAAGCTCTCAAATCCAAAGCCCTAAGTAATTCCAAATCTTGTTCTCTTGCTCTCCAACCTAGAACCAAATATTGATCTTCTAGGCAATTGGTGCAGTCAAGAGAAAGGGCTTTCTCCTCTCTTCCAAGAGATTTCTTCAACACACATCACACTTCTCCTTCAAGTTCTACTTCAAGGCATAGGTGTTTGTAAGTGTTGCTTTCATATTTCATAACTTTCGTTATTTGAATTGTGCTCTCGGTTGTGAGAGTGGTTTTGCTTGCTCCTTGGTTGTGGGAGTCAAGGACATCGATTGTATTCGATTGCACTTGTAGGGTTGCTACAAGTGGGCTATAAGGAAACCTCAAGTTAGGGTTCTAACTTGAGTATCCGGTGGTATCCGGGTGGTAGGGACATAGGATTACCGGGAACAAGTCGGGAGTTGACTTCGGTAATCCGAACCCTTGAAACATATCTGCGTTTGCGTATGTTTCTCTTTGGGTCATTTTTTCTATTCCGCACTATTTGTTGGATTGCTTCTTTATTTGGCGTAAATTCCTTTTAAATTTGCATAAACACTATTCAACCCCCCTTCTAGTGTTTTCCCCATAGACAGGGTCCTTATAATTGGTATCAGAGCGCAAGGTTTCATCTATGGCATCCAACTGTAGGAAGATATATGCCCATAAGGCAATTTATCTTGATTATACGTCTTGTTCATACCGTATATGGTACGTATTATTCTAAGTATAAAATCATTTGTATTAATATACTTAGATAATATCCATAGACTTATAGTTAGGCCCTTACATATCTAGATGAGATCTCGATTATGAGTAAGTAAGAGACCGAATAGAAACGTAAGTCTAAAACGGTTCGTGATCGTAGATGTGTCGAGAACTGGATATCGACACATCGGATAGATCAATGTGTCTTCGTCTTACCTTCGGGTAATGATGATCTCATAGTCATTCGACTTGGTGAAGTCGGAGACGAGACACAGGTGCTCATTGGAGAATGAGTTCACTGAACGACCAAGTTAGAGTTATTAAATGGTTAACTTTAATGATCTGTCTTTAATAACTCTAGGGTGATGATAGGTTAGTTGATCCTTAAGACCTGAAGTCATCTGTACAAACCTGTGAGCGGACGGTATAGCTTAGACCCATGATCTAGCTTCGAGGACCAGTCCTGCTGAAAGATCTTAGGTTGGGCTGCACCTGAAGCTCCCAAGGTGAGTAAGTGACTAAGATGGGATTCGTCACTTCCATTAAAGGGAAGTTAGTGTTATAGGCTCAGTACGGTCTTTATGTTAATCCTCGGTCGGGGTACGTTGCAAGTAGTACAACGTGTATACAATAAAGACCGCCGTATACTGACCAATGTTGTCTAATAGGGTTGACAGTAAACCATACCCTAGGCCAACAATAACACAGTCTTGACGAAGGGATTTTAGCTAACAAAATTCATCACTGACACAGCCAATGCAAACCCTATGATACTTTTGTCAAAGGGTCGATCACGTTATGATGACTCTGAAACAGGGACGACAGCTACTGCTCGTAGTGACCGTCGTCTAGGGGTTTCGAGCCCCAACCTGTAGTAAGGTCAGGCTGTAGGGTCTCACACCGAGTAGTGCTCGTGTCTTAGTAATATGAATATAGAATAGAGAGAAATATCATTTGATGATATTCACAAGTTAAGTTGTGAAAGTTAGTCGCATTAGCAATAGGGACACAACGTTGCATTAGATGCTAACTTTGACTAAACGTGTTGTAAATTAGTTACGACGAATTTGGTAGGAACAAACTTGTTGGAAAGGATTACCTGGATGACGGGATCGTTCCGGTCTAAACACAGGTTCAAACCGCGTCCAAATCAGAGCTCAAACGAGCCCAGGAACGCAGAAAGAGTTCAAGGGGAAGTGGGTTAGACCCACTGGGCCAAAAGGCCCATGTGCAAAGGCAAAACGGGCGACACCCGCTGACTGCAACGGGCGCACGCCCGTTGCACAGCGGGCGCGGCCCGCTGCAGCAGCGGGCGTGGCCCGCTGTGTGCAGCGGGCGTGGCCCGCTGTGTGCAGCGGGCGGGCGCCCGCTACACAGCGGGCCAGCGCCCGCTGCAAGCGGGCGCGGCCCGCTGCTTGCAGCGGGCCAGCGCCCGCTGCTTGCAGCGGGCGGGCGGCCCGCCCTTGCTCCCTTGGGCGGGCGCGCCCGCTAAGCCTAGCGGGCGCGCCCGCTACTTAAGTCAAAATTAGGGTTTTGAAACCCCTAATGACGGCTACGAATTTTGTGTAAATTGCTAAACTTTGAGCAATTGTTTGAGGGGTCAAACGAAGTCGAAATTCGTCACCGTCAGTTCCTACGCGATCACCATTCCAAGATTTTCTGATTGATAGCTTGTTTGGTGTCTGAAGTTTAGTATGTGAGGAGAATTAATTCGTTAAAGTTTGACTTTGTGAAAGTCTAACTTTAAAGTTGAAATTAAGCCAAATGGCTTAATTGAATTTTTCTCTTCATGGGAATTGTCCCACATTGCCCGCAATGAGAAGTTGAGTGCTCACTCCATATATAAATAGGGGTGCACTCTCCTCGTTGAAAAACACACCAGTCAACGATCGGGTAGCTCCAGATTTTTAGAGCAAGCTCGATCCGCGACTAATCTCTCTCTCTCTATTTTCCTATTCTCCGGAGTAGTCCTAGCACGACTACGAAGGGGGTTTGGATCTGATCCGGACGTCTAAGACGCGGGTTTCTTCTCAAGTGAAACTTTCTACCGCGTGTGATCGGCTCGGAGGCGAAAGCAGCTCGGACGGATCGGTGCGAGTGTGCGAGGCGGCTCAGGGAGATCGGGTCAACGCGGCTCGGCTACGAGGAGCTTCTCAAGACGGTGCGGTACATCTTGCCTGCTCCAGGGCCAATATTCCGGGTATGTGGTTAAGCGTTTTCTAGTGTAGTTTTAATTAGTCGCTTTAGTGTAGATCCTTCTTGGGGTGGTCAGACCCACTCCAAGTCGGCATAGATCGGGCTAGGTTCTGGCTCCCCAGAGCCTAGCTAAATAGTTTAGCTAGTGTAGAAATTTGATTTCTGGTTTTTTCGCTGCGCTTTTGTGCCTCCGTGGTCCGTCCGACTTAGGACGGATACGGATCCGAGCTCTGGGGGTCCGCCAATACCCCAACACCAACAACAACAACGTTCCTTCGCCGCCTTTGTACAACAATCACGACCGTGATGGACCGTCCACTATTTTCGAAGGTCAATCTATGGTACGTCCTCCACGTTTCAATGGTACTAATTTTGGCTATTGGAAGTGCAGGATGGAGACATTCCTTAGGAGTGCTTCTCTTTGGAGAACTCTCCACAAGGAGTACGTCGAGCCCGCCGAAGATGACTTCGAGAAATGGACGACTTCCGAGAAGTCCGCCGAAGTCAACAATGCTAAAGCAATGAACGCTCTTCATTGTGCATTGGACCCGAATGAGTTCAACAAGATATGCACATGTAAGAGTGCATATCAAATTTGGAACCATCTCATCATTACCCACGAGGGAACGAATAAGGTAAAGCATTCAAAGTTATATGTTGCCGTGCAAAACTTCGACTTGTTTCACATGCAGGAAAATGAGAGCATTGCGTCGATGTACGGACGCTTTACCGACATCACAAATGAATTGGAAGCCCTTGGCCAAATCTACACCGAACCTGAAAAGGTAAGGAAGATCATCATGGGGATGACCTCCAAATGGGAAAGAAGTGTAATCGCCATTGAGGAGGTCAATGACTTGAAGAATTACACCGTGGTGAATCTCATCGGGACTCTTATGTCTTACGAAGTAAGACGGGATAACCGATTAAAGATTCGAGCCATGATGAATCCCTCGAAGGCCAAGAAGAAAGCTTTGGCATTCAACGCCAATTCATCATCCTCCGAAAGTGATGAATCCGAGAACGAGATGGATTTAGGTGATATGGCCCAAATGGTGAAGAAGCTCCAATGTTTCTTCCGCAAAGGTAAATTTTCCTCAAACAAACGTTTTGAGTCTGCTAATTCTACTTCCTCTCTTTGTTATAAGTGTAATAAGCCAGGGCACATCAAGAGGGATTGCCCAATGCTAAACAACAAAGAAAAATGGAAGGCACCAAAGTACCACAAGTCCGACAAGAACAAGAGAGACAAGAAGAAAGGACTAGTAGGTACCTTTGATGACTCAAGTGATGACTCATCAAGCGATTCCGATGATGAGAAGGGTGAGAGCACCCACATGTGTTTCATGGCACTTGAAGACCCACTCTCGGATGAGAGTGACTCCGACACGGATGACACCGAGGTAACAATGGATGAACTTTGTATAGCTAATGAAGATCTATTTGCTAAATACCAATCTTTAATGCTTAGATACACTAGATTAAAGAAATCAAATGTTAGCAAGTCATCCATTCCATGCATTATCAACAATGACACCATTGTTGATACTTTAACTCTTGAGAAAGCAAACTTAGCTTCTCAAAATGTCACATTGAGAGATGAGGTGAATTCCCTCAAATCTCAACTAGATCAAACACATCTCAAGGATAATAGTGATCTAGTTACACGTCACACACAATTGGGTTTAGAGAATGACTCTCTTAAAATCCAAGTGCACGAGCTCAAAGCACGGGTGTCCACCTTGGATACCAACATTTCTTCTTTAAAGGCGAAATATGAGCTCATGTCCTCCCGTATTGTGAGATTCAATAAGGGAAAAGGACAATTGGATGATTTGCTTGCAAATCAATTTCCAGCCACACATCGTGTTGGCCTTGGATTTGTAAAAGCAAATCCATCTAATGCTCGCACCTCCTATAGTGGTGTCACTATAGATTTTGTGAGGCCTTCCTCTGGTGCATCCACAAGTGGTGTCAAAGACACTATAGGTAGTAATCCTACCAAGAATGTCACCACATCACCTTCTCTTCCTTTTGGCAAGAAACCCACTAAGGGTGGAAACCAAAAGAAAGGCAATGCTTTTATGTACACTAACACTCATCCACGTAGGAAACATCTGACCGGCGCCCCGTTTACAGTTTGGGCGCGGTGTCGTTTTACCGCAAGTGCACGGTTAGTGTAGGGTGCGGGTTTATCGAACTCAGGGAGGTAGATGGCTTAAGTGGCTACTAGCCTTGCCTAGGTAGTGTGTTAGCTATGCGGATAATATGGGTAGAAGTGTAGAAATAAAAGAAAGAAATGAAAAAGACACGAAATGAATCCCCGCTAACACGGGCTATAGCACTCATGACACTTGACATTTGACTTGACCCAGGGTGAGACATTGCCCCAAAAGGTGGTACCTAGCGTCCATGGCCCGATATTCCGGTCGGTGCCAAGTACGCTAGGCCTACCCGGTTCCGGACGGTGGGCATTCCCATGTCAATTAACACCCTCCGCAACCGGGAGCATTAAGGCCACAATGATAACTCCCAACGTCTCGTCCTGCCGCTCCCGCGCGCTAGGACTCGATGTCTACACTAGGGGTGTGAGCTGTGGCTAGGGAGTCAACCGCCAAGTTTATTCCCCCTTGGCCCGACGGTCAGAGGCGGTCTTTCTCCCGCCAATGACAATGAAACACCCCCGCGTAACCCTAATGGCCAAATAGGTCAAATGTGATTTCTAGTAATACATCGAAGCGTATCTTGACTGGACAAGCACCGGACCCCAACCCCCAACACAACTAGTGTGTCGTCGTACGAATTGGACCCAGATTGCTAGAAATCCCCTTTGACGCATTTCATCGAACATGTGCCATGCAACCAAGTCAAATGAAACAACCCAAGCATCAATCCTACTCTAACCCGTATTAGGGTTCATCAATACTACTCCATGATGAAAAACATATAAACAACCAACACAAAAGACATACAAACAATCATCATGAAGCAAACAAATACAACAAAAAATAATGGAAAACAAGAGAAAGAAATACTTATCTTGATTCGAGTCTAACAATCCGGTACAAGATTTATTGAGCAAAGACCTAATCTAATCTACCCTATGCCTCCCAACAAAGGGGCTGAAAAAGCCCTAAAAACTAGAGAAGAAGCTCTCAAAGCCGTGCCCCAAAACTCAAATATATAACCCCTCAAACCCCCTTGGTTCGGGTCCAGAACTGTCAAAACAAGCCCACCCGATCAGGTGGAAGTTCACCCGATCGGGTGGACAGAAACAGAGACTCAAAACGGCAGAAATTGATCTCACCCGGTCGGGTGGAAACTCACCCGATCGGGTGAAATGAAATTCCAGACTGCTTCCCATTTCAGCACATAGCTGCGCTCAGAAAATTCCAGAAAAATCTAGAAAAATCGGATTTGGGCATGCGACCTATCGTTGGAAAGATAACGACGATGCCGATGCTAAAAAAATAAGAGATCACTCAAAATCCTTCTGGAATGATAGAAAATCTTCAATGAATGAGCAGCGGTGCGTGAAAGGGGACGAAAAGGCCACCCGATCGGTTGAAATGTCAACCGATCGGGTGAGCGGCTTGTTGCTTCGGCCGTCGCCTTCGGGAGCATCAACCGGGCACAGAGGAGAGCGGGTGGCGTGATCGGGTCATCCTTCGGAGGAATCGGCTACAGATGAACCGATCGGGTGAAGGTCACCCGATCGGTTGGAATTCAGCTCTACTTTCCCGAGTACTCTGTTGGGATGAACCAGTCGGTGAACCGGTCGGTTGACTTTTCTCCTCGCTCCAACTTCAGTCCGGGTCGTGCACGTGTGCATCACCCAATCGGTTGGCTGTGACCAACCGGTCGGGTGAGGGGCTGAAAGATGCAATCTTCGTCGTTTGACCCCCTGGATCACGCGTGACTCCTCCCTTTGCTCCGGGGACTCATGATATCGTCGTTTTATGTCCCAAATGCTAGAAATTCCTGCAAAATACCAAAAACACGAAAAAGTGAAAGAAAACGAGAAAACACGAGAAAACGAATACAAGACGGCGGTAAATAATGGAAAAACACGGGAGAAAACGTGCGCAAATATATGAAATATAAACGTACGTCAAAATCCCCCAAGCTGAACTCTTCCTCGTCCTCGAGGAAGACGAGTGAGAGTAGGAGCTCGGAGGGAGAAAATAGAGAGAAAGAGAGAAGAAGATAACTTTAAATCCTAAATCGCCTGTAAGGGCCAACAAAATCAAACACGCCACACGAAGCAAGCATACGACAAAACACAACACTAAACCAAGGAATGTGAGTCCAAACAAGTGTCGTGGGCCCACACAGTGAAGCACGAGTGAGTGTGGTCGTGTGCTAGCAGACGGTGTCACTATCTACATTATGCAATAAAGCTCGATATACACAAATCCAAGAAATGACCCAAATATCGATTCGAATCGAATTAAGCAGTGAATATATAGCTCAAGCATGCATGAGAATAGAGCGAGAATCGAATCATATCATGCGTCAAGGACTCCACAACTAGGGTTAATGAAATCACCACACTATAGCCTAGTTAATAGCTAAAAAGTTCCTAAGCCAAGTGTTTTCGAAAACGATGGGGGTTGAGATGATGTGGAGAAGAACACTCGATGCAAATTCTCGCCTTCCCTTTATTCTCGGCTAGTAGAAAAAATATTCACACGGGAATTTTTTTGGGTTTTGGGTATTTGTATTTTTTTTGCCTTTTGGATATACATATTTTTTTTCTCTTATCTTTTTTTGTTTTTCTTTTCTCTCTTTTTTTTTGGATTTTTGGGTATTGGGATATTTACATGTGTACTCTCCCAAGTGGGAGAACGGTACACGACGAGGGGATTTGCACCAAGTGAAATAAAAATGAACTCGGATTCTAAACACTTGGGCAAAGGAGATATTCTCGCTAATCAGAGCATAGGCTAAATGGGTTATTCTAGTCCTTGTTTGTGGAATCCCGACACATGCGAATTGAAATATATGATATAAATATAGCATGCATATAGAAGCAGACAGTAGAAGCAGATACCGCACATTCAAATCGAAGCATGATAATCTAGGGGTCAACCAAGGATAGGTATATAAATCAAAATCACAAAATAGAAGTACACCCCTAGGTAGTCACGACAAACAACTCACACAAAAGCAAAGTGAACCCATGAAGCATGAAATGTAATGGACTCGGCTTCCTAGGGTTAGTGAATGTGATTATCGAAGCTATGCTAAGTGTGCGTGTGATTTTCGTGGTAATTCATCATAGGGTTCATCTCTAGGAGAAAGAGATAAATAGAAGAAAAGAAAGAAAAAGAAAAAGAAAAACACGGAGAAAACCGACTCAAAGAACGAAGAAAAAGAGACAAATGACGCACGAAGTGCGACTCCCCCAAGCTAAAACTTGCATTGTCCTCAATGCAATAGTAGTGAATACGGGAGGGCAATGAAAATGGAGGGGAGTAACGCACCGACACAAAAAATGAAAAACACGAAAAACACATGAGCGAAACTAAAAAAATAAAGAAAAAGAAACACTCAAATAAAATAAATAAAACACGACGAAAGAACACAAAGACACAAACACACGACAACGACACACGAAAACATGCACACAAAAGTCGATTTCCCCCAAGCTGAACATGACACTGCTAGTAAAATGATATGATCAATGGGGATGTAGAGATATGCTAGGGGGAAAATCGGAAAAGAAAGAAATCAGAATGCAGGAGAGATAGTGTGCTCGTTCTCCTCGGAAGAGGATGTGGGGTGTGGGCGGTAGAAGTGATAGAAGGGCACGACATGATGGGTTATTATGATGCAAAAGCAAATCCTAGATATGCTCCCCTCGCTAATGAGAGGAGACGAGATTATTCAAATTTAAACTAGAAAGCGGTAAATTTTTACACTACTAGATTAGGATACACCTGAGCATAGGCGGGTCCAAGATCTGAAGTGGGGCAGGTAGCTGCTCTAACTGCTCCTTCTGTGGCTCCGCCAGAAGCGCTGTGCCACGTGTGCCAATGGACCCAAGCAATGCACCTCCAAGCATCCCTCGTAGGTGTCCACCTGTGACCTGCAAAGGACGATGTGCATTAGTCCATGGCAAGAAATTATTTCCCAAAATAAATGTATCCCAGAGATAGTCGCCGATAAATGATGGTAAAATATATGAAATGTGGCGAACACTCCCTAGAAATGGTATGATATCCTCTGTGCTAGCGACGATCAAATCCCCGCTCTCCATGTGAAGTTGCTCTCCAGGTGGTGACACACCGCAGCATACCTCAAGGGAAGTCGATCATGTGTCCTGCGAGAGATATGGTGTGTCAAAAATATATAAGTCTAAAGAAATAGGACGTGAAAAACGAGACTTAAATGTGGAGTGAGAGTAAGTATGAAAATCTCCCTGAATAGGGGCAATATGCTCAAGTAGATGCTCAGCCATAGAAGAAGTGGAGCGTGACAGTGGAGGTAGATGTGGCTCAGGCTCCATGAAGTGGACGATCGTATCCAAGCCCTCATGCACATCCTCCTCGACGATATGCTCATACTCCACCATCTGCCCGATGTCCTGAATGACATCCTCATGGTTGACCACGGACCAAGGAAGAAGCTGCGAAAGAGATGGCTGTGGAGGTGGATGTAGAGCGGACCCCTCGTATGTGGTCATGGTGTCCTCGTCCTCACGCACATCCTCCTCGCCGGTATGCATAATCTCTGTAAACTCCTCGATGCTCTCATAGGACTCATGTGGGGTATCCAAATCAAGACAAGCAGTCTCTCCCACAGACCATATAGAAATCACCCCATCCTCACTATCATCATCAAAAAATGCTTCGTCATCCAAGTGGTAGTGTTGGAAAAATGGGGTATCCGCTTGAGATGTGTCTATGGTGGCCGATGGCATGGTGGTCTCAACCATGAACGTGGGTATATCCTCTCCTTCATCCCCTCTCCTCGGTGTAGGCTCGGTGATTGGTACCATCAAGTTTTGTAATATTTGGCCTTGGTTAAACGTGGCACTTTCAAGGAGAGACACGAGGCTTGATTCTTCTTGTGTTTTTGGAGGGGTATAAGGTTGAGGAAATGGATGGGAGGTGTTTGGGCTCAGTTTGTGGGAAAATGTTTGGCCTTGGGGTGGGGGGAGGCTCTCAAGCGTAAATGGGCAATCATAATACACGTGCCCCGCCGTCCCACAAGTCTCACAAACCACAAATGAATAGGGATCGTAGCCTCCCATCTGAGCATCGAAATCTGATCTCCACATGGCAATATCAAAGATACCTGGACAACAAAAATAAGAAAACTAGATAGGAGCGTCAATAGTACAAGAGAATAACAAAAAGATAATATAATGGTGGGGGAAAAATTTCTTGGTTATTGAATATTTTTTTAAAAACAATAAAACAATTTTTTTTTGTGTTTTTATGCGTAGTCTAACGAACCCAAGCTAAGCTAATATCAAACCGAACGCCTCCCCGGCAACGGCGCCAAAAACTTGACCGGCGCCCCGTTTACGGTTTGGGCACGGTGTCGTTTTACCGCAAGTGCACGGTTAGTGTAGGGTGCGGGTTTATCGAACTCAGGGAGGTGGATGGCTTGAGTGGCTACTAGCCTCGCCTAGGTCGTGTGTTAACTACGCAGATAAAATGGGTGGAAGTGTAGAAAAAAAAGAAAGAAATGAAAAAGACACGAAATGAATCCCCGCTAACACGGGCTAGAGCACTCATGACACTTGACATTTGACTTGACCCAGGGTGAGACATTGCCCCAAAAGGTGGTACCTAGCGTCCATGGCCCGATATTCCGGTCGGTGCCAAGTACGCTAGGCCTACCCGGTTCCGGACGGTGGGCATTCCCATGTCAATTAACACCCTCCGCAACCGGGAGCATTAAGGCCACAATGATATCTCCCAACGTCTCGTCCTGCCGCTCCCGCGCGCTAGGACTCGATGTCTACACTAGGGGCGTGAGCTGTGGCTAGGGAGTCAACCGCCAAGTTTATTCCCCCTTGGCCCGACGGTCAGAGGCGGTCTTTCTCCCGCCAATGACAATGAAACACCCCCGCGTAACCCTAATGGCCAAATAGGTCAAATGTGATTTCTAGCAATACATCAAAGCGGATCTTGACTAGACAAGCACCAGACCCCAACCCCCAACACAACTAGTGTGTCGTCGTACGAATTGGACCCAGATTGCTAGAAATCCCCTTTGACGCATTTCATCGAACATGTGCCATGCAACCAAGTCAAATGAAACAACCCAAGCATCAATCCTACTCTAACCCGTATTAGGGTTCATCAATACTACTCCATGATGAAAAAATATAAACAACCAACACAAAAGACATACAAACAATCATCATGAAGCAAACAAATACAACACAAAATAATGGAAAACAAGAGAAAGAAATACTTATCTTGATTCGAATCCAACAATCCGGTACAAGATTTATTGAGCAAAGACCTAATCTAATCTACCATATGCCTCCCAACAAAGGGGCTGAAAAAGCCCTAAAAAAACTAGAGAAGAAGCTCTCAAAGTCGTGCCCCAAAACTCAAATATATAACCCCTCAAAAACCCCTTGGTTCGGGTCCAGAACTGTCAAAATAGGCCCACCCGATCGGGTGGACAGAAACAGAGACTCAAAACGGTAGAAATTGATCTCACCCGGTCGGGTGGAAACTCACCCGATCGGGTGAAATGAAATTCCAGACCGCTTCTAATTTCAGCACATAGCTGCGCTCAGAAAATTCCAGAAAAATCTAGAAAAATCGGATTTGGGCATGCGATCTATCGTTGGAAAGATAACGACGATGCCGACGCTAGAAAAATAAGAGATAACCCAAAATCATTTTGGAATGATAGCAGATCTTCAATGAATGAGCAGCGGTGCGTGAAAGGGGACGAAAAGGCCACCCGATCGGTTGAAATGTCAACCGATCGGGTGAGCGGCTTGTTGCGTCGGCTGTCGCCTTCGGGAGAATCAACCGGGCGCAGAGGAGAGCGGGCGGCATGATCGGGTCGTCCTTCGGAGGAATCAGCTACAGATGAACCGATCGGGTGAAGGTCACCCGATCGGTTGGAATTCAGCTCCATTTTCCCGAGAACTCTGTTGGGATGAACCGGTCGGCGAACCGGTCGGTTGACTTTGCTCCTCGCTCCAATTTCAGTCCGGGTTGTGCACGTGTGCATCACCCGATCGGTTGGCTGTGACCAACCGGTCGGGTGAGGGGCTGAAAGATGCAATCTTCGTCGTTTGACCCCCTGGATCACGCGTGACTCCTCCCTTTGCTCCGGGGACTCATGATATCGTCATTTTATGTCCCAAATACTAGAAATTCCTGCAAAATACCAAAAACACGGAAAAGTGAAAGAAAACGAGAAAACACGAGAAAACGAATACAAGACGGCGGTAAATAATGGAAAAACACGGGAGAAAACGTGCGCAAATATATGAAATATAAACGCACGTCAACATCCTACTTCACAAGTGGATAATCATGAAACATTTTATGCTCCGCACCCACGGACACGTACACAACCACACATGAGAAATACTCATGTACGTACTCCTACACACCCGTATGCTCATACACATCATTCCTTCATGTATGCTCATCCTCCACATGTCATGCATGATCCTCATGCTTCATATAATATGCATTTTCCCAAGCATACATATCCTTCTAGATTGTACAATGCATATCCTCCACCACATATCTATGCTAGAAATCATGTTCCTAAGAAGCATGCACCACATAGAAATCTAACTCATATGCATGCAACTAGGAATAGGACTCACAAGATGCACACTATTTGGGGTCCTAAGAACACTAGTCTAAATGTTAGGAATGCTTATGTTGATTCCTACTTTCATGACGTAATTAGAAATAGTAACTATGTTGGGAAGCGGAAGTCCACTTGGACTTGGCTTCCAAAGGGCTAATCCCCTTGGACCCAACAAACATTGGGTACCATAAGCTTATGGTATATTATATAGGTACCCAAGAGAAAGAAGAAGAGCAATAAATGCCTTATTAGCTCTAAAGGGAAAGGATGGATACTTGATAGCGGTTGCTCCAAACACATGACGGGAGATCCCTCATTGCTCTCCGAAGTGATTAGCATCAAAGATGGTGCAACGGTCACTTTTGGAGGTAATCAAAAGGGAATCATCATTGGAGTAGGTATCGTTGGTAATCCTTCCAAACCTCTTATTACTAATGTTTATCTTGTTAGTGGTTTATGTCACAATCTCATTTCCATTAGTCAACTTTGTGACAAAGGTTACAAGGTTAACTTTGGAGAAGGATTGTGTACTATTGTTGATTGTGATTCAAATGTTTTATTTTCCGGTATTAGGCGTAAAAATATTTATTATTTGAGCTTGCCTAAAACCGTAGAACATTGCTTAGTTGCTAACACAAGTGAACAACTATTATGGCATCGCCGTTTTGGTCATGTTCACTTCAAGCACTTATATAAGTTAGCTAAGCATGATCTAGTCAAAGGTTTTCCTAAGATTGTTTTTAATAAGAAAAACTTTTGTGATTCATGTCAAAGAGGTAAACTAAGTAAATATTCATTTAAGCTTAAAGAAGGGATTACTTCTAAAAGGCCCCTAGAACTTCTACATCTAGATTTATTTGGGCCAACTAGAACCGCTTCTTTAGGTAATGCTCATTATGGAATAGTTGTCGTTGACGACTTTTCTAGATTTACTTGGGTTTCATTCTTAACTAATAAGAATGAAGCTCATGAAGAGTTTACCAAATTTGCAAAGAAGATTCAGAATCTTTTAGGATCCATCATTATCACTATTCGTAGTGATCATGGAGGAGAATTTGAGAATGAGTCTTTTACTAAGTTTTGTGATGACTCCGGGATAACTCATAACTTTTCCTTTCCTCGTGCTCCACCACCAAATGGTGTTGTAGAAAAAAAGAATAGGACTCTTATTGAGTGTGCTCGCACTATGATCCATGATAGTCATTTAGGACAACAATTTTAGGCAGAAGCGGTGCACACGGCATGTTATGTACTCAATAGGATCCTAGTGAGACCCCGAACAAACAAAACTTGTTTTGAGTTGTTTTATGATAAAAAGCCTCAAGTGAAATTTTTTCGTGTTTTTGGTTCGAAATGTTTTATAAAGAACACCTTTGGTAATTTAGACAAATTCGAGCCAAGATCCGATGAAGGAATTTTTGTTGGATATTCCACACGTAGCAAAGCCTACCGGATATACAACAAAACTTCTTCAACGATTGAGGAATCACTTCACGTCTCGTTTTATGAAGATTTTGATTTTTCCTTATGTTGATGATGATAATGTATAGATTCTTTGTGACTCTCTTAATAATGTCAAGATTAATGATAATATTGTTGAGACTAACACTTCTAACGAAGTTGTTGAAGTTGTTCCTAGTGATCCAGGTATACCCAAAGCGTACCCGACCGTTCGCAACCATCCCCAAAACCAAATTATTGGAGATATTGGTGTGGGTGTTCGAACGAGATCAAGAATTGAAGAATTCTCTCATTGCGCATTTGTCTCTACCATTGAGCCAAAGAACATCCAAGAAGATTGTGAGGATAGCTCTTGGATAGTGGCAATGGAAGAAGAACTAATGCAATTTGAGAGAAACGAAGTTTGGAAACTTGTACCTCTTCCAAGTGGTCACCAAGTTATTGGGACCAAATGGATCTTCAAGAACAAGACGGATGAAGACGAGGTAATCATACGGAACAAATAAAGGTTAGTAGCTCAAGGCTACCGACAAGAGGAAGGTATTGATTTCGAAGAATCTTTTGCCCCCGTAACTAGATTAGAAGCTATTAGGTAGCTTTTATCTTTTGCATCCCATAAGAATTTTAAATTATTTCAAATGGATGTTAAAAGTGCATTTTTAAATGGGTTTGTCAATGAAGAAGTCTATGTTTCTCAACCTCCCGGTTTTATTCATGAAAAATTTCCAAACCATGTTTTTAAACTTAAGAAAGCGTTGTATGGACTGAGACAAGCTCCTAGAGCTTGGTATGATCGTCTTAAAGCGTTTCTTTTGAATTTAGGGTTTAAAATGGGAGAAGTTGATTCTACGCTCTTCATTAAAGATTCTGAAAATGACATTCTTTTGATTCAATTTTATGTAGACGATATTATTTTCGGTTCTACTAACTTTAATATTTGTCAAGAATTTTCCAAGTCTATGAAGGATGAGTTTGAGATGAGTCACATAGGAGAGCTCACCTACTTCCTTGGATTGCAAATTCGACAAATGGAGAATGGCACGTTCATACATCAAACAAAGTACACATGGGAGCTTATTAAGCTATTCGGGATGGAATCGTCTTCGTGCAAAAGGACTCCCATGAGTACTACTACTCATCTACACAAGGATGAAAGCGGAAAAGATGTAGACGTTTGTATATATCGAGGTATGATCGGTAGCTTACTTTACTTAACCGCTAGTAGGCCCGATATCATGTTTTCCGTATGTCTTTGTGCTAGATATCAAGCAAGACCTAAGGAGTCACACTTGATTGCGGTTAAACGAATATTTCGTTATCTCAATCAATCCCTAGATTATGGGTTACTCTACCCTAAGTCTAGCACATATGAGTTAATCTCAAATAGTGATACCGACTTTGCCGGATGCAAGTCCGACAGGAAAAGTACTAGTGGCACATGCCATTTCTTAGAAAATTCCTTAGTTTCTTGGTTCTCTAAGAAACAAAATTCAGTGTCATTGTCCACGACTGAAGCGGAATATATTGCCGTGGGTCTTGCATGTGCACAAGTTCTTTGGATGAGAAACACTCTTAGTGACTATGGTGTCAATTGTGATACTTGCCCTATCATGGTTGATAATCAAAGTGCTATTTGTCTTTCCAAAAATCCGGTACACCACTCCTGTACCAAACACATAGACGTGAGACACCATTTTATAAATGATCATGTAGCTAAGAAGGACATCATCTTTGAGTACATTGAAACCCAAAAACAAATTGCCGATATCTTCACTAAACCTCTTAAAGAAGATTCATTTGTGAGGTTACGTGGAGAATTGGGAATTATGAGTGAATCTGAAATCTAGAAGCTCAATCTTTCATGTTATAACTCCTTATTGAGCTCATATCTTTTTGATTGTCTTTATTCATGTGCTTTATTGTTTTATGAGCTTAAGAAAGGCAACTGTGACGTATTTGATTTCTTGAGTTTTTGAGTTTGATTGGAGTAACTTGTGTTTCAATGGATTTATTGTTTTCATAATGTTTTTACGATGTATTTGTGATTAGAGTATAGGTCCTAGGGTAAGTGTTTTTATTCTCTGGAATTCTATCTCACTATGCACTTTTGGACCAGGACAGACGACTGTCTTTCTTTCGACAGTCGACTGTCTTACTCTATCTCCTCTGTATGAAAATTGGTATCTTTCGCACAGCCGACTGATGACTGTTTTACAGTCGACTGTTAATTCAACAGGTGACTGCATTTTAGTCATCAGGTGACTATACTCTCTGTCGAATTTTTACAGTATTCTCTGTTCTTTTTGTAAACTGTATTAATTCTTGGCCAGCCGACTGTTGAGTATTTGTCAGTCGACTGTCCAATGGACAGGCGACTGTATGTTACTTTCCAGTCGACTGCCCATCTATCTGAGCTTTATTTTATCATTTCATCCAGCCGACTGTCTTTTGTGTAACAGTCGACTGTCTATTGTTGTGTCGGTTCATGTGATTTGATCCGAGCCGTCGATTCCTTGATCCAACGGCTCAGATTGATTCCCCCAATTTTATATTCAGTCTACGCGACCACTTCCCCACGTCGACTCTCTCTCTCCTCCGCTTCGACTGTTCAACTCCCCGCTCGTTTTCCTCTCTGAAAACGATCGATCTCGTTTCCATAACTATTGAACTACTCCTATTTATCGACGTTGCTCGAGTTCTGACGTTGCCATCGATCTCCTTCTCCGCGATCGTCATTACTCCCACTTGGTTTGCTTCTCTCACTTGTTCTTCGTCGTTTCTTTTCTTTGCCTTAGTTTCTCCTTCTCTTGTTTCCATGGCACCCAAGAAACTCATTGCCAAGAGAAAGAAACCATATAAATCCCGAACCAAGCATGCCCGGTCACCCGTGCGTTCGTCTTCGCTGGGTTACTCACCTTCTGCTTCTTCTAGCGATGCTCAGCCTTTGATTCATCATCAGCGCAAGCCTGCTGGTGTTCGCATCAGTGATCCTGTTGCTGAGAACCCTCATGTGTCTCCTTATGTTTCCAGTTCATCTGAAGAGACTCCTGTCGTACCCCCCTCTGATCCCCTAGTTCCCGTTTGCCGAGACGATCTTTGTCTGGCAAATTTTCACTCTCTCCTAGGGATCAATCTGCTTAGGGAGCGGTACATTGCTTTCCCCACCTTCACTGCTGAGAGACTCTCCGACATTCTTTCCGCTACTCACCTGGTCGATCTTTTTCGCTTCTCTAAGAGCGAGTCCCCAAGAGCCTATCCATTTCTGGTGAAGCTTTTCTATGCGAACAGCGTTCGCGGTGAGTATTCGTCCACCGACATCCTTGATACTGTCGTTCAGGGAACCCACATTCAGGTCACTCCCTCTCTCTTAGGGACTATTCTTAGGATTCCCTCTGTTGGTTTCCTTCCCACTGATATCTGCCTTTCCGAGATTGACGATCTTGACCAGTCTGTCCTCTGGGATATGTTTCGAGAGGTTCCTTTAGCTCTTGATTCGGGTATCAGATCATCTATGTTCTCTGCACGAGGTTGGGCTGTTCACCTAGTGGTGAAGTCCAACATCCTGCCGTGATATGGATCGTCTGACCAGCCGTCTCAGGATATCCTGACGTGTATGTGTTACGCCTATTTGACCGAGACCCAAAAGACACGAGCCCAGGAGCCCGACTACTGGTCGAGAGCCCACTTGCATCCTCAAGCCCATTCAACAAAGGCCCTATAAGGGATCTTCTCGAATGTCGATCCGACCCGGCCCCGATAACCCGCCGGTCACTCGCCCACTCCTGCGAAAACCGATCCCCCAGACGTGCGGCCACTAAATGGCGGTAATGGGGAGGTGCTGGCAGGGCGAAGAGAGCGGCGGCGAGGGGGCGGATTGATGGGGCACGATCGAGGGCGGGCGTGGGACGTGGGCCAGGGGCAATCACGCTGGGAGCTCTACAAAAGGGCAAGGAAGACGACGAAGAAAGGGACCGCATCTCAGGTATCTAAAACCTAAGGTACTCTATCAACGACCTAGCTCCCCCATCCTATCTCCTTCCTCCCCCGCTCGCGCTGTGAGACGCCGTTCCGATCTCCTCACGAGTCGAACCGTCTCCGCCGGGCCTCCTCTTTCAGATCTCTATCTGACTTAGGCATCGGAGGCGATTTGGCCGGAACCTAGGTCCGGCCCCCTGACGAGCGTTCTCGTCCACACAGGTGGGCAGCTGATCAACGGGCCGAGGCTTCCCCTCGCCCCTCTCCAACCTCACAGTCAACTGGACGAGTGAGGCTTACCCTCACCGTCCGCCCGCCGAGGCCGAGCACATCTTACCGAGGCCGAGCGTCTTAACTGGGTCCGAGGCTTCCCCTCACCCTTCGTCGACCGTGCCTCTAGCTGGACGACCGAGGCTACCCCTCGTCTTCCTTCCACCGAGGCTGTGCTCGTCCGACCGAGGCCAAGCGTCTCAACCAGGGCCAAGGCTTCCCCTCGTCCCAACTGCACCGATTCGAAGCCCCCGAGGGACCCAAGCGGGCCCCTTGACCACGTTGACCGGGTTGTCCACGGTCAACGCTTTGTAGTGAGAAAACACTCTGAAACATCTGGCGCCGTCTGTGGGAACCGAACTGTCCCACGAAGAAACAAACCACATCTGCGATGACACGACCTCACTCATCTCGGCGAAAGGAAAGCGAGGCCCTGACGCGGGGCGAAAGGGCCCGCCATCGTTGGCAAGAATGGGCACGGGCCCGACGCGAGGAGGATCGTGAGGAAAGGGCCGGGAAGCCCTCCCCTTCCCCACCGGTCGGGAGACCGAATGCGTCCGTAACGGCGCGCAACTCGGACATGGCTTTGGTGGTGTCAGTGGTCATATACACTACCATGGTATGACGACTGCTTGTCGACACCGGCAGCTCCTGTGACGTCCTCTTTATGTCAACCCTGGAAAAGATGGGGCGGCGGAAAGAAGACGTACGTCCTCGCTCGGGTCCAGTGGTTGGATTCACGGGTCACTCCACCCCCATCATCGGCACGATCCATCTCCCGGTAACGCTCGGAGACGCACCGGACTCGGTGACCCTGGCGGTGGAATTCATCGTATTGGGGATCGGGTCGGAATACAATGGGATCATCAGCCGACCCCTACTCAACGCCGTCGGCGCGGTAGTCTCAACCCTCCATCAGACTATCAAGTTCCGAACGCCGGGGGGGATGGGGCAAGTCGAAGGTGACGCGGGGAGACCGAGTACCTGCTATCAACTGGCGGAGGAAGGTCCCGAGGATCGTCTAGCCGACCGGATGGCCGCGCTCGACTTGAGGAATGGGCCTAGGCCCACCCCTGCGGAGGAGCAGGAGCAAATCCCGGTCACGGGCATCGAGGGCCGGTTCGTCTCGATCGGGAGAGGGCTGAGCCAGGACCTGAGGGATCAGCTGATCGAATGCCTGGAGGCGAACTTGGACATCTTTGCTTGGTCACCGGAAGACATGCCCGGCGTAGACCCCCAGGTGATCGTCCACCAGATCAACGCCGACCTCAACTTCAAGCCGGTTAGGCAGAAGAAGCGCAAACTGGGCGGCGAGAAGATGAAGGCAGCCTCCGAGGAAGTGGAGCGCCTCCTTGACGCCGGCTTCATACGAGAGGTCTGGTACCCGGAGTGGCTGTCGAACGTGGTGATGGTCAAGAAACCCAACGGGAAGTGGCGAATGTGCGTGGACTTCAGTGACCTCAACAAGGCCTGCCCCAAGGACAGCTACCCCCTGCCACGCATCGACCACCTGGTGGACAACGCCTCGGGGTACGAGATGCTAAGCTTCATGGACGCTTACTCCGGATACAATCAAGTCCAGATGGACCCCCGGGATGAAGAGATGACAGCCTTCACAACGGACCGGGGAACTTACTGCTACAAGAAGATGCCCTTTGGCTTGAAGAACGCGGGGGCTACCTACCAGAGAATGGTCAACAAGGTTTTCAGCTCCCAGATCGGGAGGAACCTGGAAGTCTACGTCGACGACATGCTTGTCAAGTCAAGGCGACCAGAAGACCACATCGCCGACTTACGGGAGACCTTCGAGCGGTTGCGGCGACACCACATTCGGCTCAATCCCGCGAAGTGCACGTTCGGGGTAAGATCTGGCAAATTCTTGGGATTTATGATAACTAACCGTGGCATTGAAGCTAATCCCGACAAGATCGAGGCGCTGATCAACATGCGCGAGCCAACGACGATCAAAGAGCTACAGAGGTTGAACGGGCGCATCGCAGCCTTGGGGCGATTCCTTTCCAAATCAGCGGAAAGATCGCTCCCCTTCTTCAAGGTCCTAAGGAAAGCGATCGCGGAACCTCCAGACAATAGGAAGACGATACTTTGGGACGAAGACTGCTCCAGGGCGTTCGGAGACCTCAAAGAGTATCTTCGCAGCCCACCTCTCCTGTCCAAACCACGGGAAGGGGAGTCGCTGAGCCTTTACCTGGCGTGCGCGGAGGAAGCTGTGAGTTCGGTGCTGATCTGCGAGGACGGTGGGGTGCAATGGCCGGTATATTACACGAGCCAGATCTTGAAGGGGGCGGAGATGCGATACTCACCCATGGAGAAACTGGCGTACGCCCTCGTCCTCTCAGCACGAAGGCTCCGGCCCTATTTCCAGGCCCACACCATACTGATCCTGACCGACTCGCAACTGGAGCAGAACCTCAAGAGATTCGATCGAATGGGAAGGATGCTGAACTGGGGAGTGGAACTGAGTGAGTTCGACCTCCGATTCAAACCGCGCACAGCCATCAAAGGGTAGGCCCTAGCCGACTTCATCGCCGAGTGCACAACGGAAGGAAATGGCCCCCCGGAGGAAGAAGGCCCGGCGACGGTAATTGCTCAACCCCTATCCTTTCTTTCGGCTGACCACTTTCAGCCAGGGGATCCAGGAGCGTGGATAGTCCATGTGGACGGGTCGGCCACACAGTCAGGAGGCGGGGCCGGGATTGCAATCCGATCTCCGGAAGGGAAAATTGTGGAATACGCGTTGCGTTTCGAGTTCCCAGCCACGAACAACGTGGCGGAATACGAAGCAGTGGTCAACGGCCTGAGGCTGGCCCTGGAGCTCGGGGCTGAGTCCGTCCGCCTCCTCAGCGACTCGAAGCTCATTGTCAACCAACTCTTGGGGAGTTACGAGGCATGAGAGGAGGCGATGCAGAGATATCTCCCTGTCGCCAGAGCGGCGATGTCCAAGTTCAAGGACGTGGAAGTCTTGCACCTCCCGCGATCAGAGAATGCGCGGGCGGATGCGTTGTCGAAGCTGGCCTCGTCCTCGCCAAAGGAACTGGGCCGCACCATCTACGTGGAGAACCTGTCGTCCCCCAGCACGGAGGAGCACGAGGTGATAGCGATCGACCAAGAACCCAACTGGATGGACCCGATCATCCGATACCTCACTCATGGAGAGGTGCCGACCGATGGGGACGAACACCGAACCCTGGAGAGAAAGGCGCTCCGATACGTGATCCATGAAGGGACGCTCTACCGGAGACGCTGGACCAAGACGGACGTCCTCCCATACCTGAAGTGCCTCGGACCGCAGGAAGCTGACTACGTCCTACGGGAGGTTCACGACGGGATCTGCGGGAATCACCACGGGGGCAAGATAGTCGCGCAGAAGATCTTGAGGCAGGGATACTACTGGCCGACCCTGGCCCAAGATGCAACAAGCTACGTCCAGAAATGCCAAGAATGCCAGAGGTATGCCCACCATATCTCGACTCCTCCGTCAGAGCTCATCCCTATCGTGAGCCCCATCCCCTTTGCGAAATGGGGGCTCGACATCCTCGGACCGTTTAAACCAGGACGAGGGCAGCGGAAGCATCTGATCGTGGCAGTGGACTACTTCACCAAGTGGATCGAGGCCGAACCGTTGGCCACCATCACGTGGAAGAAAGCGAAAAGCTTCGTATGGAATTCCATCATCTCCCGATTCGGAGTGCCACGGGCCTTCGTCACAGACAATGGGAAACAGTTCGACTCCGCAGGGTTTAAAGATTTCTGCGAGGAATGGGGAATCAAGCTCCTCTTCGCCTCAGTAGCGCACCCCCAGACCAACGGGATGGCAGAAGTGGCCAACAAGTGCATCATAGAGCCCCTCCAGAAGAAAGTGAAAGACGCCGAAGGGAACTGGCCAGAAGAGCTCCCCGGGATACTCTGGTCATACCGGACGACCTACAAGGAGGCCACTGGCGAGACCCCGTTCATGCTCACCTACGGGGCCGAGGCGGTGATACCGGTCGAATTGGGTGAAGAATCTCTCCGCCTCAAATACCTTGACGAAGACCGGAACTCGTAGGGCCTGGGGCTCAATCTGGAGCTCCTCGACGAGCGACGGGAGCAGGCACTGGCTACCATCGTCCGCCAGAAGCAGAAGGTGGCCCGATACTACAACGCTCGGGTGCGGGGGAGAAGCTTCCACCTTGGGGACCTGGTGCTCCGGAAAGCGGGCTTCAACACTGATACCGCTCGCAAAGGGAAGCTCGCGGCTAGATGGGAGGGACCCTACAAAGTCATCGAGGTCCTCGGACCCGTAGCCTACCGACTAGCTGACATGGAGGGGAGGATTCTCACTCACACTTGGAATGCGGAACATTTGCGCAAGTACTTTCAATAAATGTACCATTTCCTATGAAATAAATTTATTTTGAATTCATTCCTTTCCAGATAAAGCAAAAAGATATACAGAGAGGCACACGAAGAGGCCGAGGGGCATTCCCCTCCCTCATTTTTCTCCGGGGGCACCAGCGGGGCCACAGGCTGGCAGCACGCTAGGGTCCCCTCCCCCACTCCGTTCGACGGCAGGGTACACTCGAAGATCCTCAAAGTTGACCCCCGAGAGTGGGAACTTCTTTTGGATCTCAGACTGGCACCGGGCGAAGCCCTTCTCGTACGCCTCCGACAAGGCGGTCTCCACAAAGGAGGTGGCATACTCCGCCACGGCATCCTGAGCGATCTGGGCCGGATCCACCTCCTCGAGCCCACGCATCCGGGCCTCAAAGGTCTCGATCTGGCGTTGGTGCTCCGCCCTCTCCTTCTCAATCTTCCGGGATTTCTCGCCAAGTTGGGCAGCAAGGGCCCTCACCTGCTCCTCCGCTGCTTCCAGACGATCGGAGAGCTCCAAGGCCTCGGAGGCAGCAGTGGGGTTGGGGATCTGCTCGGCTCCTCCAGACGCGTCGGCACCTTTCAAAAGCTCGGCGAGCCGCGCCTCGGCCTCCGACTTCGCAGCCAGAGCCAAGGCTCTCTCCCGGTCCGCCACCTCCAGAGCAGAGGACAGCTCAGTTACGCGGGAGTTCAGGGACTGGACCCACGCTTCCTCCAACTGACCTGCCTCCTCCTCCCTGCCGGGGGCCTCAGGGCCCCGCCCGGCATCGGATTTGGCTTTGGGAAGAACCGCGAATTGGCACCTCATCGAGAGGCCCACCGAGGACAGCTGCACCAAGGCAACGAAGGTAAGACAGCGAGAATAGCAGGAGGATAAGCAGAAACACACTACCTGTTGACCAGCCTGAATCACGAAGGTGGCCAAGCAGTCACCTCTGACTCCGTCCAACACCGCCTGATCGGGAGGGAGACAGCAGTTCTCGGCCACTCGAGCGGCGGCTCCGCGGCTCGAGAACACTGATTCCTTCTCCCCCACTGGGAAGCGCGGACGAAGAAGACCCTCCCCTGACGAAGGGAACTCGCCAGGAGCAGAATGGAACGCGCCAAGATACCGACTGTAGGCGTCAGGGAGAGAGCCGTCCGGGAGAGGTGAAGGGCCGGCCCACGGCCAGGCAACCTCAACGGGGGTGGGTTGAGGTCGATCAGCAGTCGGCTGGACGTCGACCCCCTTGACCCCCTCACGGACCCTCTTGGAAGACCCCATCAAGGGGAGGGAGGGAGACGACACCTTCTTCCGTTTTAAGCCTCCGGTCGCGGTCACAACCCGCTGCTTCTTCTGGACCTCCAACACATGATCCCTTTTGCGTGGATCCGGGTTGGGGACCTGCACAAGAGCGCTGGTAGGAGAAGGACCGAGCGGGAACCCACCTGCACTCAAAGAAGAGATGAGAGACCGAGCAGAGCCCAGGTGACCTCGAATGGCGAACACTCGGGGAAGCTTACCTAGGGGCCACACCGTCTTGCGCAAATTGTGGTCGCTAAAGAGGACATCGATCGAACGCTCCCTCGCAGGAATCGCCAGCATGTCCTTCGCCGTCTGCTGCTCGGCAACCGTCGGCTCCCCCAGATCGAGGATGACTGCACCAGCTGCCTCCCACCAAACCGGGAAGCGTACACTCGACGGGAATGTGACAAACACGTATTCCCCCTTCCAGCGTTTCAGGGAGCTCGGCAACCCCAGCACCAGGGACATCTTCGGGCGGGCGCTGATGTAAATCCACGCCCCCGATTGGTGGTGGCTCAGGCGGTAGAACTGGGCAAAGAGGCGAAGAGAGGGCGCCACACCCTTCAGCATGCAGACAACGACGAACCCGACGAGGAGCCCGACGGCGTTGGGACAGAATTGACACAGGCACACGTTGTGGGCCTGAAGGAACTCAACGATAAAAGGATGGAGCGGGAAACGAAGCCCGAAGCAGAAGCACTTCTCATATATTCCGACCTCGTTGGGGCCAGGGAAGCAGATCCGCTCGTCAGCCCCGGGGGCACGAGCCGAGTAGGGCAGAAGCAAGTAGGCGGAGCGCATGCTCCCGATGGCGGTGGCGCAGATCGACGAAGGCCATAACAAGACCTCTGGGGGCACCCCTGAAAGATCATCCCCGTGCTGACTAATCACCGAAGGAGTGCCGCCCGCCGGACCTGGAGCTGCGTCGCGCTCCGACCGAACCGAACCCGTGGCAGAGGAAGACGACATGAGGCAGAGCTCTGGCAGAATAGGGATCAGCGCAAAGAAGAAAGCGACAGGATGGCGGCTCACGAACCCCTCGGCTTCTCAACTTAAGACGACCTCGCGAGCGGTGGGGATAAGCTTGCAGCTACACGTGGCAGCATCTGAAGGCCGACGGCGCTTCGGAACCCGCGCCTTAAAAAGTATCGAACGAGCCAACTCATGATGACGACTAATAAATACGTCGGCATCGACTGGCGAGCTTGTCAAAATCGGCAGAAGTCACATCGGCCGAGCCGAACCGGCCGAGGCCGATCAACCCGACCGATGGGGGCAATTGTTACGCCTATTTGACCGAGACCCAAAAGACACGAGCCCAGGAGCCCGACTACTGGTCGAGAGCCCACTTGCATCCTTAAGCCCATTCAACAAAGGCCCTATAAGGGATCTTCTCGAATGTCGATCCGACCCGGCCCCGATAACCCGCCGGTCACTCGCCCACTCCTGCGAAAACCGCTCCCCCAGACGCGCGGCCACTAAATGGCGGTAATGGGGAGGTGCTGGCAGGGCGAAGAGAGCGGCGGCGAGGGGGCGGATTGATGGGGCACGATCGAGGGCGGGCGTGGGACGTGGGCCAGGGGCAATCACGCTGGGAGCTCTACAAAAGGGCTAGGAAGACGACGAAGAAAGGGACCGCATCTCAGGTATCTAAAACCTAAGGTACTCCATCAACGACCTAGCTCCCCCATCCTATCTCCTTCCTCCCCTGCTCGTGCTGTGAGACGCCGTTTCGATCTCCTCATGAGTCGAACCGTCTCCGCCGGGCCTCCTCTTTCAGATCTCTATCTGACTTAGGCATCGGAGGGGATTTGGCCGGAACCTAGGTCTGGCCCCCTGACGAGCGTTCTCGTCCACGCAGGTGGGCAGCTGATCAACGGGCCGAGGCTTCCCCTCGCCCCTCTCCAACCTCACAGTCAACTGGACGAGTGAGGCTTACCCTCACCGTCCGCCCGCCGAGGCCGAGCACATCTTACCGAGGCCGAGCGTCTTAACTGGGTCCGAGGCTTCCCCTAGCCCTTCGCCGACCGTGCCTCTAGCTGGACGACCGAGGCTACCCCTCGTCTTCCTTCCACCGAGGCTGTGCTCGTCCAACCGAGGCCGAGCGTCTCAACCAGGGCCGAGGCTTCCCCTCGTCCCAACTGCACCGATTCGAAGCCCCCGAGGGACCCAAGCGGGCCCCTTGACCACGTTGACCGGGTTGTCCACGGTCAAAGATTTGTAGTGAGAAAACACTCTGAAACAGTATGTATGCTATTTTCTCTGGCATGACCGTGAACTGGGCCGGTGTCCTCCTTGATAGGATGGACAAAGTTGAGTTCACGTCTTCCTCGTCTCACATTCCGTACGGTGGCCTTCTGACTCATGTCTTCTGTCATTTTGGTATTGACTTGACTCGTTATGAGCCCATGTCCTTTGGCCTTCTCCTCGACGCTTCTGCAAAGTCGAAATCTTCTTCGGCTCTGCAGACTGCCTCGAAGAAGAGGAAGTCTACTTCTGCTCCATCCTCATCCACTGTGCCTCCAGCTAATTTGCCTTCTTCATCTACTCCACCGTCTCAGGATACTCTTTTGGCGATGGTCTCTGGTTTTTACAGATTGTTGTCTCTCTCTCTCCTCCATCAGGTAATTCCCTTCCCTGAGGATTTGAGACAATATCTTCCTCAACTTCATGTGCCTCCCCAGCCTACTGGTGTCGTTGAGCCTCCTGCTGTTGTTTCTTCTCAGGATGTTACTACTGCTGCTACTGTTGCTCCTTCTGACCCTCTTCCAGAGGATACTCCTGCTTCTCCAGAGCCTGATTCCTCTCCTGCAGCTCCTAGCGATGCTCACTCTTAGATAGCTGTTAGAGTGATGTTCTTTTGAGTGATGATATATTTTTTTGGTGGTGTATGATGGATGATGTTGTCTTCGACTCTTTTATATATGTTTGGTGATATTTTTTTAATGACGTCATGATGCTGTATTTTTTGTGTGATCATGATGTATCTTGTTTGGATGGCCATGTAGATGACCATCTGTTGATGCTCTCAGACTCTATATAAATATATATATATGATGTTGCACCCTCTCTTGTGTCACACTATGCTATATTGTTTATCTTATCTGTGTGATGTATGATATATTGTCTCCATGTATGCTTCCCTCTCCTTGATGTGCTTTTGAGACAATATATGACTTTGATATTGGTTAATTCATGTTATCTTTGTTGTGATAAATTTGTGAAAATTATTTTCATTTCGTATATCTAAAATGTTGATATTGGATTTTCATTACATTACTCACATGTGTATATGATGAGATTTTATGAGTTTTGATTCGATATATCTTTATACTCCTTGATTATTGTTAGTTCGTATTTAGCACTATTATTGTTGTTGTTATTTGCTCCCACCTTTTGGATAATGCCATAGGGGGATAGAAATAAACATACATGATTCATAATGGATGTGCTAAGTATGTTCTAACGCTTGAATCTAAGATTTCTGTTGCCTTAGGTTCAGGGGGAGTAAGATTATAATGAATATGGATTTTATTTCCTAGATTTCTTGATTTGAATTCATTCATATCTCACTCATTTGCTTCAATTGCTATGTAGATGCTCTAATATTTGTTGAGTAACTTGATTGGCATCTATGTAGGGGGAGTAAGTTTTCATTGCGAACAATTATTTATCTTTTTGTGTTTGTTTGTTTGTCATCATCAAAAAGGGGGAGAATGTTGAGTATTGGACCTCTCCTTACTTGGTGTTAATGATGAGCAAACAAAAATACTTGTGACTAATCCCCTATTTTGTAGTTAATCGATTGCCTAAGCTTATTATCAAGATCAACTAGCAATGGATGACTCACAAACGTCATTGAAGGTAAATGATATGAATTGGATGATCGTAGATTGATGATTAAAGCTCCATAACGACTTCAAGCTCATACGATGGAAAGAAGAGATTATTCGTCAATGTAATTTTTCTTTTATCTCTTCTAGTATATAGCTTAGAAGTAGAACTTTGATGGAGCACTCACACATATCTACATTCTCTCATAGGACATATTTAGACTTTTGTCCTTTGATCCCAATTCAATTCTATTTTGTTTGTGCTAGGATTGTTTATAACAGCCGACTGCTTAACAGTTTACAGTCGCCTGCCTCAACAATAGTCGACTGTATTTTATTCTACAGTCGCCTGTTATGCACAGACTATTACAATGTAGTTTTAGGCCTTCTCTGATTATTTCGCACAGGCTACTGTTGAACTATTCACAGGCGCCTGTCCTAGTGACAGTCGACTGTGAATTGTACATCAGTCACCTGTCTCTCCTTGCCCAAACTCTGTTTTGATCTGTTTTCTACGGCCAGTCGACATATGATGTATATACAGTTGACTGTCTATTAGATCAGTCGACTGTCTATGCTGCAACAGTCGCCTGTCTGTAAGTTAATTCTTTGACTCAGCTCTCTGGAAATTTCTCCTGACTTTGACAGTCGTCTGTTTAAGGATATACAGTCGCATGTTCTGATTAACAGTCGACTGTGTTCCTTGTATCAGTCGTCTGTCCTGTATCTTGTGAGATTTCCAGTATTTGTCTAACTTACACTTTTTTCGGCCAGTCGCACGTCGAAGAATGTACAGTCGCCTATTGGTTTAACAGACGACTGTTTTTGCTTAATCAGTCGACTGTCAACATGGTAAGTTACCATTATGAATTCTCACCTACCCTTGCTGACTGTGCAACATTCGACTGTGGATTGTTCAACAGTCGACAGTCGCGAGTTCAGATTATATCCGTTGAGATTTTTCTCACGGATTTTGATTGGGTTTTTGCCTAAACTGTTTTGTGGATTTGAGAAAGCTATAAATAGAGCTTCTACTGTTTCATTGAAAGGTTACTCATTCATTGCAAAATCCTTCAAGCTTTAATTTCCAAAGATCAAAGCTTTCAAATCCAAAGCCCTAAGTAATTCCAAATCTTGTTCTCTTGCTCTCCAACCTAGAACCAAAGATTGATCTTCTAGGCAATTGGTGCAGTCAAGAGAAAGGGCTTTCTCCTCTCTTCCAAGAGAGTTCTTCAACACACATCACACTTCTCCTTCAAGTTCTACTTCAAGGCATAGGTGTTTGTAAGTGTTGCTTTCATATTTCATAACTTTCATTATTTGAATTGTGCTCTCGGTTGTGAGAGTGGTTTTGCTTGCTCCCTGGTTGTGGGAGTCAAGGACATCGATTGTATTCGATTGCACTTATAGGGTTGCTACAAGTGGGCTATAAGGAATCCTCAAGTTAGGGTTCTAACTTGAGTATCCGGTGGTATCCGGGTGGTAGGGACGTAGGATTACCGGGAACAAGTCGGGAGTTGACTTGGGTAATCCGAACCCTTGAAACATATCTGTGTTTGAGTGTGTTTCTCTTTGGGATGTTTTTTCTATTCCGCACTATGTGTTGGATTGCTTTTTTCTTTGGCGTAAATTCCTTTTAAATTTGCATAAACACTATTCAACCCCCCTTCTAGTATTTTCCCCATAGACAGGGTCCTTACATTTTTTTCCTCCGCTTTCAAATCGTGCTTGGAGATGGGAGCGCTGGGAGGAAGATGGGGGTAGATCGTGTGGGAAAAGGGGCGCGTGCGATAACCAACGCATGGAAGTATCAATAATCTCTTCAACCTGGATAAAAGATTTTTTATTAATAACCAACAAAAATAGAAATTCAAACCAAATCATGGACATATCAATAATCTCATAAATGCATGGAAGTATCAATAAACTCATAAACCCGTATTTTTAGAATGTATCAGATACAATTCAAGCCTTATATTTCCATCTAGGAGCTTACATGTATGGTTATCTCAAGTTAAGGGCTGACAAATAAATCAATTTTCACTTATCTCACCAGGATAAAGACAGAATAAATGTATCTGTTTTGATAAAATCGTGGCAATAATTCCCTTTTAATCTACAAAACTAAGAATGGAAAAAATTATCAGCTAGTGTAAATTATCAAAACTTGAAATCGATAAAAAGGAAGTCAACGTTAAGGAGTAAATGTGTCATAAAAAAGCAAAGCAAAATGAAGATATTTTCACAACTTTATATACTAATACAGCAAGAAACCATATGAAATGGAAGACATCAAAAATGTTTATTTGAACTGAAAGTTCAATTTTTTTACTACTTGTAATTGACTTTTGGATGTAGGTCAAAGTTATTGCATCAATATGCAGGTCAACTTTACTGCCTCAGTTTATAAAAGTTCAAAAATTGTACTACATGCTAATACATCAAGGTTCAAAAAAAATTTGAACTGAAAAGTCATGGATCAAGTTGACTTGCACACTTGTGTCGAAACAATTATTTTAAAAAATTGTGCAGGTCATGAACTGGAAAATTTTTTTGGGTGAATGACCTGCACAATTGTTTAGAAACTTGATTACACTGTTCAAAAAAAATTCACTTGAAAAAATTCACTTGCTTACCGGCACAATTGTTTAGAAACTTGATTACACTGTTCAAAAAAATTCACTTGAAAAAATTCACTTGCTTACCGGCACAATTTCACTTAATTTGATTTCCAAGACTTTATGATTAAAAAGTCACATAAAAAATCAAAGAAACATAAATCATATGAATACAAACATTAGGGGGAAACCTAGGGTTTGATGCGAATACAAACATAAAACAACATGACGAGAACTTACAGATGAGAACTTGAACACCATTGCATCATACTTCATGAGAACTTACAGATGAGAACACTTATATATAATAGGCAAGGTGCCAAGAAGTAACACCCTTATCTAACATTTTTAGGTCATAGACTCAGTCTGTAGTTCTCATCATAATACATGCAAGGGGGTGTCAGGCCTTTTATACTATTAGCACCCAAATCCTGCATATTTTTCATGTACTAAAAATATTTAAAAAGGCACATAATTTTTTGCATAGGAACATTTCTATGAACTAAATGTTAGATAGAATCTATAGTTTCATGGACACCCTTATTGCCTATTTAACATGTATTTGGTTGCTAAGTTGAGAACTTACAGACGAGAACACCCTTATCTAACATTTTTAGTTCTCATCATAATACATGCAATGGGCTCTTGATGAGAACACCCTTATCTAACATGTATTTGGGTGCTAATGTGAGAACTTACAGATGAGAATTTTTTTAGAAAGGCACATAATCATCATCATTATCATTATCATCTTATTAATAGATATATATGTCAAAAAAATTTATATGCTATTTATATGTCAAAAAACATTCTGTATTGGAGAGTACATACTAATGATAATCTTGTTAATAAATGAGAACATCATGTTTATAAAAACATGATAATGACGCATTATGTTTTTTTGCTAATGAGAAGAACATGCTAATAATAAACATGCACACAAATTTTTTTGAGAAGCATTTTGCTAACATCGTATATTTACATGCTCATAAATAGAATCTGTAGTTCTCATCATAATACATGCAAGGGGGTGTTAGGCCTTTTATACTATTAGCACCCAAATCCTGCATTTTTTCATGAACTAAAAATATTTAGAAAGGCACATGACTTTTTTTCAATGGCACATTTCTATGAACGAAATGTTAGATAAAATCTGTAGCTTCATAAACACCCTTATTGCCTACCTAACATGTATTTGGTTGCAAATTTGAGAACTTACAGATGAGAACACCCTTATCTAACATTTTTAGTTGTCATCATAATACATGCAAAGGGCCCTTGATGAGAACACCATTATCTAACATTGCATATCTAACAGGTATTTGGGTGCTAATTTGAGAACGTACATATGAGAATTTTTTTAAGAAAGGCACATTATCATTATCATTATCATTTGCATCTTGTTAATAGATATGTATGTCAAAAAAATTTGTATGATATTTATATGTCAAAAAACTGTCATGCCCCGCTTCCCAAGTATGGAAGGCGAGACGCGAAGAGGTCCGCTCGACTTGAAGCTGTGAAGATACAGTCTGATAAGCGTCTCTGTGTTCATCCGTTCGCAGATTCTAGCATTGCAATGAAACAACAATAATAATGAAAACAGTCAAAATTAACCAACATTCAACAACATCCAATCTTATTCAAAACATCCAGAGATAAAGTCATAAAAAGAAAGTATAAGAGTATGAAAGGAAAGGCCCCAAGCATGGCTGAAACTAAACATAAATAAGGTGCTACGCACCGAACAACCTAACAGTAGTAACTAGGAAAAACAAACACCAACTAAGAAATAACCTCCAGCTGAGACTAGGACAGATCTCCGGTATCCTCAAACTAAACATCAACAAACTGGTCGTCCTCAACAACTATCTCAGGCTCAAAACCTAACATGCGACACCCAAAGAGAAAAGGGCGCATGTCAGCAAAAATCTCCAAAGGTAAAAAGACGAAGACTTTTGTGCAAGGAACCATAAAAGTAATGAATGCAATTAGCAGTTCTAAAATATGATGACATGACATAATATTTGATGAATAAAGCAATTAAAATGGACATGATATTTATCATGCATGTCACGTCGTAGTAGAAGCTACTAAACAATATTCACGATTTCACGATTTCACGAAAAATGTGCATGCACGATGTGCACATGGTTTACGCCTTTCAGCTGAAGTTACTATACAGTCACACTTCTACGCTGAGTGACCGCTTAACCCTACCCCTCTACGTGTGTATAAACTGGCGCTCATCTTTTGGACCACGAGCCAGGAAGTGTTTATGGCATAGGGTTGACCTAGACTCATTCATGATATAGGAGTCAAAATCCTACTCGCCGCAGCTTACATTTCATTTGTAGCATGTGCTACACATTCATGACAGGTCATTCAAATGCATGAAATGACACGCAATATGCAACATGATAGCAGTTATTGAATGCATATAGTTTGACATATGATATGCATGAACATGACATGGCCAGGGTGTCGGATCTAGCTTCGTTGTCAAGCTAGATCAAGAATAGGTGTCGGATCTAGCTTCGTTGTCAAGCTAGATCAAGCATGGTGTTTAGGTGACTATCGTTTCACTGCCTAGTCTCTTTTACACAAAAACTCAGAATAGCCTAAAACATGCTTAACAATCAACTGAGCAAGTTCCACTTGCCTAAAATAATCGTCCGTAAGTCTCAGATCAACAGTACAGAATCTCCTATGTGCTCAAACCCTTCCAACATACAGTCACATATTATTAACTTCAATTAGTGATTTAACCATAGCAATGGAATTTACGATTTTTATCTTGTTAAACAGTCTGTGTGCGGTTTCCTACGAATCAGGGTTTACCTTAACACGGGATATACTGATGTCGGGTAGCAACGTCAGGGGTTGGATTCTGGTAGCGAGCAAGGTACGGAGGACTACGACGAAGACGAAGACAACTAGGGGCAGTAAAACACCGCACGGTAGTGAGCAACACGAACGCCGGTGACAAAGGGAAGGCCACGAGGGGTAGTGCGACAGCACGGGGGGCTGCTGTGGAGGAGGTGTTGCGCAAGGGATGGCCGGACTGTTTGGGGATGAAGGGGGTTCAGCCTTGCAGGTGGGGTGCGGCAGTTCGGGTGAGATGCGGCTGAGTGTGGGCAGATCCGGGTGAAGGGGCGGCAGTTCGACTCGTGGAGGAGATGGTCGGATCTAAAGGGGAGAAGAGGGGCTGTTGTGCGGTAGTTTGGAGGAGGGCCGGATGCTGTTTTAGGGGGGTGGTTACCGGATTTTGTGGAGGAGATGGGTGGTAGGTTATGCGTTAAGGGGTAGTGAGATGGGGGTTGCGGCCGGAGCAAGGAGGGGGTACTGAAAGCTAGAGGGGGTTACGCCGGATCTGTGCGACCTGTGGGGTTGTTGGGCAGACGACGGTTTTCAAGGGTGGCCGGAGATTTATGGAGGGGCTGTGCGGTTTGTGGAGGATGTTGGGTGTGGCTAAGGGAGAAGAGAAGAGGGAGAGGCTGAGTATGTGGTGGCCGGCGACGGGCTTGGCAGGAAGTGGTGGCCGGCGATGGCCGGCTTGCTCAGGGTGCGTGAGTTGATGATGATGGCAGCTGTGCTTAGAAACCCTAGGGTGTGTTATGCGTGAGTTATAATAGGAGAGTTGATTTGCTATATGGGGTAGAATAGGGAGTTGCCTTATTGTTGATTGGAGAGAGTGTGTGTGAGAGGGTGAGGGTGCAACTAGTGTGGAAAATAGCTAAGGGAGTATTTGATTATACGTAGGATTCCTAGGGGATTAGATCAGATTTGATTTAATTAGGGATTGAATTCTGAATTAGTATAGACTAATTAGAGATTAAAGATGATTAGAGTGAAAGGTCAGTCTAGCGGTGTCTGATAAATACAAGAAAAATATCGGGACGACCGTGTCGACGAGTGGATTGAGACTACGATGATCGTTCAGGTGCTAGGTTCATGAAAAATGAAACTAAAAATAAAAGATCAAACGTCGAAGTCTAAGAGTTAAGTCACCCCTTCATTCAAAGCTGATTTGTGGAAGAACAACCCATGAAATGACGTTAATAAAAAATTCCACAAATAACTACTCTCTCCAAGGGTCACAACGATATATAACTTCGTGCGTTTGGGATATAAGAGGAGGTCACAATAAATATGCGTACGAAAAGAAAGTACGCGCACGAAAAACACACGATCGAAAAGCGACCATGACAAAAACATCATATATTGGAGATTACATTCTAATGAGAAGTATCTTATGAACAAATGAGAACAACCTATTTATCAAAAAAACATGCTATTAACGCATTCTGTTAACATGCTAATGAGAAGTATCATGTTAACGTAATGTTTTTTGCTAATGAGAATTACATGCTAATGATAAACATGAACATAAATTTTTTTGAGAAGCATCTTGTTAATATGCTTTATTTACATGCTCATAAAACAACTGCAACACACCAAAATTTACATGCTCCTAAATTTTTCTTTCAGTTTCTTTTTCATTCCCCCAAAATAGGCACATAAAACAACAAAGAAGCATCATGTTAAGAATAATGCATAGGAGGTTGAGGAAACACTGAAAAAAAACGAAAGCAACACTTAAATTTTCATTAACAAATATACCCTGGCTCAATCGATTCAATTGTTAGGCAAAATGACTTCTCCATATTATACTAGGATGGAAAGTATTTTGGCTCCAAAAGGGTGTTTCATTTATACACTGCTTTTGATGCTATTGTCAATACAAAATGTTTTGGTCTTTAATACTATTCTTTACCAAAGTTGATGGAGTATCCTCACCTATTAAATCTAGCAGATGAATATGAAGACACTTACATGTGATTGGTCTATATATGTAAGTAAATCAATTGGGTATTTCTTCGTGTGTAAATTTGTCATGGAATAGCGTGTCAATAGAACAATATGGTTCTTGTTTGTAGCTTCATGGGCGATATCCGTCTACTATGCCTATCAGCGTACATGGAAGCCTTTTAATCCCATCCTTGGATAGACATATAGATGGTTAATCATAATGGAGTTACTTTCATATCTGAACTAGTAAATTAATTGAAACATCTCTGAACTACCTTCACATCCTGATATGTCCGAAATTTTAATATGTATGCATCATATATATTATCTAATGCATGCTACATCAGCTATTATTAAACGTTGCTTATGGATAAAGTGACAAAATGAGTGAGGACCCTTCTGAATTGTCATAGAAATTTTATTATCATCTGATTAGGTTAGCCACCATCCTCCAATAGGTTTCATATCCACGTGGAGGTTTCATATCCACATGGAAGATATTAATGCCCTTGAATTCCCTAATGGTCCTTGTGTCTCACGTATTCATAATTTCCTCAACAATCAATATAAACATTCGATTTTAGCTTTGGATCATCGAAAAATTACCCAAGCGCCCAGTTCAAGATAGATGCAAATAAGTAATTAAATAAATTAAATGAGCCTAATGAAGTCTTCATCTAATGAAATGCTTTGAAAAAAGGCATATGCATATAACCTGCATTAAGAAAGTACTTTTTCAAATCTAAATTTCGAATGTAAGCATGAGGATTTACAGGTTTTTTCCAATATTATTGTTGCACATTGGATAATAAGATATTGGATCTCACCCTTCGAATTAGGTTAGCGTGATTCCAATCAAATTATTGAGTCAAAAAATCAAACAATTAATATGAAAAATAAAAAACAAAGAACCCTTCAAGCTCATCCACCAACCTCTACACAAGCATCCACTCAAGCGAAATTGAAATCCACCTTGATGTTGGAGAGAAATGATTATGATGCTACTAATGCTGTGAGCACCACGAAGTTAACATTGGAATCCAAGTGATCATGTTGAGATTGATTGAGAAGAGAAATGATGTGGCTTTTGAACGAAGGACCGCAACTTGCTGCTGCTGAGCTTCATTTCCCCCAGAGCAGGGGCTCATCCTCCTCCTTGATGATGACCTTAGGCTTGTAGAGCATGGTGAAGAGCTTTGCAAGGGACCAGCGACCTACCGTTGATATGCGTCGTTGCCCTCGGAGCCGAAAGAAAGAGTGAGTGATCTGAGTGCGGGCTGATGGGGGCTGTGCATGAGACTGAGGGGGAGGGGGTCGGGATTAGAGTAGGGAGAGGCAAGGGTGTTGGGTGAGGGAGAAAGATGGAGAGAGAGAGATCTGAGAAGGATTTAATTTCCAAGTTTGTTTTGTTTCCAACTTCCCCCAAATATTTCATTCCCCCAAAACACTTTCTGCCACCCAAAATTTTGTTTCAAACTTAAAGTTTCAAACCTCATATCAAATAATTTCCCCCAAACTCAAGTTCTCTTCTCCCAATTTCAATTTCTATTGTCTTAAGCAATTTCTCAACTCTTATCCAATTTCTCTTGATAACATCTCTCAAATGTTATATATATATATATATATATATATATATATATATATATATATATATATATATATATATATATATAATATTTTTTTGGAGAATATGCTTTGCGTCTTTATTGATATCACAAAAAGGTACAAGACTCTCACGAATGGAAGAAGGGAGCTTGCGAGGTAGTGTTAGGCACATGCGCCATCACGCTAACCAAAGCAAAGCATCTCCCGCTATCCGTAGAGCCCAAAAGAATACAAAGTACAAGTATATACAAAGCTAATCTAAAAGGCCCCAATTAGAGGGGGGAGCTCCAGCATCATCCTGCGTCCAGTCCACATGCCTCAAGGCAATTTTGACATCCTCAGCAATATCCTCAAAAAGATGAGTCTGCATCTGGCTAGTGCCCTCAAATATCCTCCTATTACGCTCTCTCCAAATATGCCAAATCAGTGCTGCAATGACTGTCCTGGCCAATCTACCCATGTTGTCTTTTAGATGGAACTGAGAGAGGATCATAGCACCAATCCCCGCAAGAGAAGATGGCAAAGTAGTAGTGACTCCCAATTTTAGAAAACTCCTGCAAAGGAGGTAATTAGCGTAGCTACACTCAAAAAATATTTGATTAATATTTTCATGAATATTGTCAGAGCATAAGACACAGTATGGTGAAGTAGGCACTCCCCATTGCACGAGCTTATCACGGGTGTGGAGTTTCCCGTGGAAAGCTCGTAAGAGAGTGATAGCCATCTTGGGAATGTGTCCCTGGAACCAAACCACTTTGTAATAAGGAAATAGAGGCCTAAGCATCCTCGAACCATCCCAAGCATTGTGAAGAGAGGGAGATTTCGAAGCCCACGACCAACCGTCGTTACCCGTAGTCAATGTCACCGCCTCAATGAGATGGCGAACAGGAATGAGAGATCTGCTATCAACCCATCCCTCAGAAGACCAATAATCACTAACCATCTTCATCTCCTCTCCAGTAGGGACCTCATAAGAATCACTAAGAGGGCCACAGGGTAGTCAATTATCATACCAAAAGAAAGTAGAAGCACCATCCCTGATATCACGTTTGGTGAGCTTTTTAGTGAACTCACGACAATGCAGAATGAATTTCCAGGTGCCAGACTGCATAGGATGAGCTTTGGCTTGAAACAAACCCGTACAGCCCAAATACTGGCTCCTCATATGAGCCGCCCAAATACCCTTGTGAGTAAGCATACGCCACGTTAACTTGATACCATAAGCATTATTGAGCTCATCGAAGCTTCTGATCCCCACACCCCCTTCGTGCTTAGGGGCACACATATCATTCCAAGCCCAAAGGTGATTATTCCCCCAGATGAATTTTATGCATATGGTAGTAAGCGAACAAAGAACAGATTTAGGCATTCGAAAGGCTGGCATCCAGAAGCTAACCATGCCATATATAACGGATCTGACAAGTTCAATGTGACCAGCTATGGATAGAAGTGATGAGGACCATCCCTGCAATCTATTTTTGCATTTATCCAGCAGCCAGTCATGGAAGCATTCGGGTATTTGGGGGATAGCGGAAGACCCAAATATGTGGAAAGAGATTGAACACGATGAATACCCAAAATATCAGTAAGACTACCAGGGCCCTGAACGCCTTTACTGAAAATGCCAGCGCTTTTGTTCCAATTCACCGCAAGACCAGTGAAGGACTTGAACGTATCAAGAAGATCTCTAAGCCCCTCAAAAGATTTAGTGTTTGCACGACAAAACACTAAAAGATCATCAGCAAAGAGAAGATGAGTGACAGCCCCAACTCTATTCATAGGCATGATGCTTCTAGTGGCATTGGCATTGGCCATGAGGAGGGAGAAGGCCTCCATGACGATCACAAAAAGATAGGGAGATAGCGGATCTCCTTGCCTCAGCCCTCTATTAGACTGAAACATGCCATAAGGGGACCCATTTATCATAACAGAGAAGGAAGGAGTGGATATACACTCGCAAATCCAACTAATAAATCTGTGGTTGAAACCCATCCGATGCAGCATATAAAAGACAAATTCTCTATTTACGCTATCAAAATCTTTACGAAGGTCCAGTTTAAGGCAGGACCGAGCTCCCATGGGATTATTGAACCCCCTAATATGTTCGTGAGCAAGAAGAGCGCAATCAGCAAGCAACCGATCTTGAAGGAACGCAGCTTGGTTAGGAGAAATGAGTTCAATAACAACTCTGCTCAAGCGGTTGCATATAATTTTGCTTATGATCTTGTATATAACATTGCAACAAGATATCGGTCTATAATCTCCAAGCTCAGAAGCATTAGCACCTTTAGGAATGAGAGTAAGGAATGCGTGATTGATCTGCCGATATATTTTCCCAGATCTGAAAAAATTGAGAACGGCGTTGGTAACATCTTTGCTGATAATATCCCAAGAGTTATGATAGAAAAACCCATTGAAACCATCGGGTCCAGGGGCTTTGTCAGCCCCAATTTGAAAGACAGCGGTTTTAACTTCCTCGACAATCACAGGCCTTTCCACTCAATCAGCAGCATATTTAGTAAGAACTCTTTTGGTGGTAAGACAAGGGAAGACCCTCCAGTAATCATTCTGATTATATAAGCTGGAATAGAAGTTAGGAGCATCGACTTTAAGTAACTCAAAAGACTTATTATGAGAGCCATCAGCCGAAATAAGGTGCCCAAGGTTATTATGGCTTTGCCTGGCCTTCATGGCCGAATAGAAGAATCGGGAGTTTCTATCACCAAGATGCAACCAATCTTGCCTACTTTTCTTCTTAAGAATAGATTCTTCAATATCAATAGCTTCAGCCAACCGCTTTATAAGATCATGTTCATTCTTTTGCAACTCAGCACATGAACCAAGATTAGCATTATTCTGAATGGCATCAAGTTCAGACCGAATTCTAGAGATATCATTTGCATCTCTAAAAGCCACCCCAAACCTTTTAAGCCCCATTTTCATATTCTTAAGTTTGGCAACAAGTCTAATCATCGGGCAACCATCCACCCTAACACTCCATTTGTCCTTCACAACACTGAGATACTCAGGGCTACGCTGCCAAGCATTGAAAAATTTAAAAGGTTTGGGGTCAGACCCCTCAGCCTGTTGGTTGTGGATGATAAGCATGGAATGATCACTAGTACCCCCATCACTATATTCACAATAAGAGGACGTGAGCACATCTATCCAGGAACTATTGCAAAAAGAGTGATCCAGAGTGGCCATGATACGACGTTGTCCAATCCTACGATTGGACCAACTCAGCGCATTACCAATAGTTTTGAGTTCCAGGAGAGCACTAGAGTTAATACAGTCATTGAAATCATCAACAATGTGACCATCAATCGCCCTGCCCCCAACTTTATCCATAGAATATCTGACACAGTTAAAGTCACCCCCCAAAATCCAAGGGATATTTTTATATTTGGAGGCAGAAACCACATTATCCTTCCAAAGGGTTCTGTGATCATGATGAGAGTTGAAAGCATAGACAAAGGTAGCCATTATAGTAAACCCCGCAACGTTAATGCATTTCATGGATATATGTTGTGCCGTCATCTCATGAACCATGCACTTCCAAACATCTGGATTGAACATAATAACGATGCGCCCATTACGATGAGAGGCCCGATTATCAACAGACATCCAATTTTTAGGGAAGCACTTAAGGATTCGATGAGCCTTATCAGCAACAACTTTAGTTTCAAGAAGACCAATCATAGATGGGGCGTGCTTGCGAACTCGGAATTTGAGCTCATTACGTCTAGCGACGTTATTAAGCCCACGAGTGTTCCAAATGAGAATAGTCATTATATGGAGGATGAAGGATGCTCCACATCCTTATTAATTCTATTGCTTCTACGAGTGCCTTTTAAAGAGACCCCGCCCCCATTGCTCTTGAATTTTTTCTTTTCTTTACTTTTTATTTTCAATTCCTCTTGTTCCTCATACCAAGCATTATTAGCGATAGTCATATCATCGGGCTCTTCGTCGTTATAAGTGGTATCATTCAAAAGAGTGGCTCCTCTCCAATACCTATCTCCCGATCTAAGGACGCTGAAGGGATTGTCATCCCGCGGCATGGCTGTGCTCTCGTTGGGAGGTGGGGTTATTAACTTAGTGATTGAGGGAATGGCAGATGCCGTGATCCCTATGGTCCTCGAGGCCCCCGACCCTTCCCCCAAATTTTATTAGAGATGTTACATTCCTTAGTAGTACATTGGGCGTCACTTGCCCCCAACTTGATTGGCGCAACTAGCTCATTAGTATACATCACTTTTATCTTGCTCCGCCTTACATTACTCTTTGGGGTATCAAGATCCTCCAGCTTATCGTGAGCATCATGATTCGCACCCAGGCTTAAAGGAACTGCTTCCCCGAGAATAGCTTTGTCCGCTGACTCCGCACCCTGGGCTCCTGCTTTCAGGCCGCTGTTCTCGCCATTTGCCCCTCGCATTTGCTGTACGTCTGCAAGCTCAGCCACAGGAACATCCCCATTATTACATCTCTCTTTGTAACTGGACGCAGCCAGATTCCTAACACCCATCCCTCTAGCAGCGACCGCCACAGCCTTGGCATTACATGAATACAGGCTATCTCCCTCGTTGACATCACACAGCATTTCTCCTCCACCTCCGATACATGTACCCTCCCACATATTACAGTTCTCCTTCCTCATAACAGCATCGTCCGAAGATCGCAACTCCGGCCCCTTAAAACAAACATCAGCATCCTCCAGGGTAACATGCTCTTGGGTAACATTATCATCCGCACCAAAGTCACCATCAACCTCCACAACAACGGTAGGCTGGGCCACCCTCGCTCTCTCAGCATTTTTCACAGCGGGGCATTGCCCTTGACTATGGCCAAAACAGACTCATTTTACACAACGTGGAGGTTCGCATTCGTACCTGACCCCGACATCGATCACTTCTTTATCCCTAAGATGCACAGCGATGGATCTTGGAAGAACGTCTTCTGCGTGCACTTTGATCAGGCACCTGGCATACGACAGCCTTTCTAGCCTTGTCGTCGCACGATCGAGACATATAGGGACGCTGATGACGCTTGCAATGGCGTTGAGAATCCTCAAGGTCCATAGATTGGTCGGTAGATTTAGAAATTGAACCCATGTTGGCACAGCCGTGAGCAAATCCCTCTCAAAGCCCGCCTCCACACTCCACCTCTGCAACACGACGAGGCGCCCGTCGAAAAGCCAAGGTCCGTCGTGGAGCACCATGTCCATGTCTTCCTTGGACTCAAAGCGGAAGAAGAAGAAGCCATTATCGCGGGAGAAGATGTTAATCTCACCTTTGGTCTTCCAAGATCGCAACACCCAAGCTTTGATTTGGCCGTAATAGGGGATATCACCTACCACATAGCCAACGACTGTGTTCTCCCAACGTTCAACTCCCTCGCCAGCATTTCTTCCGATAGCACCGCAACCGCAGCCCCAGTTTCGTCTACCTCCAGAGCAATGTACGACATGCTGAGAGAATTAGACCAGATCTTGCTGTTGGAGCAGACATCCGCCCACGATTTCTTCTCAGCGTTGGTATTAATTTTCAGCTGGAAATTTGGTCTTAACGCTCTTCTCTCGAACACCTTACGGGCATCGATTTTCTTTACATGCTTTCCTTCAAGATTCATCGCTTTGTCACGCTTGAATCCTTGAGCTGAAGGTCTACTGCTTCTCCTAGGAACTTCATTCCAACCTCCTACTGTATCAGCATTCTCCATTGCTCGGAATATTGATCACCGGAAACAGTAGAGGAGTAATCAAGTAGAAGCGGATCAATCACAGAGCATTGGAAAACAGGGAACCAGAAAACTCACCAAAGGATCAAGATCTATAAAATAGATCTTGATCCGGCAATCAATCGACGAGCAGAAGATCCTGGACCTACGATCATCAGGATCACCTTCTCCGAAGAACGACGACAGACTAGCAGACTACCGCCTCACCAGTGCGAAATCAGTCGTGAAAGCACAAGTCACCAAGCATGGGTTAGATGAGAGTAACTACGGAAGCGAATCACCGAAGAGAAGCAATGATCAAGAACTTACCACCGGATCGAGATCTCCAAGCGAGATCCCGATCCGATCAGATAACGATCACCGAAGAAGCGGAGACACTTCAAAAGCAGATCGGCGATCGCTGGCCGCTAGAGATCCGCCTTCCTCCGGCCAGATTCCAAATCTCAGATCCGAAAAAAATCACAGATCCGGTCGCCCGACGGCAGAATCGAAGATCGCCACCGTACGCCCGGCGAGAAGGATCGCAGATGTCCACCTGAACGTATGAACGGTCGTCAGCCATCCGTAGAGCGGCCGGCGAAGGAACCACCACTTGAAGAAGCCCGGAGCTTCTCTCTCTAGAAAAGCGAAGAGAGAGAACCAACTTACTCTAGATATTATATATATATATATATATATATATATATATATATATATATATATATATATATATATATATATATATATATATGAGAATGATGGGTATCATACGCCATAGGAGAGGTTCTCTCATATTCCCTCTCACATAAAAGGGGCAAGTACAAGTCCACATGGGCTTGTACATGGGCAAGTACAACAAGTACAAGCCCATGTGGACTTGTACTTGCCCCCTTTATTGGAGAGGGAATATGATAAACCCTCTCATATGGCGTATGATACTCATTTATATATATATATATATACACACACACATATATGTACACACAAATATGTATGTATGTATATATATTTATTTATGTATACTAGTCATAACCAGTGCCTTCGGACACGATTCATTTAAGATATCCCCTCAAAAATTTTGTTCTACCCAAAAATTTATTCTTGTTTGTTGTTTTCATGATGTGTTAAGAATCATTGGTTACCTTTGTTATGGATAGTTGATCATTCTGGTGATGCAGTTTTGGTGTTCTGCAAACTTTTGTTTGTAGATAGATGTTTTTAGGGGACGTTTGTGGACATGATTATGTATTATTTTTTGGGTCGTTGTGATTTGTTTTTAGGGAAAGCAAAGAAAGTTGGATGTATGACCATCCCTTCAATACCTATCAATTTACATTATTATTGCAATTTTAAGCTTGTAATTTGGTGAAGATTTGGCCTTTTGGTTTTATGCTTACATGATTATGAAAGCAACAGAAATTTCCCATCTCAAATGAGCATTTCAACCTCCATGTTATCAAGACAGGATCGTGAGGGTCTATGCCAAGCCAAAGCTGGAGGGTAATTTCCCCCGTTTTTTCTTGATATCAGATGATAATAACTCAACGAATATGTGTTACTGCACGATGAAGCAATATCAGAGGCTTTTGTGAACATGCATGGGAAGATGTACAGAGGCAAGATGAAACTTCATGACCTGCCTGAGAAGAAGAAACAATCTTTTTTGTATATGAAAGGAATCACTTTTGAAATGCACACACTTGTGTATTCATATATAAATTTTGATATATCAAGATGTACATACAGATATATTTCAGAGTAACTTGCGAATCTTTCAGAGTATGTATAACTTAACTGCTGAATGCTTCTTGGAGTTTAAGTTCTACTTCAATGTCAACTAAAAGCATTTATTTGCAAGTGATTTATTGGTATTTATTCCTCATTACAATGTCTCTATTGAAGCTAGTAACACCCGGGTTCTTAATCTGTAATGTATCAAAGTGTAGTTTGATTATCGTTATGTTTTTATTCATGAAAAAAGGAAGGGAAAAAACCATGCATGAAGATTGAGATTGGACAACATCAAGATATATTGTTCCAATGTTAAACTGCACTCATATTTTTGGAGCAAAACTATGACCATAGTTTTTTCTGCATTTGTGACTTGAAAATATGAGAACATCATCTTGTTGCTAATCAAAAATACCAAGAGACAATATTTGAAAAGAGCATCTTGTTGCTAATCAACAATACCAAGAGACGATATTTGAAAAGAAATCTAATTGTAATCTGCTGTTAAATTTATATTTTATTGAGATGCATAATATATAGGGAGAAATTTAAATAAACATACAAATCCTGCCAATTACTCATGCACATTCAAATCCACAAACCATCTCTGGATACATTTGGCTCTCCATGGAATTAAAAGCAAGGCATGTTCATCTGAAACTATGATAAAGATCATCTCGCTTGAGTTTACATCATGAAGGTCGCCATAACCAACGGTAGTCATCGTGCAAATGGACCAATAGAGGGAGGAGATATATCAGATCAACAGGCTAAATTCCCTGAAATTTGGCAGCAGTACACCAATCCATATACTCCCTTGATGTGGATATCGATCCGCTAGCAAATAGTGGAGACATGCACCACAATGCACCAGAAAAAGGGAAACATGTGCCATAAAAGTTTTCGATTTTTTAACTGTGTATTCAGTATAACCTTATGATGCATGCATTTAAGAAATTCTGCTCACTCTTTATAATAGATTAGACTGTGTTCTACATTCCTGTCAAGAGTTCATGCATTGAACTATCAAGGTACTTACAAATAAGAGTCTGATAGATCTTATCCAGAAATAATTAAACCTAACGTCTTTTTCAAGTCTGCAATAAAAACCCAATAAAAATATCAAAAACTGCATACTTCAACCATTCATCATAATTTTAACAGAAGGTTGAATCCTGCCTTACCTTGTGAGGAACTGTTTGACCTTCCGTATTCGTCAAAGCCTTAATATGCCTAATGGCGTATAGGAGATGCCTGACTTGGCTTCCCCTGTAATCAAGTAACCAAAACCCTGAAATGGAATTGTTGAGGCCACATCCATGAGGAACCATGTGGAGATATATATGGAAGGATAAGCCCATCTCCACGTAGTTCACTTCTTGATCTATGTTCTTGTATTGGATCCAAATACCCATCTCCACAGCTTCTAGTTTGAAAAAAATCATAACAGAAAGAAAGAAGTTCAGAAATAATCAATTGTAGATTTTTGTGAGAAGAGGTTACAGAAGAGCTGAACGAAAGTTCGATCAAAAAATCATAAAGAGCTGAACGAAATAAAAAAATCAAATATCAATTTCTGTGAGAAGAGGTTACAGAAGAGGTTATATCAAATATCAATTTCATGGTTACATCAAAAATCAAATATCAATTTCGCTCAGCTTTGAGATGAAGATTTTCACAATGGTAGAAATATCAAAAATCATAAAGTGCGATCAAAAAATTTCAATTTCAATTTGTGTGATACGAGGTTACAGAAGAACTGAACGAAATAATAAATCAATTTCTAAGTCCACACACACAGCAGTCAACTTCAGAAAATAAAAAAGCAGAGAAAATTTCAGAAGAGCTGAACGAAAATAGGCATCAATTTCTATGAAACTTCAGAATAATTTCTTTTCTGTAAGTGCAAGAGATTCGTACCGTCAGAAAAATTGACGGATTGTGAAATTGATACAGCCTTCAGATCAGAGAAATGAAGGAACTTCAGAAGATCTGCAGTTTTATACAGCCTTCAGATCTACAGAACTTCACAATTTTTTTGTGAGAAATCAGAGAAATGACGGAACTTTACAATTTTCCATAAATGAGTAAGACATTCGTACCTTCAGAAATGCGGCAAGCAAGAAATCATGCCCTCGGGGGAAAGATCTTGCTGCTTCCCCTTGCTGCTTTGAGATTCTTCTTCTTCCCCTTACTGCTTTTGGAGAGAAGACAAAGGAGATGGTCTCTCTTCTTCACCTTGCTGCTTTTCGAGAGTGGAAAAAGGAGACGGTCTCCCTTATTCACCTTGACAGACGTTGGGGAAATGATTTTGGGGAAGAGCAAGAGGATTTTTTGTGAACTCTCCACCAAAAACGCCTTTTGCTCTTCACCAAAAAGCTTGTTGCTATCCCCGAGTTTATTTCAGAGTTAAAATGATTTAAGAAGCATGTTGCTATCAAATGGGACCCACAAATATCAAAAATATGTGTTAAAATACAAATCCTTCATCTCAAAGTTTCATCTAAACCGTTCATTCCCCAAGAATTAATCATGCACGTCTTTCTATCAACCCCTTTGTCCTAGTCAGCTTGTCCTAGTCAGCCCTAGATTCAAAAACAGCTGTCAAATGTAAAATAGATATATGTATATATATGTGTGTGTGTGTGTGTGTGTATAAAATAAAACATGGATCTTATCATGGGTTATTGGATAAGAGTTTTGGTATAAGAGATGAGAAATTGTGTATAAATGAGGGAGTTATTAAGAGAAATTAGATAAGATAAGAGAAATTGGATAAGTTAATAGAAATTGAGTTTGGGGGGAAACTATTTGAAATTTTGAAACTTATGAGTTAATTAGAAATTTTGAATTGTTTGAAGTGGGCCAAAATTTTAAAATTTGTATTTGAAATCAAAACTTGAGGGGAGAAATTCTCAGCTGACCCTAACCTCTCTCTCTCTCTCTCTCTCTCTCTGTAGCCCCTTCCCCCAAAAACCCACCGCCTGGCTGGGGAAAAAGGAGAGCAAAGAATGAAGATGGATCAAGTTAAAGGCGGCATCAGATTTTTCAACACCGAGAGCGAAGCCAATGCAGACAAGGACGACATCAGAGTCTATAGCAGAAGGCTCCAAAAAAATGGGGCTCCTGAGCCCGTGAGCCCGTGAGCAATGGGGCTACCGATCGGAGCCATGTCCAGCTGAGGAAGGCGAAATCGGAGCTGTCGAGTTCTCCGAGGATCTGTAGTGGAGATCAAGAGGATGAGGATGAGGAAGACGATGACATTGAGATCGAGATTGAAGCTGGAGAAGTGAAGAGGTTCGATGTTAAAGAGAACGATTTGCCGAAAGAAGTTGAGGAGGAGAAGGGGAAGGAGGTTACCATCTCGCTGAGATCGAAATGGTATTAGATCTCAAGAAGATTGATCCTGCTCTTGATCAAGTAAGAATTATTATTATTTGGTTTTTTGATTGAGTTTTCATGAAATCTGGGTTTCTTTTTTTGGTGTAGTTGAAGTTGAAGAGGAGGTGGTAGAGATTGGATCAGAGACCACAACCAGAATGCATAGTATTGGTGAATCATCAAAGATTAATCGTTTGATTATATAAGATTTTGATTCAATTTATCTAATTGAATTTGTAAAATTAAATTGCTTTTTTAAAATCTCAGTTGATTTGGTGATGTGGATAGACATTTCAAGGGTGCATTTGTGTTTGGGTTTGGTACATTCATCCTCCTCTCTTCATCCTACACCAATGATCTTGATTTTAGGTAATTTATTATTATTCTTGTCGATTAAAAATACAATTAATGTGATATTAACAAAATTATCCCAAATTTCCAAAACTTGCAGCCTGATATCAGCAATATCCTATCTGGGTCTTTTGCATTTGGCCTTAATTTTCGTCTACAAGTCCATTCTGTCATGCCCCGCTTCCCAAAACGACGGAGGCGAAGCATGACTAAGGCCCGCTTAGGCCGGAGCTGTGAAGCCCGGCCTAATAAGCGTCTGTAGGGGTCCCATTTTAAAATTTAAGGTTCTTGCATTTATAAAGTTCGATACAACAGAGAGTACAGAAAGAAAGTTGCATTCATTAATATAGAGAAATAATATCCAGCGAGTACAAAGTCTAAAAAGAGGAAGCCTAAGCATGGCAACAACTATTGAAAGAGCAAACTAAAAGTAGTAACCTCTGAAAAGTGACGACTGAAAGGTCCTCAAGGTCTGGTCCTCGTCAGGCACGTACTTTGGGTCGACGTCCTCGGCTCCACGTACCCCGGTAAGTCTGCCTCGTCCACAAACTCTGGCTGGACACCTGATGTACAGTACCCAAGAGAAAAAGGAACTGTACGTCAGGTAAAGTCTACAAGAAGGGTTAGACTTTACCGCAAGTGTACCGAACTATTAAACAACAGTTTACTGGTTGATTAGCATGCTGGGGTTATAACAGACAGTTTACTGGTTGATTAGCATGCTGGGGTTATAACAGACAGTTTACTGGTTGATTAGCATGCTGGGGTTATAACAGACAGTTTACTGGTTGATTAGCATAAATAAGTAGACGTAGCAGGAAAGTAACGTGTAGTAGTAGTCGTAGCGTGAGCTACCAACCACGGGACTAACCTAACAGGTGTCAAGACAAGTCGGGACGTGACGGGACGTGACGGGACAAGACAGGACAAGACAAGACAAGTGAGACACGAAAGGGTTCACGCCTTATGGTTCGAGGGGGATCAGACCCTCTTGCCGTGCACACGCTCAACCCAACCCCAAACCCCAAGTATGACAAGACAAGACAAACACGACAAGGGATCACTCGCTCTAGCTTGGCGAGTGTCCTATTGCCCTTAGGACTGTGTATCATGACAAGGGATCACCCACTCACTGGTGAGTGCCCTATTGCCCTCTGGGCTGTGTATCAGTACAAGGGATCACCCACTCACTGGTGAGTGCCCTATTTCCCTCTGGGTTGTGTATCAGTACAAGGGATCACCCATTCACTGGTGAGTGCCCTATTGCCCTCTGGGCTGTGTATCAGTATAAGGGATCACCCACTCACTGGTGAGTACCATATTGCCCGCAGGCTATACAAGGCGGGACGGGACGTGACAAGACGGGAAGGGTTATTCTAGGGTGTCCACACACACGTACACACATGATAGCCCTATGATGTCAAAAGTTATTGTTGTTAGGCTCAGGCTTCGTCGTCAAGTCTGAGCCGTCAGGGGTCGTCCCGGACGCTATCATTTCACGTCAGGTTCTCTTTGTTCACAGTTTAAAGTTCTAACCAACTATGGCCTAAACACGGCCAAAAGTGCAAGTGGGATACACTTGCCTGCGATGGCGAGTGTGTCGTCCTCCGGAAGCGTCTCGTCCAAGCGTCTCGTCCGTAGAAGTCCGTCTGAAATAGTGCCACGTCGACGGTGTCCGGTCGCGATGTTCATCAAGTCCTATTAGGGTTCGTTTCTAGGTTATCGGGTCAATATCACATTTTGGTGTTTGTTCAACCTAAAACGACCGCTACCCTATATGCACAGAAAAATTGTCCGACGGTCGATTTCTACCGTGATCAGCGTTTTACTGGTGCGGAAAAGTAAATTTAGTTCGAGTTGTCCGATTTTTAGTTAGGGTTCAGTTTTTCTACGGTGTGGGTTTTTTACTACACGTTAGGTGGGGGGACTAACCTTTTTGACGTCGTCCAAAAGCGGATGTCCGGTCTGAACGCAATGCGTCGGCGTCGTCTGCAAGGTTGGTTTACATTAATAAGTTAGCAGTCTTTATAATTGGTTAACACCAACATTGTTTACATTACTAGATAACTAGTGTGTCGACTTATGACCCGATTTGGTATAGATTCAAGTGTTCTTTAGGTCATTCTAATACCAAGATGTGCACTAATTTTTAACTTACTAGCTGATATAATTATCTAACATGATACACAATAACTTAACATGACAATATAAATTGGAAACATCCATATTATAAAACAGGGATGTTATCATGGGTTTTTGGATAAGAGTTATTGGATTAGAGAAATTGGTTATGAGAAAATGGATAAGAGAAAATGGACAAGGGAATTTGGATATGTTTGTATAAGATTTTGTTTCATGAGTTATTGGATAAGATTTTGTCTTTGAGAAATTGCATATGAGAAATTGATATGAGATATTGGGTATGGTTTGTGTGTTGGGGGGAAATTTTGAAATTTGAAATTTGATTTTGAAATGAAAATTTTGGGGGGGCACTGCTGCAAAACACCCTTGCAATTTGAAATTTTGCCGGGAGAGCCTCAAATCACATACACCTCTGCTGCAAAATTCGGCACTTCAACTTGAAACGAAAATTTTCCCGGCGAGCCTCAAATCACAAACACTTCCGGCACTGCAAAATTCGGCAATAGCCTCATTTCAAAAACCATGGCAAGAACCACGGCAACCACGGCACTTCAACTTCGGCAAGAACCATGACAACTTCAACTTCGGCACTTCAACTTCTCCTCCTCCGACGTGACCACGGCAAGAACCACGGCAAGAACCACGTCACTTCAACTTCGAGATCCTTGCACGCCATCCCCGTGCCTTCTCCACGTCGAGCACCACAACAGCAACGATGGTAGATTAGCAACGATGGTTCATGAGCACGGCAATTTTGCAGGCATTAACGATTAGCAACGATGGTTCATGAGCAGGCATTAACGATGGTTCATGAGCACAGCAAATTCAGCAACTCGGATGTTTTCATGAGCACGACAATTTCAGCAAATTCATGAGCACGGCAATTTCAGCAACTCGGATGTTTTCTCAGCAAATTCAGCAAATCGTTGCTAATCTATATTAATGCCTGCAAATGAACACGGCAACCATTGCAGAAGGAAATTTGATTCCTCCCCCCATTATTGTTTCTCAGCTCGACTGATTCTTTGTTGTTTTTGATTTTTTTTGCAGCAATAAATTTGGATTCTATCTCCAGGATTTCTGCACACCAACTATTTGTACAAATGCTCAAATCAATTTAGGTTCATGTGCACACCAAGATATACCAACTTTGATGTATTGGTTCAAACTTGGATTCATGTGAACAAAAACTTGGATTCAATTTAGATTCATGTGAACAAAAAATAGAGAATTTTGGATTCAATTTAGATTCAATTTAGACTCATATGTTTATCACTTCTCTATGTTTATCAAAAATAGAGAATTTTGGGTTAGCAAAAATGAATTAAGGGTTGTAATTATTGTTTTGATTGCAACCTTATACAACCAATTTTTTCATATGTTTATCACTGAAAAATTTTTTGTTTTAGTTTTGATTGTTTTTCAAATTGTATAAGTAAATCATTTCAGGATTCTCAAATGATTTTTCATTTGAGAATGCAATCTTATACAACCATTCATTTTCAAATTCTGAAATTGTATAATTCATTTTAGATTGTATAATTCATATGAAAAAAACAGTTTTTTTCAGGATTCTCAAAAAAATTGTTCAAGCTTGACATTGAACTCTTAATTTATATGAAAAAAACAATTTTTTTGGTGCATTTCAAATTTTCAGTGATAAACATATGAGAAATTTTTCAAAACAATAATTACTTATATAAGGAAAACAAAACTAAATTGACTATCCTGAAATGATTTTCAAATTCTCAAATGATTTTCAAATTGTTTTGATTGCAACCTTATACAACCATTCATTTGAGAATCCTGAAATGATTGTTTTTTTGAAATGCACCAAAAAAACAAAATGAATGGTTGTATAAGGTTGTTTTGATTGTATAATTCATATGAAATTCATATGAAAAAAACAGAGAACCATTTCAAATTGTATAATTCATATGGAAAAACAGTTTTTTTTATTCTCAAATTATATTTCAGGATTCTCAAATGGTTGTATAAGGTTGCATTTCAAAGAAACTGTTTTTTTCAAATTCTGAATCCTGAAAACTAAATTTGAAATGCACAAAAAAATTGTTTTTTCCATATGAATTAAGAGTTCAATGTCAAGCTTGAACAATTTTTTTGTCACACACTTGCTTAATTAGAGAATGGTGTGACTTGATATGGATCAAGTTGTAAATTGCATTAATTTTGTTTCACATAGAGAAGCATACTATAAGGAATTTTGACTAAAGATATTTATTTGTCATTGGTATTTTCATGATTATGAAGATATCTGACTAAGTGTTAGAAGGTAATTGGACTCAAGAGAGAGAGGGAGAGAATTTCATTGCTAAGAATAAGTCACCATAGCTAAGAGCCATGGTGCTCTATTTATATATCTCAAAGTGGGGAGGCCAAAAGCCTCTAGGAGACCAAGGGTCCCCATTACTCTAAGTAATGGGGGCCTAATGAATGGGTAATGAAGGAGGGGAGGCCAAAGGCCTCCCTCATTCATAACACTCCCCCTTACACATTCATCACTTCGGTCTCAGCTACTGAGGCAAGGGGTGGATACTTCTGGATCCAGAGTAAGTGTGTTTGCCTCGTTAAAACCTTAGCTGTGGAAAACCCAGTGGGAAAACCCAACAGCTTAAGGAAAAAGAGTGAAACCCACATGTTACTCCCCCTGATCCGTACAAGCTTCAGGCTTGCAGGTCTTTCAACTGTCGCATACCAATGTTCTTTACAAGCTTTATAAAAGTACATTTAGGCAATGCCTTAGTAAAAAGATCAGCTAAGTTGTTGCATGACTGGATCTGTCGAACTTCAATCTGCTTGTCGTTCTTCTGCTCGTGCGTCCAGAAAAACTTGGGAGAAATGTGTTTTGTCCTGTCGCCTTTGATGTAGCCCTTCTGAAGCTGAGCAATGCATGCGGCGTTGTCTTCGAATAGGGCAGTAGGCTCCAGATCACTGGTCTTCAGGACAGTGGATTGGAGGATGTGTTGGACGACGGAGCGTAGCCAAAAACATTCTCTGCTCGCCTCTTGGATCGCGATGAGCTCTGCATGGTTGGAAGATGTAGCAGTAGTGGTTTGTTTTACCGATCTCCAAGAGATAGCAGTACCTCTGTAGGTAAATACAAAACATGTTTGAGATTTTGCCGTGTGCGGATCAGAGAGATAACCTGCATCAGCATAACCAAACAATTTGGGGGAGGCACCTCTCTGGTAGTAAAGTCCAAGATCAATGGAACCCTGAAGGTATCGCAGAAGATGCTTTACTCCGTTCCAGTGGTGCTTTGTGGGCGCAGCACTGTGTCTGGCTAGTAGATTAACTGTAAACGCTATATCGGGACACGTACAGTTAGCCAGATATAGAAGTGCTCCAATGGCACTGAGGTAGGGTACTTCAGGACCCAGTATCTCCTCCCACTCTTCCAGTGGCCGGAAGGGGTCCTTATGTACATCTAGTGATCTTACGACCATAGGAGTACCTAAAGGATGACATTTATCCATATGAAACTTGCGTAGAAGTTTCTTTGTATAATTAGATTGGTGTAATAGGATTCCACCTCTTAGGTGTTCTATCTGTAAGCCAAGACAATACTTTGTTTTGCCTAGGTCTTTCATTTCAAAAGTATGTTTAAGGATTTCAGATATCTCTTTGATCTCTGCAGGAGATCCTATGAGATTTAAGTCATCTACATATACAGCTATGATGACAAATCTTGTTCCCGTTCTTTTGATAAAGATACACGGGCAGACTTCGTTATTCGTGAATCCTTGCTGTGCAAGAAAATCACTTAGTCTGTTATACCACATCTTGCCCGATTATTTTAGACCATATAATGATCTATGTAGCCTTACAGAGAATACGTCCCGAGGTATCTCTTTCGTCTCTGGGGGGTAGATTAAACCCATCAGGAAGTCTCATATAGATATTTTTATCTATATCGCCATATAGATATGCAGTCACAACGTCCATGAGCTGCATTTCTAGGCTTTCCAGAGAAGTTAGGCTGATTAAAAATCGGAAGGTGATCGAATCCATGACCGGGGAATACGTATCTTCGTAATCAATCCCCGGTCTTTGGGAAAATCCCTGGGCTACAAGGCGTGCCTTATAGCGAACGATCACATTATTTTCATCTCTTTTTCTTATGAAAACCCACTTATATCCCACAGGTTTTACACCTACTGGTGTTTGGACTACTGGTCCAAAGACTTTGCGTTTCAAGAGTGAGTCCAGCTCTACTCTTATTGCCTCGTCCCACTTTGGCCAATCATCTCTGCGTTTACATTCCGCTAGAGATCGTGGTTCGACGTCATCGTCATATTCAGTGACGTGAACGGCAATATCGAACGCAAAATCGTCGTCGACGACTATGCTATTTCTGTCCAGTACTTCTCCAGTACGTACAAAATTTAATGATGTTTCTCCTATTGTTTCCTCTGCTGGGGAAATCAGGAGGTGAGAAGTAGCTGGTCTGAGCTCAGCATCCGGTGGAGGGATAATCTTAGTATCGCCAGGAGTCTTCCTCTTTCGAGGAACTTTATCTTTTGAACCTGGTGGGCGTCCTCTTTTCATTTGAGGTACAACCAATTCTGTTGCCGGTGGGCTGCATCCATCTATGGGGATGTCAATCCTAGCTGGCGTGTTGGCAGCAGGGACGTGTGAACGGACAATCTTCTGGTTGTCCGTGAATTTATCCGGTAAAAGATGTACTATATTCTGGATGTGAAGGATCTTCAGGATCTCATCTTCACACAGATTAGTACGCGGATCATATAGGGACAAAGACTTCTGGTCCCAACTAATGGTCTCAGAAGCTTCTGGCTTCTTAGACTGTGTGCCCAGATTTGGAAAAAATTTCTCATTAAATTCACAGTCTGCAAAACATGCCTTGAATGCGTCACCCGTCAGGGGTTCAAGGTATCTGATAATAGAGGGCGAATCAAACCCAATATATATACCTAGACGACGCTGAGGACCCATTTTGGTCCTCTGCGATGGTGCTATTGGGACATATACCGCACAACCAAACGCTCTCAAATGAGAGATATCCAGAGGTGCGCCGTATGCTAGTTGCATCGGGGATAAAGTGTGACCTCCAGAGGGTCTTATCCTAATAAGTGATGCGGCATGTAAAATAGCATGCCCCCAAGCATCCACAGGCAACTGGGATTGCATAAGCAATGGACGTGCAATCCATTGGAGTCTCTTTATAAGGGACTCAGCTAATCCGTTTTGGGTGTGAACATGTGCTACAGGATGTTCAACTTCAATACCCGTTGCCCGGCAATAGTCTTCGAAGACTTGTGAAGTAAATTCTCCCGCATTATCAAGACGTAGTTTCTTGATTTGGTTATCGGGGAAATGAGCACGCAACTGATCGCTCCGGGATGTGACCCAAAGAACGGTTGTAGTTTTACCGCAAGCGCACGGTATAGCGGCAAGCGGGTTATCGAACACAGGGAGGACGAATGACCGTGCTTGTTCAAATCAACCTGGCTATTTAAGAGAGAAATTTGCCTTTGGCGATCCTGTCACAATCGTCAGACAAAAATGCGGAAATATCAAATCAAATAAAGAACGTCTAGGGAATGGGGAATCCCCGCTACTCACCGTATTTCATAAATGCGGTTTATCGGTATCAAAATTGCTTGAATGAGAATTTGGATGAACTAGTTACAACTGAATGTAGAACCAAGCTCACGCTCTCGCGTTGTTGCCGGTCTATAGCTATCCTAGGTTTGGGTCCAATCTCTTGCAAACCCTAGCCTAGGAAAGCTAGCACTAGGATCAACATCATCGTCCAATCGCGCACCGAGCCCAATCTCTTGCAAACTCGGTCCACGACCTAGATTGGGATAGTTCCTACCCGTCCAATCTCTTGCAAACGAGTATCGGCATGGAATTGCAACCGGAAATCCTAGTATCGGTCCAATCTCTTGCAAACCGATACTTCGAAAATCCGACCCCAACCCAATTCGGATTTCTAGGGTTTCCTATCAATTTGGGATCCAATCTCTTGCAAATCCCAATTGATATGAATACCTAGCCATCCGTAGTAAATTGATCCCAATCTAATCCCTAATAACAATTCTAGCACAATTTCTACCAATTTATCACAAATATGAAGATGGGCTTGTAGGGTTCATCCCCACGCCCCAAGACGTGGAGACTACTCACAAATCATAGCAAGATCACAAAAATAATCGTTGAAATAAGCAATGGAATTCATCACAATATTGAGATAAGCAATAAAAATAGAATTTTTAAGGAAAAGAGATGCAAACCAATGGAGTTCTTCAATTAATCCAACAAAATTCCAATCTTTGTCTCCTTTCCAATCACAAGAATAAAGCTAAAAACTAATCTAAAAAGCTGCAAAAAATCTAAGAGAGAGGCCCTCTAAACTAGGGTAAAAACAGGGTATAAATAGCCCTCAAAATCGTCCAAAAACTGTGACCAAAATACCCCTGCACAGCCTGTTTTCCGCAGTTTTCGCTACAGGCAGCGCATCGCACTCGGCCGAGTGACAAAAGTCGCTCGGCCGAGTGGAAACCCTGTAATTTTCCAGTAAGTCGGGGCCTTCAGGGGTCTCTACTTCGGGGGTGGCTCGGCCGAGTGAGTTGTCGTCACTCGGCCGATGGCTTCATAGTACTCGGGCGGACGGGATTAACCACTCGGCCGAGTGGGTCTTCTGAAGTTCAGGCAGCCGAAAAACAGTAACTTGGATGTTTTGGAAGGGCTTCGTCTGGGCGCCACTCGGGCGGACGTGATGTCTTCACTCGGCCGATGTGGTCTTCGGTGCTCGGCCGAGTGCACACATAAATCGTGTCTGTTCTGGTCGGCCGAGCAGTGTCTCGCTGGTCGGCCGAGTGGCTCCTCCACTCGGCCGAGTGGGACACAAAACATGCCCAATCTGCTCATTTTGGCCTCCTCGTCGCTCCTGCGACATTCATTCTTCTTCCGCTCCTCTCCAACAGCAAAAATACCCCTCGGGGAGGTCGTTGGTGACCGTCTAGAGTAAGCGCATCTCGAGATCACTCCAAATCGCGCCAAATCACCTGAAATGCGACAAAAACAACAAATCGTGAAAAGCATCGCAATATCGTCGATATATCGTGAAAAACATGATTTGGGCGATCTAAATGGCATGCAAATATGCGGAAAAAGGGTGTAAAATAAGGAGTGATCAAAATCCCCCAAGCTTGCCTCTTACTCGTCCTCGAGGAAGATAAGTAAATGGCGAACCCGGTGGATTCGGAAAACGAAAACGGCGAAAAACGAAAAAAATGAAAAACGAAGAAGAGTGAAATCGAAATAAAATAAAGAAGAAAGAAAGAAGCGAAGAGGTAGGATACTAGATCATTTTCTCAGGACGTGGGTTTCACTTACTCATATAGCATGCACTGAATGAAAAATACATGTCAAAGGATTTTATTTTGATATCATAGTATAATAGTTCAAATAGAAACGGAAAACCCACAAACAACGATATAATCATGAAAAACGGAATAATTTTAAAATTAACATCGTCTGAATCATTTAAAGCGGTATACGAATCACAGATCACACACTTTTCAATTGAACGCTTTCTATCAGGAGTATAAGAGTATCACACTATAGAATAGAGGGAATAGAAAAGTATGGATTTCATGAAATGAACGCTAGGCTTAGATCTCTGGATTTCGTAAAGCTAGAAATAATCTCACCGAGTGTAGAATATTACTTAGCCTAGGTTGTCGTGCAACGTCAAGTAGTCACTCTCTCACACATCAATGGATCCCCTCCCCCAAGCTTATCTATAAGCATGGTGGCATAAAAAATATTCACATCCCCATTTTTATATATAGCTCCAAATGTAATAAGAAGAAAGATAAAAGGAAGAAAGTGAGATGGGATCTTTTATTGAGGATTTTTCCTCTTTTTCTCTTTTTTTTAATATAGCATATATACAAAACGATCCCAACTCAAAGAGAGATAATGATATACAAGAATATTCTTCTCTCTTTTATTATATATATATATATATATATATTTTGAATAAGAAAATTGGAGCTAGGAATTAATAGCGGGGGAAATGCCATATAATAGAATTGCTAAGGGGAGATTCACCAATGATTTTAAAAGTAGACAAATGATGTTCAAGATTTGTGGAGAAAGAAATAGGTATAACTCTCGGTTCACTCTATATGACATGCACGACAACTTCAGCAGGGTAATCTAATCTACTCAGTTTCGATCACAAAAAAGCTAACTAATCCAGATATACCATAGCTAACATCATTCAATCATCCTGAAGTGAAGTGTACAATTCATGCATATAGAAGTAATATAGGAAAAGAAATCAGTACTCCAGATATAAGCATTCAATGCGTGAATCTTGGTGTGTTTTCTGTGATAGCATACATATGAATATTCAGACTCAGCTAATAATAAAATTTCATCCATTTTCATGCGGAAAAAAGTGTGGGTTACTATCTCTAGATGCAAGGCAAGTCATAGCATATGATATCAGGAATAAAATCTAAGACATGACAAATAAAGCAAGCATATAGAGTAAGCTAAATCCAACGTCATCATCATCACAGAAAAGTCATCTCTAGCATGAGATGAGAAAAAAAAGAGAAATAAAGATAAAGGGAAAATAGAACTATTTACAATGCGGCACACAGAAAAAATAAGAAAAACGTGATGCATGGAAAAATAAAAGAAAAATGATGAAAAATAAGTGCAAAAGTGAAAAACGGTGTGAAAAACTAAAAATAAAGGTGGCAAATCGAAAAAGAACGTGAGAACTCACTCCCCCAAGCTAAATGGCACAGTGTCCCCAATGTGCAAAGTGTGGCACACCGAAAGACAAGAAATGTGAGGGGCAGGTGAGGATGCATGCATGAAAAAAAAGGAAAAGAAAAGGATAAAAATAAAGAAATGAAAAAAAATATGATGCTGACATGATGCATGCGCAGATAGGAGTGATACAGATATATAAGTGGCACCAAAAACTCTCCCACTCTCCCAAAAAAAGATATATGAAGATATGATCAAAAAGAGAATCCCAAAATAAGTGAGGGGAGGGGGGTGCAAAAAGTGCAACAGGACCCAGCAGAAACGGGCAGCACAATGGCAAAAGGAATCGATGGCATCAAGGGTGCCTAAGAAGGTGGTGCTGCGCCGTCTCCGTCCTGAGGCGGAGGTCGTGTGGGTGGTGCTGGCTGGACAGGCTGCTGAGCGGGGGTGGGTGTGGGAGTGGTAGCAGGTCGGGTGTGTGTGGAAGTGTGGGCGGGAACCTGCTGGGTGGGTGGGGGTACGCGCGGGAGACGCTCCAGAACCTGGGTGAGGCAGTAGTGGATCTGCGGTAGCAGCTCGAAGCGGCCAGCCATCACAGAGACGGTGGAGGACAGGGTCCTAAGGTCGCCTCTGAGGCCACTCACCGCCCCCTCTAGAGCACGAATGCTCTGAAGTACAGTGTCGGGGGGAGGTGGTGCAGAGGGACGCACCGGTCGGGGCTGTGCAGGGCGTGGCTGGCGAACTCGGGTCGCGTAGGTGACTGGCTCAGCGGGGAAGGGAACAAAAGGTGCTGCGCCTGCGAATGTGGGCCTGGCCTCAGTGTGAGCCCGGGGCACCGGCTGGTGGGAAGTGGAGGCAGCAGCAGCGAAAGAAGAGTGCAAAAATGGCAGCGAGGTGGCCGGAGAGGTCAGTGGCACAGAAGTGTGGACAGACGCCACGACGCTCTCGGAAAATACAGCAGGGGTGGAGACAGAGGTGACTACCGCTGGGGTGGAAGTGTGTGGACCAAAAGGCGCAACCCCAGCAGAGATCATGCTAGCCATGGTCTCCACGACCGCGGCAAACGAGGGCTCTCCACTCTTAACGAAGGTCGACGGGCGCTCGGGGAGTGCGGAGTAAAGAGGCTCGACGGACAGAGGGCCAGTGGTGGTGGTGGGAGTGGTGGTGACAGCCTCGGAAGTGGTGGAGGTGGTGGAAGTGGGCTCAGCTGAGGTGCTCGTGACACTGACAGAAGTGGGGACAGAAGTGTCAGGAGCAGCGGAAACATCAGGTATGGGCTGAGGGGCCACAGGGTCAACAGGCTCGGCAGCAGGCTCGGCAGGGTGTGCAGCAGGGTCTACAGGGGCAGTGTGGGCCTGCTCGGCCTCCTCGGCCTCGAGCACGTAGGCAGCGGGGATGAGAACATCCATCGCAGGGAGCCAGTCAACGTGGGCTGGTGCAATCTGAGTCCGAGCAGGGCTCGGGAGAATCATGTAATCGGCCCCGTAAGGGCCGTGCAACCAGACCCAGTGACGCTCACCGTGCGGACGAAGCATCTTCATCCGGGCCATAACATCTATAGACAGAGAAGTGGGGCCCGGGACGCGTCGCAAGTCATCGGGGAAGTCCTCGCCGGTCATAAGAGCAAGCAAGGTGATCAGGCCACCGCAGCATATCGGTGAGCGAGCGCCCAATGATACGATGATGCGGTCCAAAAACCAAGCCGCGATATCGATCACGACGGCAGGGACAAGCTCATCGCCATCCCTAGATAGAGCACTGGGACGTGTCATCGCGTAGAGCATATAGAGCTCTGGCGTAGACATCGTGCCCGGCTCATATCTGGCCAAAAATGTCGTCGCTATAAGGCGCTGAGCAATGCGGAGGCAGGGATGGACAATGGCCGAGGCCTTGGCCCTACTAGGGTCAAAGGCAGCGTGAAGACCCGTAATCCGGGCCCAGAAGGCACCGGCGTCGAAGGAAGGTGGGGGGATATGGGTGGGGCCGTAACCGCGATCGGCACCGGGGACAGCGGGCCACGAGAAGAACGCTCTCATCATATCGAGAGTGACCTGGCACTCTCGATCCATGAACCGAAACGAGCATCCCTCGTCGGTCCGGGTGATCGAACTCAGAACCTCAAGTGTCGGGCGGGTAAACGTATCCGCCGACACCTGGAAGAAATCTCGCCAGCCCACGTTGTCGTACAACGTGAGCATCCCCTCTAGTACCCCCAGGCGTCCTAGGTCAACGAGGTGTGCAAACCTGGAGGGTACGATCGAGCGCTGGGAGATACGGTCGAAGACGGCGTGGCGTACGTCGTCTCGGAACGTAATCCCGAGCGGCCCGACCAGTGGAGCCGGAGGTGGTGGCTGTGCAGCGGCAGGGAGAGGCTGTGCGGGCTGTGGGTGCACTGCAGGCTGTGCGGGGTGTGCGGGGCCTGCAGGCTGTGCTGGGTGAACGGCGTGTGTGGGAGACGGTGGAGGAGAGTCCTCCAACTCGTGGGAGGGGCCGGCATCATCCGACCGCTTCCGCTTGGCGGAAGCTCTCTTCGACCGCGGCCGTGTCCGGGGCGGCATATCGGCCCCGAGCGCGCCGAAAAGTGTAAAAAGTGCGGTGTGTGTAAAAGAGTGGAAGGAGTATACCCAGACACGCCGCGAGTGCTCAGCAGTGGAAGCGTGCGAAGTCAGCGCCTCCACAAAGCTCAAATCAGTCCCGAGAAGCTCCCCTGGGCTCCCCTAAGCTCCCACAAACAACCTGCGCGTGAAATGGAGATATCAGCGGGTAATAATCAAAACGTATGGAGCATTAGGGGTATAACAGATAGATATAGAAATTGATTTGGGTTTGGGGGGTCGTTTAACTCATGGATCCTCAAAATATACTCAAAAAGAGGCGAAAAAGGCGAAATAGGGGGTACCGGAGGGGGCCGGAGACACGGCCGCCGGCGGCGACTCGGGCGAGTCACGACGGGTGGTCGGCCGGCGGTGGCAGGCCGAGCGGCGGCGCGGCGACGGCGGTCGGGCGAGTAGGGGGTGCGAACGGGCGAGGGGAGCTGAAAGGTCGGGGGGCGCGATTGGGTTTCAGTGTTTCGAAAAACGTGTCCCCCTCGACCCCTTATATAGCAGAAGTTACGACTCGGCCGAGTGACTAGGTCACTCGGCCGAGTGGAATCAATGGAAATTCCTCCCCGCTTACGCATCGGCCGAGTGGCCTTGCCAGCCTCGGCCGAGTGGAGTAAGTCCATTCGGCCGAGTGGCTCAAGCTACTCGGCAAGACTCGCCCTAGGAGCGTATCCGTTTTACTCGGCCGAGTGAATATATATACTCGGCCGAGTAGCAGTTATATTGGAATCAGGAAAAATAAACAGAGAGTTGGGTACAGCAGACTTCCCTCGTTCGTGAGCGGCTCGGCCGGACGAACTTGTGTACTCGGCCGAGTGACTAGTATACTCGGCCGAGTGAGCCATGTTTTCTGCTGTTTGTCTTCGTTTGGGCTCTAAACTCCGTCTTTCTTCCTCCAGTCGATTCCATCTTCCTCCTAAGCGTCGAGCGCCTTCTTGGGGCGCTCCTCGTCGTCTCGTTCATCCTCCTCATGATGGATCTACCTATCACCTCTCCTGTCAAGAAAAATAGGACCCGTTATCACAAAATTTTTGGGCGAACGACTCAAAACACTAAAAATTTCTAAAATGAAAATAAAGCAAAAGTGAAAATAAAGCAAAAACCATCGGGTTGCCTCCCGACAAGCGCTCGTTTAAGGTCGTGAGCTCGACCCCCTATAATTTTCAATCAATGCGGGATGTTTGGTGCATATGAGATGCACCTGTCAAACTTTCTGGGGAGCGCGCTTGGATTTGGACGTGGCGGCGTGTACTCCCTCGGTGGTCTCCCATCTCGAATAGTGCTGGGGGGAGGCTCCCCCAAGCTAGCATTTGCTCCGGTCAACGGCTTCACCGGTGATGCCGATTTCCGTACCGGAGGAGCTTTCTTTGGAGACTCCAATTTCGAGAGCTTGCAGAGCTCTCGAATCCTTGTGACATCAGCGTCGCCTTCGTCATTTTCAGCGGAGAGGTCGGGGGAATCATCTATCTTCTCATCTTGGCCTAAATCCGGGCCTTCCTCGAAATCTTCATCGAATAGAGCGCCAATAGAGTGGGGGATCGCCTCCTCAATTACCTCATCAAGGAGGTCCATGTAGTCAAGTTCCTCGTGGTAAGGCATGTGCTTCATAGCCTTAGGAATGTGGAGCTCCACCTCGATGTTGCCGACGTTTAAAGTTAGGGTACCTTCGCGCACGTCAACAATTACTCCGGCGGTGGCGAGGAACGGGCGTCCAAGTATCAATGACGTATCTCCCTCCTCCTTAACGTCCATGATCACAAAGTCACATGGTAAGCATATTCCACCCGGGACTTGTAGCGGGATGTCTTCGGCGATCCCCACCGGCCTTGTTATCCGTCCATCGGCTAATTGGATGCGCATGTCGGTGGGTTTCAACTTTGTCCCGGTGTTTAGCCTTAAGAACATGGAGAGAGGCATGAGGCTCACACTAGCCCCTAGATTAACCAACGCCTTTTGAAGAGGGACGCCGCCCAAGGTGCAAGGAATCCGAAAACTCCCCGAATCTTTAAATTTCGCCAGCTCCTTCTCTCTCTTGGTGAACCAAGAGCCCTCCTCGGCTAGCATGATCTTCTCCTTCCTCTTTCTCCCCGAGATCAAGTCCTTTAAGAATTTAGCATATGTGGGGATCTCCACGATGGTGTCGAGGAAGGGAATATTGAGGCTAACTCCTCTTAGATACTCGAGAAACTTCGCTAGCCTTTTCTCCATTTTCGCTCTCGCTAGTCTTTGGGGGAATGGGACCGGCGGCATGAAGCGCCTCTCCTCGATCAATTGTTCCGCTCTAGATTTCTCCTTGTCTTGTGGCTCCTTCTCCTTATCATCTTCAACTACCGGCTCAATTGGATCCAAGCTTTCCTCCACGGGCTCCTCGGTAGGAATCATGGCGGGGGTGGTATCCTTTCCGCCCCTAGTGGTAACGGCAACTACGGCATTGATGTGGCCGGTGTTGCCCCGAGGGTTTTGTTCGGGTTGCGCCGGCAATCGTTGAGTGTTCCGATTGAACAACCCCAATTGCTCCGATATTTGAGCCACAACGGTATTAAGAGAGTCTTGCCCCGCCTTCAAGGTAGCGTTTACCTTATTTTGCTCGACCATAAACGCCTCCACTCTAGCTTCGAAGTCGGATCGTTGTTGAGCTTGTGGAGGGTTTTGATTTTGATTCCTCCACCCTTGATTGTATCCGGGCGGCCTATATGGTGGAACTTGTTGCTTCGGTTGAAAGTTTTGTTGAGTAGGCCCCCTTGGTGGATAGTTTTGTTGTTGGGGTGGTAGTGGTGGTCGGGCTTGTTGAGGTGGCGGTTGTGGCGGGTTCAAAGCTCCTTCATTGTTGGCGTAGGAGAATCCAGGATAATTTCTTGCGGCCGGATTGGCCCAATATCCTTGGTTCCCCGCGACATATTGTACTTGCTCCAAGGCTCCTTCTCCTTGCTCTCCTCCCACGTACATGGCTTGAGATTGGTCTTGCCAATCACACATTTGGTTAGTCGGTGCGGAGGTGGATGGGGCTCCTTGGGGTTCCGTGATAAACTTCTCCAATCTCTCCACTACCTTGTGGAGAGAATCAAATTTGCTCGTAAGCTCCGCTACGGCCTTCGCCTCGTAGATGCTAGTTGGCTTTAAGGAGGACGTGGAGTGTCCTCGCTCATCGCCCCATTGTTGATTATTTGAGGCCATCTCCTCAATTAGGGCCGTAGCTTCCTCGGGAGTCTTTGACAAGATAGCACCATTCGCCGCGGCATCAATAATTTGTTTGGTCCCCGGTTGGAGACCGTTGTAGAAGCTATGAACTAGCTCCCAATCTTCAATGCTATGATGCGGGCATTGATGCTGCAAATCCTTAAAACGCTCCCAAGCTTCATAGAGCGTCTCCTGTGGTCCTTGCTTGAAGGACATGAGAGCGCTCCGGATCTTCACCGTCTTGGATGGCGGATAAAACTTGTCAATGAATGCACTCGCCAACTCGTCCCAAGTGGTGAAGACACCCTCAGCTTGCGTCCTCAACCAGTATAGTGCCTTGTCCTTTAGCGTGAAAGGGAAGAGACGCAGTCTGATGGCATCGATGGAGACCCCCGGCATCTGAAATGTGGCGCACTTCGACAAGAACAATTGTATGTGGTAGTGGGGGTTCTCATGGGCGTTCCCATGAAATGGGTCTTGTTGCATCAAAACCACCAATCCAGTCTTTAGCTCGAAGTTCTTGTCAGCCGCTAACTCCGGCATGGCAATGGATGAGGTAGTAGAAGAAGTCTTAGGCCGAAGCCTATCGCGAATAGAAATTAGCCTTGCCATCCTTGCCGCCAATTGTTCAGGAGTTTTCGGGTTGGTCATAAACCGCCCTTCCGTATTTTGTCTCCTTTCCGCTCTAAGTCTCCGCGCGGTACGTTCGATCTCGGGATCAAATAAGATAGCTGCAGGGTCCGTCGTAGATCTCGTGTACATGCACAGGGGAAACAGAGTTTCAAAGAAATGATTAGTACCGTGGAAGGGTTAGGTAAGAAATAAGAAATAAAAATAATGATAATAATAATAATAATAAAGAAATAGCTAGGGTGAGAAAGGATCAAACGCAATCGCCTCCCCGGCAACGGCGCCAAAAACTTGATCGCTCCGGGATGTGACCCAAAGAACGGTTGTAGTTTTACCGCAAGCGCACGGTATAGCGGCAAGCGGGTTATCGAACACAGGGAGGACGAATGACCGTGCTTGTTCAAATCAACCTGGCTATTTAAGAGAGAAATTTGCCTTTGGCGATCCTGTCACAATCGTCAGACAAAAATGCGGAAATATCAAATCAAATAAAGAACGTCTAGGGAATGGGGAATCCCCGCTACTCACCGTATTTCATAAATGCGGTTTATCGGTATCAAAATTGCTTGAATGAGAATTTGGATGAACTAGTTGCAACTGAATATAGAACCAAGCTCACGCTCTCGCGCTGTTGCCGGTCTATAGCTATCCTAGGTTTGGGTCCAATCTCTTGCAAACCCTAGCCTAGGAAAGCTAGCACTAGGATCAACATCATCGTCCAATCACGCACCGAGCCCAATCTCTTGCAAACTCGGTCCACGACCTAGATTGGGATAGTTCCTACCCGTCCAATCTCTTGCAAACGAGTATCGGCATGGAATTGCAACCGGAAATCCTAGTATCGGTCCAATCTCTTGCAAACCGATACTTCGAAAATCCGACCCCAACCCAATTCGGATTTCTAGGGTTTCCTATCAATTTGGGATCCAATCTCTTGCAAATCCCAATTGATATGAATACCTAGCCATCCGTAGTAAATTGATCCCAATCTAATCCCTAATAACAATTCTAGCACAATTTCTACCAATTTATCACAAATATGAAGATGGGCTTGTAGGGTTCATCCCCACGCCCCAAGACGTGGAGACTACTCACAAATCATAGCAAGATCACAAAAATAATCGTTGAAATAAGCAATGGAATTCATCACAATATTGAGATAAGCAATAAAAATAGAATTTTTAAGGAAAAGAGATGCAAACCAATGGAGTTCTTCAATTAATCCAACAAAATTCCAATCTTTGTCTCCTTTCCAATCACAAGAATAAAGCTAAAAACTAATCTAAAAAGCTGCAAAAAATCTAAGAGAGAGGCCCTCTAAACTAGGGTAAAAACAGGGTTTAAATAGCCCTCAAAATCGTCCAAAAACTGTGACCAAAATACCCCTGCACAGCCTGTTTTCCGCAGTTTTCGCTACAGGCAGCGCATCGCACTCGGCCGAGTGACAAAAGTCGCTCGGCCGAGTGGAAACCCTGTAATTTTCCAGTAAGTCGGGGCCTTCAGGGGTCTCTACTTCGGGGGCGGCTCGGCCGAGTGAGTTGTCGTCACTCGGCCGATGGCTTCATAGTACTCGGGCGGACGGGATTAACCACTCGGCCGAGTGGGTCTTCTGAAGTTCAGGCAGCCGGAAAACAGTAACTTGGATGTTTTGGAAGGGCTTCGTCTGGGCGCCACTCGGGCGGACGTGATGTCTTCACTCGGCCGATGTGGTCTTCGGTGCTCGGCCGAGTGCACACATAAATCGTGTCTGTTCTGGTCGGCCGAGCAGTGTCTCGCTGGTCGGCCGAGTGGCTCCTCCACTCGGCCGAGTGGGACACAAAACATGCCCAATCTGCTCATTTTGGCCTCCTCGTCGCTCCTGTGACGTTCATTCCTCTTCCGCTCCTCTCCAACAGCAAAAATACCCCTCGGGGAGGTCGTTGGTGACCGTCTAGAGTAAGTGCATCTCGAGATCACTCCAAATCGCGCCAAATCACCTGAAATGCGACAAAAACAACAAATCGTGAAAAGCATCGCAATATCGTCGATATATCGTGAAAAACATAATTTGGGCGATCTAAATGGCATGCAAATATGCGGAAAAAGGGTTTAAAATAAGGAGTGATCAGCAACCTTATTATTTGTGCCAATAGCTTTGGAAAAGCTAGGTTGCGGGTGGACAAGAGGCACACATAAGACCATTTGGTTGATGCATCAATCAGTACCATGAAGTACCGAAATGGGCCACTTGCGGGGTGAATAGGCCCGCAAATGTCACCATGAATTCTCTCAAGGAAGCCAGGAGACTCTAATCCCACTTTCAGGAGGGATGGTCTCGTTATTAGTTTTCCCTTAAAACAAGGGAGACATGGAAATTCACCCTTTTGAAGAATCTTCAGGTTCTTCAATTTGTGTCCACGGGATTCAGTGATGATGCGGCGCATCATTGCTGTTCCAGGGTGACCAAGTATATTGTACCAGAGTTCGAACTCTGGCAGTGATTGGCACGTCTGGTGCTCAGTCATATTGGCTTCTATTGGTTGAATGTATGTTTGGTAGAGACCCGACGGGAGTCCCTTGAATCGTTCACAGATGATCTTTCGGTCATCTTTCTGACGAGTTACATACAGATATTCAACCGTATTTTCATCTCTGGTTTCTAAGTGATATCCGTTTACACGGAAATCCTTGAAACTTACGAGATTCCTATTTGATTTAGGAGAGAATAATGCATTTTTTATTTGAAGTCTTGTGTTATTTGGGAGCAATATAATTGCTTCACCAGATCCTTCGATTATTTGGGACAGTCCTGAAATTGTGATAACAGGACCGTCATATTTATTTACACTATTAAAATAGCAATGATCGCGAAAGATTGTGTGCGTTGAGGCACTGTCCACTAGGCACTCAGACATCATCTATATAAGCAAAAACGAAATTTTATTTGAGCGAAAATGTAAACATTCATTCGAAAATAAAAGTTCGTAATTAAGCAAATAAAGATGAAGATACATTGAATTTCTAAAAAGCATAGATAAATGATGGTGCTTAATCGAGAAGGTCGTCGTTCTCGAAGTCTTTTGCAGTAAACATTGTTGGTGGCTGAACAGCTGCCAAGTTTGTTTCAGGTAGAGACTTCTGGCTCGCCTGGTATAGATCCTGGAGGTGGCGAGGAGTGCGGCAGTTTCTGGACCAATGGCCAGTCATGCCGCATCTATGGCATTTATCCTCCCAGTTCTTCTTTGGAAGTGACACTTGCTCGGTGTTCTTTCGCTTCCAAGTGAAGTTTCTTTTTCCCTTGTTGTTTTTGTTTGTCTGTGGAGCTGCACCTCTTGCTTGCTTCATTATAGCTTTCCCTTTAGTGTTTTTAGCCTTCCTCTTGTTTTTCCACTTCTGGGGAGAAACGTGGTGGGCTTCAGGGATAGGGGCAGTGCCAGCTGGATGCAAGTTATGAGTTGCAAGCAGTAAGTCTCGATTCTGTTCTGCCCTAAGTAGGCATGAGATCAGATCGGAGAATTTCGTGAAATTGCGTTCACGATACTGCTGCATGATGATTGCATCTTTCTCGTGAAACGAGGTAAATGTCTTTTCCAACATGCGTTGTTCTGTCACTTCTTCACCGCACAACTTCAGGCGTGAGGTGATGTTATGAAGTGCAGAATTGTACTCAGCGACGGATTTATAGTCCTGAAGTCTGAGGTTTTCCCACTCATAACTGGCACGGGGTAATATAACATCAAGTTGATGTTTATACCGTGCTTCCAGCGCTGTCCATAGGTCCTTTGGGTCCTCAACCGTTAAGTATTCAGCCTTCAAGGTCCGATCTATATGTTTCCTAATGTAGATTATGGCTTTTGCCTTATCTACATCGGATACAGTGGTTGTAGGGCTGCTGCTAGCTGTAGCAGAAGCTTCGGCCGCTGCTGGGGCCGAGGAAGGAGCCAAAATGGACCCAAGGAGGGCCATCGAACGCAAGTGGAACTTCAGGTCCACTCGCCAACTCAGGTAATTTGTCCCTGCAGAATCAAGGACTTCGAAATCGACGCTTGCCAATTTTGCCATTTATCTACGCAATTTAAAATGAGCATGAATTAATTAAAATTCAAAATTCATGCATAAAGAAATAAACAAGTAAAAATGCGGGGATCGGCCAGATACCCAAAATAATAAACAGTCCAAAGTTCGTTTACAGTCCATAAAAAGGAAAGAAAAATAATACAACTTTGGAAACCCAAACAGAACTGGGTCCCTATATCTCCGTCTTCATATGCTGTTGCATCGAGCTTTGGCTTACACAGTCATGAATCGACTCCTTGCGGTCCAGCGGACGCGGCCAGGGAATTGACTAAGCCAGGACCACTTGTTACCCAGTCAAGCTAGGTTGGTCCAGCAAACTTAGCCAAGCACATTGACCGACATCATGATCCATTGAAGGAGTTTTCATCAATTCTATGTGCTGTTGCATCGAGCTTTGGCTTTAAAATACAAATTTCCTCACTTACACATTCTCTCAAAAGAAAATAAAAGTGCAAGGAAAGTAAATAGGTATACAATGGCCGATCCCCAAAAACACATTTTTACTGATTTAAACATCCACGCAGTTCTAAATATGCTACAGGCATAAAAATAAACAACCACGCATATATCTCAAGTAAAACATATGGTAAAGGAAACTAGAAAATATAATTATCTCGTAGACCACGTGGAAACGTCATACACCGTTAGGTTAGGTGACTAACGGCAGAGCGGTCTCAGGATCTTTAAGATATTTATATTTTGAAAAATCCTAATAATCCATAAATAATTAACAATTCAAGAGAGATGTTTTACATAATATCAGCAATTTGATTAACTGGGCTTCTGGCCCAAATAAACAGACGAATTAAATTATTATTCTAATTTGGGCTTGAGGCCCATAAGCAAAATTAAACACATATTAATTGTAATTGTTATGTACTGGGCTTCAGGCCCAAAAAACAGCCCAACAAAAAGAATTTATAAATTTTTTTATTTAAGATTTGGGCTACAGGCCCATGGACTGTATTTTTTTAGAGTAAATTTAAAACAATCTATTAAGGGATTTATGGTCCCAAGCTACTGACAGACGCTCTTATGTCATTATTCAGACGTTCTGCGTCAATAAGCCGCATACAGAAATTTAGCTCCCAGCTCGGACTACAGACTGTAAGTGGATATGAACTTCCATTTTCTAACTTAAAGGTTATCCATTTTACTTCATAATCATGAAATCCTTTTGCGCATGTCTTAATATGACAGTAGGAAAATATAACTGTCGACTGGTACAAAATTGGCATAAAATCATATTAATGCCCAAGAGCAGCACGCTCTCGCTGCCAAATCAATGTAGAGGGAAGTTTCACTACAGTTTCTACCAAGTGGAGATACATAGTTAGAATTTCACACACCTTTGAAATTTAGAAGCAACTATTTTTAGTTTGAAATATTATCAGATAGAAAATCAAAATATATCAAATTTATATCAATATCTCACTATGCTAATCAGATTCATTAACCAAAAAAAATCATGAATCAACGGCCAGGTCCTGGCCATGAAGAGGGTAGAAAAATGTAGTGAAAACTTCACGCAATAGCAAGGACATTAGCCAGGCAATACTTGCCTGTAACCAGACACGCAGAGGACATTTGGCCTCTCAATATTTCAAAGACTCAACTTATTTCAATTTCATTTCACGATTTAATTTCATAAGTATGTACCACGCTTACAATATTTTGTAAGTATATACGGGATCGAAAAGTTACCTCTAGATCAAAGATCTAGGGAAGATCGTGATAAGAAAAATCTGTAGATAGTCCCGCTCCCAATATGCCCAAAAAAAATCCCCGTAAAGCTTCGCCGCAACGGATTACCGCAACAACAGATTCCTTCGCGCGTAGGGGTTTGATTTTTTGTCGGAGACGGAGAAGAGCGGAAGTGCTGATAACGTGTTAGAAGGTAATTGGACTCAAGAGAGAGAGAGAGAGAGAATTTCATTGCTAAGAATAAGTCACCATAGCTAAGAGCCATGGTGCTCTATTTATATATCTCAAAGTGGGGAGGCCAAAAGCCTCTAGGAGACCAAGGGTCCCCATTACTCTAAGTAATGGGGGCCTAATGAATGGGTAATGAAGGAGGGGAGGCCAAAGGCCTCCCTCATTCATAACACTAAGAGCTTTATTATATCACAAAGTCCTCTGTTGTTTTTAACTGGTTATAGTAAGGAATTGCCTATGTTAGATGAATGCTCTGATCTCCTATGTTTTGAAATCTGATTCACATAAAGTTTTTCTTTTAAAACACAATTTTGTTAAACCATTTACTTTTTTTGAGCAACAGCTATATGGTATACCTGATGGTTGCTAAATTTAGTTGGCCGTAATAATTTTAGTTCTTAAAATTCTTCCATTTCTTGGAAGCTCATATATTTAATGACTTCTTTGACTTGATAAAATATCTATGATTTTGCTGCCATGAGTTCTCATTTTTGGAGGATGACGGGATGAACGCTGAAATCTTGACTCTGAAAATACAAATGCATTAAGTAAAATTAAATTTTGACACATTTTGATACAGTTCATCCGACATATGCTCCAAATGTCATCTGGCAAAAATGAATGTTGTATCATGTATCAACATTTTTTCCCTCTCAAAATGTTGTATCCATGTATCAAAATGTGTATCCAGGTATCAAAATGTTTGATATATTTAATGCATTTGTAGAAACATTAAATTTTGGCACTGAAATTTAATTTACCTAATGCATTTGTATTTTCTCCACTTAATTTCTTATACAAATGCAGGATGACAGAATGAACTACGACATTTGTATGCAGGATGAAATGATTAAGTTGAGGAAAACATCCTGCATTTTTATTTTCAGTTCTGGATATGAAGCATCCAGCTTACATTACCTGGTTTATACCATAGAATTCTGGTTTACTTTCACGTGGCATCTAATCAAATGGCATTCACATGGCATTCTGGATATCTTGCTAAAAAGGTGTGTGAACTATGTGTCTCAAGTCTTTATATGGTATTCACATGTGAATTGTGTAATGTAGATTAAAATGACATTGTGTGATCGTTTTCATATGTCAGATGCAACTAGGAACGATTTTCGGAGCTTTCTTGGATCCCGTAGCTGATAATGTTTTCTTTCTCCTTTCATTTCAAGTTGTTGGGGGATTAAATGATGTATCTAATTTTTCTTATGTTCAAACAGTTTTCTTTTTCGAAAATTTCAACTGATTTGTTTTATGATGATGCAATGCAGCTTATGGTTGTGGCAGCATTAGTTTTACTGTGCAGAAAGCAGTTGGATGTCTCTGTTGTGGGAGAAGTGTGATGGCTTCTGACAGCACCTGCCATTGCTATCATTGGTAGGGAGGTGAGCACCAACTCAACAATTATCTTACTTTAATTAATATCATTTATTTTTCAACTTTCACTCGATTGTGTTGTGTGTGCCAATACTATAGTTTATTGCAATGTGATGTCTCAGAATGTTTAGTAATATAGCAGCACTTAATGCATACATTGAAAAGTGATATAGATAGCTATCAGACGATCAGTTTGACTTGGTGTGCTAATTATGAACACCTTTTTTAACTTTTATTTTCAGCAAAATAGAACCCATTACTAGCTTTGTGAGATTCTATTAGACAATGTAGCTTGAACGTTTTCTTTTTTAGTCTGGTGACTTGATAATATTTTTGGTGATTCATCTATATTGAGGACCATTCGTATCATTGAATATCTACCACCATATTCTCCCTTTGCTTCTTAATCAATTTTTTAAAGACAAACGTTAGTCCAAGTAGCTCCTTGCACTAGATTGCTTCCATTTTTTCTTAACCAACATTTTCCTCTATCTGTGTTGCACACGTCCAAATACTCCAAACCCTTTCTCTCTCAAGTGCGCTTGAAGTTTGGTCTCTTTGGTTAGAACTGTTTGATTGATGTTTATCACAACCCATCAGTACTTTTATGCCACCACTATTTGGTCAGAATTGTTTGCTTAGTGTCTCCTGATGTTTATCGCTACTGACCAGTTCACTTACTTTTATGCCATCATTTGTTGTTTTTCTGAATTTTATCATACTAACTTTATTCATCATATTGTACATGTAAACCTCAAAGCTAACTAGAGTTAGTAGGGCATGAATGAGGTAGGCCATGAAATTGATGGTACCGGAGAAAATTGTTTTATTCTGGGTATTGTGCTTGAAGGGACATTGAAATTGAGCTTGCATATTAAGTTGGGGAACAACAAATGAGTGTATTTTTTATGTGTGTTTCATGGATCTTCAACCTTTCTCCTTTTTCTCTGCACAACAGACCCATCAAGCAAATCTCTTTCACACAAAGACTCCCTCTCTCACATCCATCGAAGGGCTGTAGCAGGATTTTGGGCTTTAGGTAGTAAATGGGCAATTACTGATGTAGCTGGAAACCATCCGTCGGCATAGTAGCATCCACTGCAAAATCAGGTCAATATGTTACTTTTAATTCATCTGGGAGTAGTATCATGTGATAAATTTCAGCTTGAAATGAGTAAGAATTTTGTTATAATGTTTTATCCGTGTTATTTCTTTTGGGTCCATTTTGTTGCTAAAGTTTGTTCAGTGTCTAGATGGGATTTGTTATCAGACTTTATATTGTGTAGTAATCATAACACATGGTCATGTGGTTCTTTTGTTCCCCCCCCCCCCCCCTCAGCTTGACTATGATGTTGATGGTTATAGGTACAAGAACTAGAGTGTTTGTCCTGATCTCCATCAGGATTCCTTTGTCTAAGCTATTTCTTTTTCTTTCAATTGATTTGGGTCACCAATTTTTTCTATAGAAATAATTCATGACAGAAAGCTATTTTTGTGTTGTTTTACATGTTTTTTGCCCATCTTTTCTGTGTTTAAGAGGAAATTATCGACGTTGCAGCTATTGCTTCTTCATGAACAAGTGGGTATCATGGATCTTCTGTTTGTTACGTGCTAGAGATTTACTCTCTCGCTCTCTCTCTAATAAGCAGTTGTCGTTTTGAGTTTACTTGCAAGGAGGGGACTGTACGGTCTGTATGTGTAAATTTTCAGTTATAATAAAGTTATACACCCAGTGATGTGTAGATTGATATCAAGTTAGACAACCAGATGTTCCTGTAACAATCTGGCATACATGTTTTCCCAACATGGCATCAACAAAGCAAGTAAGAGGAATCTGGACTAGCTGAGTAGTAGTTGAGATAGTACTGCCTGCGATTGATCCTGTCGCTTCTATGTGGCGAGGTGCGAACATGTTTAGAGGAAGACTGTAGGATTTCATATACAAATAATAGTTGAGTAGTAGTTGAGATAGTAGTTGAGATTATTGTTGGTTAGCATGCTCTCTGCATCCTTTTCTTAGTATATGGTTCAAAGACAACATATGTACACATAGCTTTCATAATAAGATGGCGTGTTTCCACACCCACACACTCTCGAGCCAAACTACATCCATCCCCACCCACATGGCAATCATGTTTGCTTTCGACAAATAACAGAGTTGCATTGTCCCATGGTATACTTTTGAAATGACAGTTGCATAACCTGTGGTATTTTTTTCGCCCAAAATAATAGTTCCCATTGATAGAACATTGCAAATGTTGGCTTCTATGCTCAAACAAGTACGAAGTCTGATTATGTTTCTCTTCTTCCTCTTATAGTGGCAAGCATTTGGGGATTAGTTGCATTAAGGCATGCAGACGATGAGTTCCTGCCTTTCGACTATATCAATTATGCTTCAGAGCTCCAGGTATGTTTTCTTTGATGACAGACATGCATATATAGACATGAAAACTTTTGGAGATCGGTGTACAAATTTCTTGCACGTATCCAATTATGCACTATTATGCACTACCACTTTATTGATACTTTAATTCTAAGACTTTGGACAAAAAGTTCTCTTTTTATGTCCACAATCTTTTTATTCAAAATTTCTTAGCGTCACTTTCCCCGGATAATACAAACTTAAGATGAAAAGCCAATGCAAGTAGACACTTCAGTTTAAAATTGATACAAGATGGGAGTAGTCACAAGATCAATTGGTAAAGATGGGAGTAGTCACAAGATATAGGTGCAACCAGCACATTATTTAGAGGAACTTTCTTTTCTTTGTCTTTGATGGTTGGGGGAGAGTCAGCTTTCCATCTTATTAATTTATTTTGAAGGGTTTGAACAAAAATTCTGGCGTTCATATGTTTTTTAGGCGAAGTTATCCCGATGGTTTTGTGCCACAGATGAAAATTTTCTTAATGCGATAGTTTGTGTTAATGCTTGGTTGTCGGAATGAGTTTGATTCTTGGTTTGTGTTAATGCTTGGTTGTGCCACCTTATTAATTTTGGTTGATTCTTGGTTTGTGTTAATGCGATAGATCAATTCTTGGTTTGTGTTAATGCTTGGTTGTGCCACATTATTAATTTTGCCGGAATCAAACCCAGATTAAGGCGATAGTTTGTGTTAATCTTTTGATTCTTAATGAAATGTTGACATTCACTATGAAGTGAATACATCTATTGATTATACATAGATGTTAAAGCTGAATGTCTGAGGGGCCACCTGATGGTGCTCAGGCCCAGACAGAAGAAAATAAAAGGAAAAAGAAAAGAAAAGTATAAGTGTGAAAATAACTTGAAGATTGGTTGAAGATTTTTCAAGTTGAGGTCATAGCTTTCAAAGCACATAGTAGATGCTTGCTTATCAACGTATGTACTGGCTTCAGACTTTCCGGCCATGTTGAAGTCACTTATGCTCAAGACCCTGATGCTCAAGTAAGCTAAATTATGTTTTAATTCTTGAAGAGATTTTTTATGTTGTAGGCTTTGTTTGGTTGACGTGAAATTATAGAAAATTGGAACTTTTAGCTTGGAACTTGGCATCAGATCTGATGTTGGAATTTGGCTAGAGGAGAAACACAAAGTGGTTTGTTTAAAAACTTAGCTTTTTGTTATTTTGCTATGAAATATTTGGTTAATTTAGTGAGGGTTTAAACTACAAGGGTGAGGTTTGCTTCTGGAGATCCTCTGTGGTACAAGAGTTTGTAATGGGCATAAATTTGTGGTAATGGAATAATTATATGTTTTCTTTGGTTTGGGGATATGCAGATCATTGATGCAAGCCTTTGCCAAAAGCGATGCACTCTGGCTATCATCCATGACCTGCAGGATTGATCAAATGTGTATTGATGATGGCATCCTGCACTCTGGGTTGTTTTGATACACATAAAGTCAAGGTTGTTACATCTATACGACTAAAGGTTGTCCCCAAGGTTGTTACACAGAGACTTTTAACAAGAAAAGAGATTACCAGTGAGGATCTTAACGTCCAATGTCAGTTTTGATTCTTTTATTTGTTTTAGTCGAATTATATTTTTTAGTTCGATCTCATCTTTAATCTGATCTCAGCTTTGATCTTGCTTTTTTTATGCATTTTCAAATTGCAATGCATTTTATTTGTTTTAGTTGAATATTAGATTTTAGTCCCTTACCTCAAATCTAGATGAATTCAAACGACATTCAATCTTTGTATTTGATTATTTTGGTCGATTGAGGCTAACGATTTGTTTTTTATGTATAATGCTACAAATATCCTATTCTGATTACGTATTTTGTGAAGATTGTATCCGTATCTATGGAACATAAAACATATGGATTAAGCTATCAATACATTTGGTCATATTGAGTCAATTTTTAATTTTTGAATGTTAGAACATGCCCAAATGGAACAGGCCTGCTATTTGGAGATCATCTATCATGTTATAAAATTTCTTTTAGAATCATACGAAAAGATCGCAAGCAATGAAGAAGTTGATTGTAATTAACACCCATTAATTATTGTAACATGTCTTCGCTGCTATATATATCATGGTTATTCACAATGTTTTATATATACTTGTAGGTTGTTCTTCGATTGTTGTATACAAATTCTGGATTGGCCGTCTTAGCTCTTGCTTCGAATGCAAGCCATAAACTATGGAAATGGCATCGCACTGAAAGAAATCCACATGGCAAGGTTAGCATCTGTCTCAGCTGTAGAACACAATTCATTCTGCGCAGTTTGCTTAACTAAGACATTCTTTCCTTTTTTTAGTCTACTGCCTCTGTAGTACCTCAGCTGTGGCAGCCAGCAAATGGTATTTTTATGACCAATGACACAAATGATAGCAATCCCGAGGAATCAGCTGCATGTATTGCTTTGTCAAAGAATGATTCTTATGTCATGTCTGCATCGGACAGTTACCTCTTAACTTCAGGTGTTACCATAATCTCTAGAGTTGGAAGAATGTTCATTATGTAGACTCTTGCCACTGTGAGAGAGTATCCTTCACCATATAGAAAACATTACATGAAGCCAACGCCTCCTTTTATGGTCATGGCTTGAGTCAAAGCTCCTAATTTTATTTTGGACATGTATTATCGGTCAACTTTTGAGGATTGGATTCTTGAATTGAAACAGTCAAAAAATAGCAGTGTATCTAAACATAAATATAAATGCTGATGGTGAACTAGAAGGGTCTCATTATATCGTCCCTGACTAATCCTGGTGTAGTCAAGTATCGTTTATCATATGCCAGTTTTCTTTATGAAACGTTGTTCTCATGTCATTGCAGTCTATTGATTACATGATATTTGAATGGTGAGCATGGAATATAAATGAAGAACAGCCATGTAGAATCGGATGCATGTTTATATGAATTTTGGGTGTGTTTGTTCCACATAAAGCCTTGGACACTAATGATATTGTTGTAGCTATCAGCATATCATACTTTGTCACATCATACATTTTGCCTGCTATGAACACATTTAAAAATGTATTGAATTACTAAATATGTTTCCTTGCTGACCTCTTTAGAGTTTAGTTGCAAGTTGCTTGGACATGCATGGAAGGTTCAATAAACATGTGCTTCGACGTCTTCCTATCTGCGACCTCAAATCTACGTGCCGAGCTGCGACGTTTTCCTATTGTGCTTCCCCAATTCTGATTCGACCTCTAGAACGTCGTCCTATTATGCATTGATTTTCTATTAACAGGCCTGTAGATTTCAAATCTAGATCTCTAGAACATTGGTTTTGATTTGCAAGAAAGGTTTGATCTTGATGGGATATGTCGACATTAAGAATCCTCAATAGAGAATGAAATTCTGCATGGTGTTCTGGTTGTAACCAATTTCTTTGAATTTTCTGAGTAATACGATTTTAAGTTCATACAAACTGCACACAACTGAGAAGCATAAGCAATCTACAGTTGTATATATCAGATGGGAAAGGTCTAGGCTTCCACCAGATTCATTCACTGTTTTTCTCATCCCTTATAATTTAATTAATCACACAAGAATGTTTAATCCGTTGTAACAAACTGCCTAGAAAATTTCGGGATGAATTAATTGTGATAGTTACAATCAACCAGCTAGCTCTAATCAACTGTAACTACCAAGTTCCCTTTCTGAACAGCATTACTTTGAAATGAATTTAATTGTGTTTACACATGCACCTATAGTAGCCTATAAAAAACTGCAGGTGACAAAATGCTGCACATTCTGATAAGCCCAACATTAAATTCAAAAATTCAAGCACAGCTATGCATGGGCAACAAGGTCAGATCAATTACTTTATAAATGCTGAACAAGAGCAAATTACCCATGTATGATTCTTGACTCATTGGTTTAAATGCAATTCTCATATCATCTAGAACGTGATCACTCGCTCTCTCAAATAACAACGTCGCTATCAACTAATTGACATTTTCATTTCAACGCATCTGATGATTATGCTATGCTTAGTATAGTTTCCTCAATGTTCATATAACATGGTCCGACAATAGAGCAAGAGAAAAATGAGTTCATTTGCAAGAAACTCATAAAAAGAAAAGGCTATAAAAGAGCAATAACATAAAACAAGATACATCACCTCATTATGGTTACCATCAAGATTAAATTGTCATTAAATATTGCTTACGACAAAAAGTAAGGTCATCAGTTAAGTTCAGCTAGGTTTGTCAACATATCTGGAAATGACCTGAACCCAATAGGTACAAGAACCCCTTATTAAACGAGTCAAGACTGGATCCAATAGGTACAAGATATCTCTATCATCATCGCTAAAATTTTTTACGCTAATTTGTTGTTCCGCACAATTTTGGCTGTGGAAATAATTTTTTGCTTAACAAATATTTCACGGGGGAAGAAATTTTAACTTGCATTTAATGCTGCAGATCGAATGATCACTCCCTTAACGCTGGGCCACCGTCTCTTTGACGCATGGGGCAACAAGATGAGAATAATTTCCCGCGCCGAAGGCGCCCGCGCCGAAGGCGCCCGCGCCGAAGGCGCCCGCGCCGAAGGCGCCCGCGCCGAAGGCGCCCGCGCCGAAGGCGCCCGCGCCGAAGGCGCCCGCGCCGAAGGCGCCCGCGCCGAAGGCGCCCGCGCCGAAGGCGCCCGCGCCGAAGGCGCCCGCTAAATTTTTTTACGCTAATTTGTTGTTCCGACTCAAGGGCGCACTTGCTGAATTTATTGTATAATGCCGAATTTGTTGTTCCGCTCAAATTTGACTGTGTAAATGATTTTTGAGAACAAAAATTTCGTCGAGGAAAATCTTAAATGAACCGTGCCCGCGGGCACGGGTTATGACTAGTATATATATATATATAAGATGTAGCATTAGGTATCTGCACTTCATTATATACTAGTTAGATTTCATACAGCTAACCCCTATAAAGGAGTATGTACAGTTAATCTTAATGAGAACTAATATAATTGGACCTAGCTTAGGTTGTTAACAGTAGCATAAAACACACTCAGCTTACGGGACATGCTACTAATATGTTTAACAACGTTTAGTTTAACATCAGCGCTTACATGATACGTGTGATACTTGCTCCTCTCTCTCCAATGCGCGCAACAGGTGAAGCGACGGAGGCGACACGTCAATGGTGAACCGAGACAGCGAGCAACGTCCTCGCAATGGTGACGAGAAGCTGCTGGAGAGTTGGCTACAGTCTGTCCGGCCTAGGAGGCGGCTGTCGGGGCCTTGGCGGTGATGGCGGCACGGGGAGCGGCTGTAGCGGCGGCGGGAGTCTCGCAGGCGGTCGGAGACGGTCGCTGCCGCTATTATGGATTCGCACGTAGCTGCGGAAGAAAACAGCCGCTGCCAATGGCCTAGCGGCATTGCTGCGCGACAGAACGGAGCTCCGGCCGGCGGTGGATCGTCAGGAGGGCTCAGCGGCGGAAGACAGGCCGCCGGGGGGGTTCTGATGGCCGGGGAGACCGTGACAGCGCTGGAGGCGCTGTCGGCGTGGCTGGGCGGCGCTGATCCATCACCCAGGTGGTTCCCGACGATGTCACGGCGGGGAAGGCTGCTAGACACGTCGGAGATGGGTCCGACGATGGGTCAGGTCGAAGAGAAAAGTCGGGGAGGCGAAGCGTGGGAGGTGGCGGTGCAAGAAACTTCACGCGAGATGATAGAAGCCTAGGGCTTGTGGGTTTATAAAAAGTTGGGTTCATGCTAAATAGGGCTTGTATTGGAGTACATTTAAAGGGCTAGAAGAGAGTGGAAATAAGGATGTGTTAGAATTTGAGGTGTGAATAGTCAAAGCAGTTTTGAGTTGTTACGCATGATAAAATTCCTCATTGGCTATACAACATGGGATTTTTGGGTAGTTTGAGGGTAAGGGAAGAGAGAGAGTGAGTGGGTAGGGTGCAGTAAAGGGGAAAAGAGGGTGAACCTAGCTTAGGGTATTAATCTTGTTCAACTTAGGATTAAGCGTCGTTTAATGGGGAGATTAGCGAAACAGTTTAGGGAAGATTTTAAAACGATTTTAAAAGAGATTTAGCCAGATTTGACTAACAATTTCGAAATTTGAATCTGACCAGGCAAATCAACGGTCGAGGTTATTCCGGGCGATATCTCTCAATCCGGGCGTCAGAAAAATAATCCGAAAATACCGGAGCGATCGTGGAGACGAGATGCACAGATCTACGGAGCCTGATCATGTGAAACACCTACCAAAAATTTACGTAAAATTGGAAACGGCATTTTGAGTCAAATGACTAAAACGCCCCTATCGTTCAGAGTCTTTTTGTGAGAAAACGAGCCGTGAAAAGACGTTCCCAAAAATTACTATAAAATTCTACACCCCAAAATGATCGCAACGGCATATCACATCGCATATGCCGGAGCTCAGAAATAGCCAAATAAAATACATGCACGATAAAGCACGTGCACGCAGAAAATAAGAACGGTCGGAAAGCGGCCGTTACATTCTACTCACCTTAGAAATGATTCCGTCCTCGGAATCACTTATACTAAGAATAATAATATCTATATAACCTTATACCCGCAATTATCATATCTACTCATAAAGATTGCTAATCCTGTAACTTTAAACGATGTTCCTCAAATAATCCATCCTAACCCGTTTCTTCACTGGACAATGCTACGACTAAACTCACATCCTAATACTTAGGTATAGGTTCATCCCTTCAGTTCAACTTCCCAAGTCCAAGTTCTCATAAAAGGATAATAATCATCATCTCATACCATACCACTCCACTGAACATCATTGCTCAAAAACAATCTTTTAAACTCTCGATCTCTTCCCAATATTAATCAATCGCTAAAATGATTTTCTAGTCGATCACCAATCCAAGACCAAAAATTTGTCAATCTTACAACACCTTTCACGAATCAACAATCGCCGTGTCCTTAATACATCCCTTGTCACATCTTCCCACAAATTTATCCGCCAAATAATTGAACTATCAGAATCACCTCTCATCCTACTCACTATAACTAATCCCAACCAATTTAAGTCCGACTACCTAACCATCCATTCATCTCAACACGTCGTGTTACTCCCAATGTCTTCTCACGTCAACTCAACAATCAAGTCTCGATGCTAATAAAAGCTCTACTCAATCTCATGATCACCCTAACTCCTACCATACTCTATAGCCATCCATATGTACCATTCGTCTAAGCCTCAAATCTGATAAGTTCTCATCTTCACGCATATAATCTCATTCAACCAGAATTCTCCATTGAGTCCACCACACTTCGGTTTTAAAAATAAGTCTTGGACAGCCCATTCTTTTCATCCGAAAGAAATCTATTCCAATATCCTATTGTTCCAAAATCGGTTAATCATTGCTATAACAAATCTCATCTCTCCCTGAGCCTACCCGCAAACAAAATCCTACAACAATAATGACTAGTCCCAAAACTATAACAACCATAACATAACATTTCTAAATGGAGAGAGGGAGAGAGAGAGAAGAGAAAGGGAAACTTAAAACCAGTGACACATTTTTTAAAACATTTGGAAAAACGTGTGGAGTCGTGGTAATGGATGAGGAAGGATAATTGATTTGTGATCTTATGAACTAATTTCAAAAAAACTTTAAAGGGTTGGTTTAAAAGAAAAACAAAGTTTTGATACAATCACATGCAGTCAAAGATAAGCTATTCTATAATCGCGAAAAACTACGTCTAAGGAAATTGCCTGCTATGACCCTATTCATATACATATGAATACCGTCATTCTGACAACTTCAATCATATCATGGTTAACACTGAGTACACATTCAAGACACAAAAGGCAATTATCAGGATCCTAAAGATGACACACTCATACAGGTCTACACACTCTACTTATACTCATGCTTCACGACAACATCACCTACCAAGGGCCTACTCCTATACTGGAGATAGCATGGACAACTACAAGGAATAATGTCTACACCAAATAAAGGAAACAGAAACCAAAAGTGTAACAAAATGAATCGGGAAGAACGAGTTCAAATAAGACGGGGTAAGAAGATGGTTGGTTGGATGGAACAAAATTATTATTATTATTTATTAAAATAATTAGATAAATGAAAGAAGAATTGCATGTAAAATATGGTATCAAATACCTTTATACTTATAAAAATTATGTAGGGAAAAGTAAGCAAACGATAAAAAATTTTACGGTTTGGAAAAAAAATTATATGAAGAAATAAAAGTAGGATGAGATAGCGATTGTTTTGCAAATGAAAGTAAGTTTAAACAAGGATTCTTGAAGTATGAGCACGATGAACATATGGTTGTTTATACATATACGAGAAGAAATTTAAAGTTCTCTTTGGTTTAGAAAATATTCTAAAAGTACGTGCGGTAAGTGATTAGCAATAAAATTTTGTAGTTTAGAAAAGTAATATATATATATTGGATTATAGAATTGATAACAAGGTTTAAAACTGAAACACGAAAGATGCCGATATGAAAATAGGTACGAGATAGTCAATTAATTTTACGACCAGTGAGGTTTCAAGATCAGTGAAAGAATTTTAACTCAACCGAAAAACAAGGAGTTTTGAAATATATAATATATGGGTTTTCAAAGAAATTAAGCTGAGCGAAAAAAAACTTAATAATAAATTTCGAAAATACTTTTAGAGGAAGCAGAGTTGGTTAAGGAAGAGGCTCCAAGGATCAACGATACTCGTCCGGAACGACTTCGTGAATTGGGAGAAAGGAAAAAGATCGAATGATGGATACACTTAGGATACAATTCACGAAGCTACGATGGAACTCTACGGTCGATAACATGAAAAGGGTAATGATCAGGAAGACGCTAGAAGTCAGGGATTCTAATTACCGGGTCGACTAAAGATCAGGAGAGCTCGGCACTAAGACTTCCTAATGAGCTATACTGTAATCAGGATCTAATGGAAAGGTTCCTAAGAGAATCAAGGTTAGTTCTGCTGGGCCCAAAGTCGATGGGCCCGAGCGAACGACTAAAAGAAGGGCTCTAGAAATCTAACACGGTCAGAGTCAAGTGTGGGCCACCAAGGTATCCTAGGAAGAGGATGACCAAAACTTAACCAAGGTGTCTGACTATCCAACTGGGACGTCTACCTAAGTCTTCCTACCATTTAAGACTGGGAACCTAATTCAGACTTGTACGTGGATATTAAATGAATGATGTACCTTTATTGTTCCGAACTTTTGCATGACTTGCATGGGCCACCACTAAAACCCGTCACGCCCCGCTTCCCAAAACGACGGAGGCGAAGCGTGACTAAGGCCCGCTTAGGCCGGAGCTGGGAAGCCCGACCCAATAAGCTTCTGTAGGGGTACCATTTTAAAATTTCATGTTCTTGCATTTATAAAGTTCGATACAACAGAAAGTACAGAAAAAAAGTTGCATTCATTAATATAGAGAAATAATATCCAGCGAGTACAAAGTCAAAAAAGAGGAAGCCTAAGCATGGCAACAACTATTGAAAGAGCAAACTAAAAGTAGTAACCTCTGAAAAGTGACGACTGAAAGGTCATCAAGGTCTAGTCCTCGTCAGGCACGTACTCTGGGTCGACTTCCTCGGCTCCACGTACCCCGGTAAGTCTGCCTCGTCCATGAACTCTGGCTGGACAACTGACGTACAGTACCCAAGATAAAAAGGAACTGTATGTCAGGTAAAGTCTACAAGAAGGGTTAGACTTTACCGCAAGTGTACCGAACTATTAAACAACAGTTTACTGGTTGATTAGCATGCTGGGGTTATAACAGACAGTTTACTGGTTGATTAGCATGCTGGGGTTATAACAGAAAGTTTACTGGTTGATTAGCATGCTGAGGTTATAACTGAAACACAAAATAAGTAGACGTAGCAGGAAAGTAATGCGTAGTAGTAGTCGTAGCGTGTGCTACCAACCATGGGACTAACCTAACAGGTGTCAAGACAAGTCGGGACGTGACGGGACAAGACAGGACAAGACAAGACAAGTGAGACATGAAAGGGTTCACGCCTTACGTTTCGAGGGGGATCAGACCCTCTTGTCGTGCGCACTCTCAACCCAACCCCAAACCCCAAACCCCAAGTATGACAAGACAAGACAAACATGACAAGGGATCACTCGCTCTAGCTTGGCGAGTGCCCTATTACCCTCTGGGTTGTGTATCACGACAAGGGATCACCCACTCACTGGTGAGTGCCCTATTGCCCTCTGGGCTGTGTATTAGTACAAGGGATCACCCACTCACTGGTGAGTGCCCTATTGCCCTCTGGGCTGTGTATCAGTACAAGGGATCACCCACTTACTGGTGAGTGCCCTATTGCCCTCTGGGCTGTGTATCAGTACAAGGGATCACCCACTCACTGGTGAGTGCCCTATTGCCTGCAGGCTGTGCAAGACGGTACGTGACGTGACAAGACGGGAAGGGTTATTCTAGGGTGTCCACACACACGCACACACATGATAGCCATATGATGTCAAAAGTTATTGTTGTTAGGCTCAGGCTTCGTCGTCAAGTCTGAGCCGTCAGGGGTCGTCCCGGACGCTATCATTTCACGTCCGGTTCTCTTTGTTCACAGTTTATAGTTCTAACCAACTAGGGCCTAAACACGGCCAAAAGTGCAAGTGGGATACACTTGCCTGCGATGGCGAGTGTGTCGTCCTCCAGAAGCGTCTCGTCCAAGCGTCTCGTCCGCGGAAGTCCGTCTGAAATAGTGCCACGTCGACGGTGTCAGGTCGCGATGTTCATCAAGTCCTATTAGGGTTCGTTTCTAGGTTATCGGGGCTATCATATTCGTCAACGTCACATTTTGGTGTTTGTTCAACCTAAAACGACCGCTACCCTATATGCACAGAAAAATTGTCCGACGGTCGATTTCTACCGTGATCAGCGTTTTACTGGTGCGGAAAAGTAAATTTAGTTCGAGTTGTCCGATTTTTAGTTAGGGTTCAGTTTTGCTACGGTGTGGGTTTTTTACTACACGTTAGGTGGGGGACTAATCTTTTTGATGTCGTTCAAAAGCGGATGTCTGGTCTGAACGCGATGCGTCGTCGTCGTCTGCAAGGTTGGTTTACATTAATAAGTTAGCACTCTTTAAAATTGGTTAACACCAACATTGTTTACATTACTAGATAACTAGCGTGTCGACTTATGACCCGATTTGGTATAGATTCAAGTTTTCTTTAGGTCATTCTAATACCAAGATGTGCACTGATTTTTAACTTGCTAGCTGATATAATTATCTAACATGATACACACTAACTTAACAGGACAATATAAATTGGAAACATATATATATATATATATATATATATATATATATATATATATATATATATATATATATATATATATATATATATATATATATATATATGAGGTTAATGGGTATCATACGCCGTATGAGCTATCATCTCATATTCACCCGCGTGGCTTCATCTCGCGCGTCCGATTGCTGCAGCTGAGATTAATTGTTTTGCGTGTATCTTTTGCAAAATAGCCCCTCTCTCGAAAAAACAACCCAACTTTATTATCATTTGGGTTAATTCATCCTAGCACAAAAACTTTATTATCATTAGTGAAGGTGAGTAATTATTTTTTTTCTTGAAAAAACGATCTTTTCTATTTTAAAATTTTTTAGCACAAAAACTGTGTGATTTCTAAAATTAGAAACAAATGGCAAATGGAAGTGCTGTTGTTTGTTAAGGCCAGATGTGGGAGCTCCATTACTCTCTGGGCACTGGCCAAACTTGGTAACTTTTTGGGTTTCTACAGTCTTCAGACTTAACAGGGTTCTATTTTATTATTTTTTTATTTCCTGCATTTTATTTGATTTTTTATGTTTTTATGCTTGTGATTCATTGATGCAGTGTTCTTTGGGCTCTTCAACATCCCAAAAATCTTCTCTTCTTATTCTGCACAGTTGGCTAGATATGGTAAGTGGAAAAAAACTTAGTTGCTGATTTAAGTTATTTCATGTGGATTTTTTTTGGTTTTCTGGTTATTTTGATTGCAATAATGTAGAAGTAGTGCGATGTTTCGGCACACTATTTTTATCCTAATTAATGTAAAGTAAATCCAATGATTGGCTGAGCCAATCGTGCTATATAACACAAGGTGTATATCCGGTGCCTGCAAAACAAAAAAAAACTTTTCCTCCCAATTTGTAAGCCGCACTCTTTACTCAACCCTCAATTTGAAAGCCACGCTCTCACTGAAATCTGCTGATTTTGAGCATGAACCAGCTTTACCAGACTTCAGTCATTACAATTAAGTAGTTAGCTTTTCCAGCTGATCTTAAGTATTTACTTTGCACTTTTGTTAAATCCTCATATTTGGACAGATCTAACAAATATGGATCTCTATTGTTAGTTTTTGCTCATCACAGACCCACTGAAGAATGCATGTTTTGCAACATAGATTTCTAAATTTGGAACTTAAACTGTCATTCACAGATGGCATCCAGGAGCTGGTCATCCATCTAGGAGAAGAAGGGGACCTGCAGTGCAGAAATGAATTGATCGGTACGTCAATAAAATTGACATATGTCTTTAAGAGAATTGGTTGGTACATACAAACAATTAATTGAATGGAACATTTGATCTTGGCTTGAAGTACTTATTTGGAGAAATGCATATGTGGAGAAATGTGCATATATTCAAGCTTTTTCCTACCAAACAGCTGATTTTGAGCATGAACCAGCTTTACTAGACTTCAGTCATTGCAATGGACGTCTTTTCACCCGCAGGCTTTTCCAGTTAAGGAGTTTGATTATGATCGTGTATACAAAAGTCTTGAGATGCTTGCCAACTATGAAACCCGTGCAAATTCAAGGGTGGTTGAATCTGGAATGCTAAGGGGAGTGAATTTAGATGACATAAAAAGGTCAGGAGAAAATTTGAAGTTTCATGATGGGTGCAAAGAATTTTTTCAGAAGGTTGTGAAGGAGGAAATTCTAACAATGAATGTCCATATTCTTTCTTATTGTTGGTGTGCAGATCTTATTAGGTCATCATTCTCAGCGGTAAAGCATTATCCTCGATGGTTGCTTTATTACAACCACAGTATTGCTTCTTGATGCAATTGTATTGTACTGCTTCATTGAGTTTTTGTAATATCACTGTCATTTTTCTGTGATATCAGTATCATTTGTCAGAAAACAAAGTTTACAAAAAAATCAAGTAACTTCTATTTGTTAACATTATATATAATAATAGAATTAATGACGTTTGGTGAGTTGTTTAGGAAATTTTTAAATATAAAAGTAGTAGTTCTTTTTTTGTCAGTGGTCGTTTTCTACTTGTTGTTTTCTACTTACGGATAAGATTTTTCTCTTGCTTTTAAACTTTATGTTCCATTTCTTTATTCAGCAATTCCAAGTATTATATTTGTATTCCAATGATAGGTAATTCTGTATAGTCTGACTAGGAAACAAATGAATGGAACCGAGATAAACTGTAGAAACTATGAATATACGCATCATGTTGTATTGATAAGTGACAATAACATATGTTGTATAAGACAATCATCAATTGCAGTAAGTTTATTAAAATAGGAGAGCAAAATGGAATGTTATTCTCTTTTGTTTAGATTATTCAGCCATTTGAGACTAGTGAACAATCTCATATTTGTGACCATAACATCTGATATTTTTCTTCGGTATGCACACGGTGGATGATAGATGAAGATTGACAAATTGGTAAATCTTTGGATTTTGGTTGATTCATGTTTTATTTTGAACAACAACTAGGCATGTTCTTTTCTCAACCATATGTGAGATACCCGACATAAGCTATTGTTTTATTCTATAAATTTATTTCCTCACACCTTGCCATCAAAAAATTCAATGGCTAGTCAATTTTAGATAGTGTAAGATACGGATGGAAGCTACTGTTTCATGGATTTTGATCTCACTATATTAATTGATTTTGTTCTCAGGTTAAGTTGAGCTTCCTAATTAATATATTTTGCTAACAAACAGAATTTTTCATTATTCTGTTTTCTTGGTTATCAATGAGGAGTACACCACATTTCTTTTATAATTTGGACTTAATATTTTTGATGTTGCAGGTTTAAAGAGTTACGCTTCCATTAGCTTGATGAACCTTGGTGCAGCCAACCTTTATTAGGTTCTCCTGTTGGTTACTAAAAGTTTGTGTATTTGGAATCCATAAAGTTGAGACTCATGTTCACACCATTATCTAAATTAACACCATGCAGGTACAACCAAAACCGACACCCTAATGGCTAATAACACCCTCCATGTGCAACATCGGCACGGGAAGGTGATCATGGGCTGCTCTTATCTATGAAACATGTAATATTGTGTTGGTATTATGGGATATGTAGCTTGAAATAACATCTAGGGACATCCTAAAAATAGTACAATGTTCCAACATGCTCAACCATCAACCTCAATGAGTGCAGATATAGATTTTAAGTTAAAGTTAGCAAATGATGTCCAGGTTTGGTCCTCTAAAACAACAACATTCTACGTAATTGTGTGCATGATGCAACACTTTCCAGATGTGCCAACATGTTTTATAATAGTGCACATTATATATTGCTAACAAATCACATGGGCTTCTTTATGCATGTGGCATCATTTCAGAAATACTGCTACTCATCATCTTTCATTGAACATCAATTTATGCGGAGCATCTTACATCTTGAAATTTTGTTTCAGAAAGGAAATGGCAAAGATGACCGGACCTGTAAGAAGTGCATGATCTGAACTCATCCTCAGCATACAAGATTAACGATTATGCTATGCCCAAGAGCTCCACTTTCACTTGGTAAACATTTGCTTGGTTACTTATTGAGATTAACAAAATTGTTTCCTTTAAACATCAGTTACAATTAGTTATTGAGATTAGACCATTGTTATATAATTTTATTTATCAATAAAAAGATTAATCTTCATTCCAGTGTGGTTTCTTCTTTATTTAGAATTTTATCCAGGATTCATTAGTACACCATTTTTTTCAAGTCATTTTCTCTCTTATTTTACTTTGGGAAGTCCATATTGTTTAATGTATGAACTAAAAGGCTTATTCACTTCAGTTGATCGTTTTCTTCTCCATGTGATCATTTGAATTGCCAGTGAAAATAAATAACCTCCTTTTGCTTGGTTTTTGGTGGAGTCCTTTTTCCCATAATTTTTTTGATACATCAGAAAACCTGCCCTTTTCCCCATATTTATGCCAACCAAAGAGTACTCTTATCTATATAAAATGTTGCAAAATGCAAGTGAATGCTACTCATCTTATACTAGCTATGCACCACTTTGGTTGACATAACTGTGGTTGACCATGTTATTAAGTGCTGACATAACTGCTTTATGTCTTAGAATGCAACAGAAACATATGTGTAAATATTAGCAGGGTTTAATAATGTCCTTAAAAACATAAATAACCAGATCCTTAAAAACAGCTGGCCATGTCGTCAATACGATGTGGCAATAAGGCGCCAATAGAAAAGACTTTTCCTCACCTTATCTACTACTTGTTCAACCACGTCATTTGAAAGACACAAATCTGATTCATTTAGAAGAGCCAACACCATGTCTTTTAACTGTTTAAAGCAATAAACAGGAAAAGGTTACTTTCCCATAATGACTTCATACGCTTTGAGCATTGCCTCAGAATCATAAATAGTTGAAACAATAATTTAGACAATAAAATGAAATACAAAATGAAATTAGATAATAGATTGAACTCATTATAGTAAAGAAGAACACTTGCAATCAATTTCGAGTACAGATAAGACATGTCTTAAAGGTGTTTCGCTTAAGCTACATGTTATAATCAAACAAAATTGAGATTGAAAGAGAGAAAATTGCACTTCAGTCATTGTATTGACATGTAGGTGGCAAATACGAAAAATAGTGAATTACAAGGATTTTTAATGACAAACTAAGTTCCATACATATAATGACATTTTGTATATCTATGCCAGCAAGACATGATTTGTTCTTGCAACAGAAACCCTATTTCTTTTTGGTGATTGAATGTCCCAATTTGAAAATTATTCATGCCTCTGGCATTTAAATCTTGCAATCTTTGGCATTTTTTTCACATCTCAACAAGTTAGATTTTAAAATTTTGTGTAAATTAGAAATGTGATAATTATTATTTTTTGTAACTGTGTAACATGTTCTCTTCGTCCCTTAATTGTTGCATGTAATTATATGTTCACTTAGCTTAAAATGAGTTAATTCGTTTGGCACAGGAAGGAAAGGGGTATAGGATGCTGAACCTGGTCATGTTCTAAGCTGAAATCAGAGGGTGAAAAATTGCTTATGGTGCCACAAGAGGTCTCGAGTATCTTCATGAAAAAGTTCAGACTTCAATTGTACATCGAGATGTCAGATCGAGCAATGTTCTTCTTTTCGATGATTATGAGTCCAAGCTTGCGGATTTCACTTTATCCAACCAGTCTCTTGATACCGCTGCCCGCCTACATTCCACTCGAGTTTTAGGAACTTTTGGCTATCATGCTCCAGAATAAGCTTATAATTCCTAATATAAATATTATGTTGTGAGTGGGGGGGAGGACATTGGCCTCCCCACCACTTATCCACCCATTACTCCACCACTCTTAATGTGGTGGAGACCTTTGATATCCAAGTCTCTTGGAATACCTAAGGAATTTTATAAATAAAGCACCATGGCTATTTGCCATGGTTAATCTTCTCCAAAATCCTTCAACACATTATCAGCACGTAACGCTCTTATTTTTTGAGCTTTTTCATCCCGTCTCCCCTCAAAAATCCATCCTCTACGCACGAATGAATCTCTTGTTGCGGATATGTTGCAGCGATCCTCTTGGGCGTATTAGGAGCGTGGATTTTTATCTGTACGGATCTTCTATTTTTACGATTGTCCCTAGATTTTTAATCTAGAGGTAATGCTTTTCGATCTCGTAGATAGTTACAAACAAAAATTTGATTTAGCTATGATTTTTCACAGCCTATTTTCGGCTAGTTTCAAATCTGCTATATACAATATCAAAAATTAAATAAATAAATAGATAAAAATAAAAACCCCGTTTAAGCTTCCCCTCGACGGGGGGCTCTGCCCTTCATCATCCCCCCCGACGGGGGTTTTGCCTGCGATATCCCCCTTAAGGGGGGTTCATCCAATTGCCATCCCCAAGACGGGGGAGGGGGGCCCTTCCCCAGCGCCGACCCCCAGGCGGGGAGTTCCTGTCCACCGCCCCCCAGACGAGGGGCCCTTCCCCAGCACCAACCCCCCAGGCGGGGGGTTCCTGCCATCGAACCCCCATACAGGGGGGCCCTTCCCCAGCGTCGACCCCCCAGGCGGGGGGTTCATGTCCACCGCCCCCTAGATGGGGGGGCCTTCCCCGGCGCCGACCCCCCCAGGTGGGGGGGATTCCTGTCCACTGATCGGTCCATATTTTACACCTTTTTTCTGCATATTTGCATGCCATTTCGATCGCCCATATCACGCTTTTCACGATTATTCGATGATATTGCGTTACTTTTCACTATTTCTTGTTTTTGTCGGATTTCAGGAAATATGGAGCGATCGGGAGCAAAAATGAGCTTAAGGGACTTGCACCCACTCCGGAGCGCCACCAAAGGCTCTTTTGAGGGCTATTCGGTGATGGGAGACGGGTGGAAGAAGAAGGAACTCCGTAGGAGCGACGAGAAAGCGAAAAGATGGAGATTGGGTATTTTCAGCATGCCACTCGGCCGAGTGAAGGACTCACTCGGCCGAGCAAGGAAGCCCGCTCGGCCGGCCAGACCAGACACGCAAACAGCTTGAAGATCAGCGTGCACTCGGCCGAGTGACGACATCCCACTCGGCCGAGCACGGAGACACCACTCGTCCGAATGGCACACGAACGACGGCAGGAGAAAAGATGCAACTTACTGTAATCCGTCAGAGAAACTCCGAGGTCCGACTCGGCCGAGTACCAAAATCCCCTCAGTCGAGTGATCAAAGTCACTCGGCCGAGTGACTTCCGAGTGATGCCGAGGACACGCAGCGCCCAGATTTTCAGACCGCCTCCCACTCTTTTGAAATCTTCTATCATTCTAGCTATCAAAGTATTTTTCTCATATTTTTTATGGATAGTAGACTTCATGACGATTCCAACTCCGCCAAGAACGTGTCAATCGGAGGTCGGATGAAATCTGGGGAATTTCTGCAAGTTGATGCTGCAGTGCTGGAATTTGCATGTCAGTGTCACTCGGCCGAGTGACATTTCCACTCGACCGGATGAGTTTTCCACTCGGCCGAGTGACCATTTTTTGACAGTTTTTGACAGTTTTGACAGAGTGCAGTTTTCTGGAGTTTCTGCAGGAAAGCTCACTCGACCGAGTGAGATTTCCACTCGACCGAGTGAGCTGTCCACTCGACCGAGTGAGATTTCCACTCGACCGAGTGAGATTTCCACTCAGCCGAGTCGTAACTGGCTCAGATTTCTGGGCACGCGTAGATTCAGTTTTGGGCCCGAATTTCAGGGGCTTTTTAGGCAGTTTTGCTAGGGTTTTTTGGGGGCTATTTAAGAGGGTTTGTAGCCGTCATTGAGAGAGGTTCCAAGATGTTTTTCTTAGGATTATTTTAGAGGTTAGGCCATGCCCTAGGCCCCCTCTTGGATCAAAAAGGTTGTATTTTGGATTGAAGATCTTCATCAAGCTAAGTATTTTCTTCTTTTTATTTGAATCTTTGTTTTTCTATCTTTTTGTGTGCAAGCAATGATTTCTATTGATTCTCATATCCTTATTGCTATGCTAGAGTAGATTTATTGTTCTAGGGTTTGGGGATGAACCATATGGATCTAATTTCATATTTGTGATGAATGAATTTCTAAATTGCTAGAATTGCAAGGAGGTTAGGTTGTGATTGATTTACTACGGATAGCTAGGGATTTCCATCGATTTGGGATTTGCAAGAGATTGGATTCTAATCGATGGGAAGGCCTAGATATTCGATTTAGATTTACAATTGGATTTCTCTAGATTTGGTTTGCAAGAGATTGGACCAATGCTAGGATTTTTAATTGTAAATCTATACCAATATTCGTTTGCAAGAGATTGGACGAATACGAACTATCACAACCTAGATCGTGACTCGAGTTTACACGAGAGTGGGCTCGAGAAGCGATTGGACAATGATGTCGATCCTAATGCTAGTGGCTTAGGTTAGGGTTTGCACGAGAGTGGGCTCTAATCTAGGTTTGCTATAGACCGGCAATAGCGCGAGAGCGTGAGCTTGGTTCTCTATTCAGTTACGACTAGTTCACCTCAACGCAAGCCTAGTAATATTGAGATTCACTATTCACAATGACGAATGACGATCCGTAGTGGGGATTCCCTAGCCCTAGACTCTTTTATTGTATTGTATTTGAATCGATATCTGACCGATTTCTCTATCTCCGACACCGACATCCATCACCATTGCCATTACATTATACCATAACCATCTCCACCAATAAAACGTTCGTAGTCAAACCAACCTAGGATAGATTGGAACCAACACCACCTCCTCGTGTTCGATACCCGCTCGCCACTACGCCGTGCGCTTGCTGTAAAACTACAATCGTTCTTTGGGTGTATATCCGGGGCCGATCAAGTTTTTGGTCGTGCTCTTGGGTTGCATTTTGGAGCGATCAAGTTTTTGGCGCCGTTGCCAGGGAGGTGTTTCCCGTTGGGTGCCAATTTATCACAATTAGGTTGATTAGATTACATTAAAAAAAATCAAGAAAAAAAAAATCAAAAAAAAAACATAGAGAGAGATTTTTTCCCACCACCTGCTATTATTATCTTTATCTCTCTTTGTACCACTGACGTCTTTTACAGGTTGTTTACTTTGCTTGATCAGGTACACTTGTTGCTGTGATGGTGCTTCCAAAGAAAATGCGAGCGGGCTCTATACAATCTTACATATATCTCGCTGCATTCTATCAGGCTGATGGAGAATCCTTCGGGGAAGCCTTGTCTAGGTTTGAAGGAATGTTAGAAATGTTCCAGACGGAGTCAGACCATGAGTGGAATGACTCCACGCTATTTGATATCTTCACTAGAAGGCTAAAGGGACCCTCACGTGAGTTTTTGAAGAGGATGCAAGTGGGAAAGTTCAGTGATCTACAGTTGGCAGCAGCCTTGGAGCAAATGATAGATGATGCTCGATCTACCGGTTCACTAACCGTTACGGTAAGTAAACCATACGACCAAGTATTCATCGATTTTGTTATGGCTAATGTCTCTAGCGCAGGTACTATCATAGATGGAGTGTATGCTTCACTTGAAGGTGATCATATCCACCTTTACACCATCAACACTCCACAAATAGAGACATCTGAACTGTCAAAGGAGGACACATATATGGACCTATTGATAAACATTATTGACGTAGTTCGAGATTCCGGTCCATTGACAATAACGGCAGGTGAACCTTTTGAGCTCGAATTTCAAAACTTTATTACTCATTGTATCTCTTCCACAGGCACAATTGATGATGGAGTCTATGCTCTAGTTGAGGGGCACAAGACCCACTTTTATACCACGGTCAAGATACATGAGCCCATAGAGCCACCTGCACCTACTATTGAGGAGGCCAAGCCATGCAATCGGGTGCCTCGAGCTCCTGGACAGAAACAAAGAAGGAGGCATGAAAAGGAGATGATGACATTTACATTGCCTTCTATACCTGAGGAGCCTGAGGAGGATGTCCACGTTCAGCTTGGGGGAGAGTCAGCTTGTGCCATCGTCGCTCCCCCTTGCCACCCACAAGAGCCAGAGCTTGCTTTTGAGGAGGCCTTACATGCGGAGCCAGAGCTTTTCACCGAGGAGGCCGTGCATTGGGACGAGGACACAGCCATTCATGAGGATCCCAAGCATTACCCTCCTCCTTTCGAGCTACCGCAGCCGCCTCTACTTTCTACAGAGGCTGAGCATCCCTCAGAGGACCACCCTTCCACTGACGCCGAGGACAATCCCACAGAGCTTATGGCTCCCCTTCAGGGAGATCTCTTTACTCCCTCGCCCTTTATATTTGATTCCACTCCCGTGTATGATGTTTTTATAATTCAGATTTTGACGACTCATCGTGCCTTTTGCAGGATTCATGTACATACGATCAAGAGGTACGATGGGACGTATACGAGGAGGAGAGCAAGGAGTTAGCACCCATGGATGCTATTGAATATGATCAGGAGGTGTGATGGGATAAGTCTGACGATGATGAGGAGCTGCCTGATGAGACCTACGCTTATATGCCCAAGCTACCTGAACAACCTGAGGCGAATAATGAGGAGTTGATCGACGTGGTATACGAGAGTGGAGATTTATTTCCAGGGAAGTGTTGTCACCCGTCTTTAATTTTAAATACTTATGTTGATGACCCTCTTTGGAATACATTTATTTTGGGGAAGAATTATCCACATCAGATTGATGCGGCTTATCTCTTGCAGGGTACAGGTGGAGTCCTTGGAGAGGTGCTGGGAGCCGCATTGCAGGAGTCTGATGGAGTCCGTGGACACACGCATCTGGCGGAGTCACGGAAAGATCAGTTGGAGCAGTTGTCGGCACCGGCAAAGATACTGGATCCGCCTTTTGCTATAGGTGATATCAATCCAGTAGTGTAGAAATTTTTATGCTTTAAATAAATGCGAATCCTCTCGATAGCGAGAGGACCGTATAGATTTGCTTGAATAAATATCACCTCATATGACGGCAACAATAATCATTTACACCCCAAACCCATTATATATATTTATTGCCCTCTTCATATTTTTATGTGTCACATCCTTTTGCTCACCACCATCGAGCATTTCTTTTAAGTGAATACTCACTTTCTTATTCATTTGACTTGATCACGCTTTTCAAAGCCATTACATTTTTGATCGAGTCATTTGAATAGGTTTGTTTGGTATAAGCTTGGGGGAAGGTGCTCTCATGCATTATTGTATTTGCATGTAGTTGCATTAGGATTCCATGTCATTCATGTCATCATTTTTCATTCTCCCTCCATATTTATCGTTGTTCCTCATATCCTTCCATTATGATCACATTGAGGACAATGCGAAGTTTAAGCTTGGGAGAGTGCATTTCCATGCCATTTAGATACATTAGTTGCATTTTTATTTTATTTTAGGATTTTTAAAAAAATTTCAAAATTTTTGCATCATCTTTTTGATTTTTCCATCTTATTTTCCTTTTATGTGTGTTCATGCATCATAGTGTGTGCTTGTTTTTATTTTCTTTCCTCTCTTTAATTTTCCTCTCTTTATTTTCTTTTCCTCCTTTTGCTAGATTTGCTCCTTATGATGATATCTCTTATTGCTTTAGCAACCATCACGATGCTTATTATTCCTTGCCATGCTATTTAGAGTATTTCAGTATCATGCTTTCCATGTGCTTGCTTATATATTCTTTTGATGATTCCTCTATATGAATGCATGATATTAGTTGAAGCAGAACGTATGGATTAGTGTTTAGTATGCTTTTGTTGGAAGTGCACCAAGATTCACGCATCAATTGTATAACGGGAGCATCTGCCTTATTATCTTATTCACCTTCTGTTGCTTGCTTGATATGAAAGTACTCTTTACCGATTGACTTCACTTTTTATTGAGATGATTGAGAATATCCATGCTTACATATGAGTTTTAGTTGAAGTATTATTTTATTGAACCGTTCGTGCACATCTTAGAGTGAACCGAGTGTTACATTATTTCTTTCTCCACATATATCTTTTTATTCTTTACATGTCACTTGAGTTCACCTCCTAAAGCTACTTATATCGCATCTATTTCCCAAAAATCCCTACAAAAGAAAAGTTAGCTCCAAAAAGTCCAAAAAGTCAAAAATGAGCCAAAAACCAAAAATACAAATCATATAGCTCCTACAAAAATCCAAAAAGAAAAATGAGAAACGAAACAAAAAGTTCAAAAAGAAAAAAATGAGCGTTTCTCTATCTCATTATTGGAGCCACAAAATACTTGGGAAAACCAAGGTGAAAATCCCATTTTCCACTATCATATTCCTTTAGATGCGATGCCTCAAGCTAAGCTTGGGGGGGTGAACTCATTTGACCATATGAGTGAGTACGACATTAGAGTGGGGAGGTGCACGAATGGGGAAGTTTGATAATGCTGAAACTTAGCAAATTACTTTAGCTATGGAGACTTCTTATGAATCGATGTAAATATGTGAATGCCATGTCTCTTATTCCATTCTCTATTGCATGCTTGGTGTGATTCTTATATGCTTCGGTTATAACTCTTGATTGAAAAGTGCATCGCCAACATTTGTATATTAAATTCTATGAAATGCGTGATGTGGATATGAATTGATTGTATGAATTTAGAGAGTCCCTTTTGTTGTTCTTAAAAGCTTGCAAGTACTATGTTTATGTAAGATATGAAATCGTTTATAGCATGTGATTCGTATTTTCCAAGTCATCGTGATGTGTAGCTTATGGATTGAGATCTGAGAGTATAATCTAGCGACCCCTTCCACTTCGTATTCTTTTATTTTATTTCCCTTATTTTTCATCTCCCGAGTTCGTCTTTTTACTTATCTTCCTCGAGGACGAGTAAGAGGTAAGCTTGAGGGATTTTGATCGGTCCATATTTTACACCTTTTTTCTGCAGATTTGCATGCCATTTCGATCGCCCATATCACGCTTTTCACGATTATTCGACGATATTGCGTTACTTTTCACTATTTCTTGTTTTTGTTGGATTTCAGGAAATACGGAGCGATCGGGAGCAAAATGAGCTTAAGGGACTTGCACCCACTCCGGAGCGCCACCAAAGGCTCTTTTGAGGGCTATTCGGCGATGGGAGACGGGTGGAAGAAGAAGGAACTCCGTAGGAGCGACGAGGAAGCGAAAAGATGGAGATTGGGTAGTTTCAGCATGCCACTCGGCCGAGTGAAGGACTCACTCGGCCGAGCAAGGAAGCCCGCTCGGTCGGCCAGACCAGACACGCAAACAGCTTGAAGATCAGCGTGCACTCGACCGAGTGACGACATCCCACTCGGCCGAGCACGGAGACACCACTCGTCCGAATGGCACACGAACGACGGCAGGAGAAAAGATGCAACTTACTGTAATCCGTCAGAGAAACTCCGAGGTCCGACTCGGCCGAGTACCAAAAGCCCCTCGGTCGAGTGATCAAAGTCACTCGGCCGAGTGACTTCCGAGTGATGCCGAGGACACGCAGCGCCCAGATTTTCAGACCGCCTCCCACTCTTTTGAAATATTCTATCATTCTAGCTATCAAAGTATTTTTCTCATATTTTTTATGGATAGTAGACTTCATGACGATTCCAACTCCGCCAAGAACGTGTCAATCGGAGGTCGGATGAAATCTGGGGAATTTCTGCAAGTTGATGCTGCAGTGCTGGAATTTGCATGTCAGTGTCACTCGGCCGAGTGACATTTCCACTCGACCGGATGAGTTTTCCACTCGGCCGAGTGACCATTTTTTGACAGTTTTTGACAGTTTTGACAGAGTGCAGTTTTCTGGAGTTTCTGCAGGAAAGCTCACTCGACCGAGTGAGATTTCCACTCGACCGAGTGAGCTGTCCACTCGACCGAGTGAGATTTCCACTCGACCGAGTGAGATTTCCACTCAGCCGAGTCGTAACTGGCTCAGATTTCTGGGCACGCGTAGATTCAGTTTTGGGCCCGAATTTCAGGGGCTTTTTAGGCATTTTTGCTAGGGTTTTTTGGGGGCTATTTAAGAGGGTTTGTAGCCGTCATTGAGAGAGGTTCCAAGATGTTTTTCTTAGGATTATTTTAGAGGTTAGGCCATGCCCTAGGCCCCCTCTTGGATCAAAAAGGTTGTATTTTGGATTGAAGATCTTCATCAAGCTAAGTATTTTCTTTTTTTTATTTGAATCTTTGTTTTTCTATCTTTTTGTGTGCAAGCAATGATTTCTATTGATTCTCATATCCTTATTGCTATGCTAGAGTAGATTTGTTGTTCTAGGGTTTGGGGATGAACCATATGGATCTAATTTCATATTTGTGATGAATGAATTTCTAAATTGCTAGAATTGCTAGGAGGTTAGGTTGTGATTGATTTACTACGGATAGCTAGGGATTTCCATCGATTTGGGATTTGCAAGAGATTGGATTCTAATCGATGGGAAGGCCTAGATATTCGATTTAGATTTACAATTGGATTTCTCTAGATTTGGTTTGCAAGAGATTGGACCAACGCTAGGATTTTTAATTGTAAATCTATACCAATATTCGTTTGCAAGAGATTGGACGAATAAGAACTATCACAACCTAGATCGTGACTCGAGTTTACACGAGAGTGGGCTCGAGAGGCGATTGGACAATGATGTCGATCCTAATGCTAGTGGCTTAGGTTAGGGTTTGCACGAGAGTGGGCTCTAATCTAGGTTTGCTATAGACCGGCAATAGCGCGAGAGCGTGAGCTTGGTTCTCTATTCAGTTACGACTAGTTCACCTCAACGCAAGCCTAGTAATATTGAGATTCACTATTCACAAATGACGAATGACGATCCGTAGTGGGGATTCCCTAGCCCTAGACTCTTTTATTGTATTGTATTTGAATCGATATCTGACCGATTTCTCTATCTCCGACACCGACATCCATCACCATTGCCATTACATTATACCATAACCATCTCCACCAATAAAACGTTCGTAGTCAAACCAACCTAGGATAGATTGGAACCAACACCACCTCCTCGTGTTCGATACCCGCTCGCCACTACGCCGTGCGCTTGCGGTAAAACTACAATCGTTCTCTGGGTGTATATCCGGGGCCGATCAAGTTTTTGGTCGTGCTCTTGGGTTGCATTTTGGAGCGATCATCCACCGCCCCCCAGACGGGGAGCCCTTCCCCAGCGCCGACCCCCCCAGGCGGGGGGGGGGGGGGGTTCTGTCCACCACCCCCCAGGCGGGGGGGGCCTTCCCCAGCATTGACCCCCAAGGCGGGGGGGGTTCCTGACTCTGTGCCCCCCACCCGCAGCGGGGGGGGCTCCGACGATCCGCCCCGTCAAAGGGGGGCCTGCAACTATGCGCCTCCCCCCGCAGCGGAGGGGGGCCTCCGACGATCCCCCCCCCCGAAGGGGGGCCTGCAAGCATGCACCCCCCCAGCAGCGGGGGGGGGGGGGCTTGGCCAAACCCAGAAATGGGGGGGCATTTCCCGGCGCCACCACCCCCAGACGGGGGTGGGTCCAAGGTTTCATCTACCCGACGGCTGGGGTATTTTTGGAGATGAGAGGTGAGATTTACGTTTGGGGGTTTTTACCATTCATCAGCCCAATAATTGGTTTAAGGGCTATATTCTTTTTAAATAAGATAGCCTGTTTGTTGGGCCTGTAGCCCATTTGTAACAAATGAAAATATATTCTCTGGGCCAGCAGCCCCATTTGGCTTTATAATAAATATTTGTCTACATAAATGGGGCCTGAAGCCCAGTAAATCCAATTGCAATTTTTAATGTGTCAATTAGAATTTTGATACTGGACTTGAAGCCCAAATATTAACAATATTTGAATTTGACTTATTGGACCTGACGGCAAGTTAATTCAATTGCAATAATTAATTTGTTAATTTTTGGCATATGGGCTTGCAGCCCAAATATAAATAATATATTAAAATGATTAATATTTATGTGACTGCAGCCCCATTCAAAATATTAATTTATATTATTTCCTTGTTATGAGCCTGTCGCCCAGTCTGTCATATTGCTAAAATTATAACACTCTTGCATTATTATTAATTTAAGGAATATTAGGATTTTTCAAAATATAATTATCTTAAGGATCCTACGACCGCTCTGCCGTTAGTCAACTAACCTAACAGTGTATGACGTCTCCCCGTGGTCCGAGAGATTATTATATTTTATAGTATCTTTTTCCATATTATATATGCCAGTGTTTTATGCATGCATGGTTGTTTATTTTGTGCCTGTAGCATATTATAAACTGCGTGGATGTTTATATAAGTTAAAATGTGATTTTGGGATCTGCCAGTTTGATACCTTTTCTTTTCCTTGCATTTTTATTTTCTTTTGAGAGAATTTGTAATTGAGGATTAAATGTATTAATGCCAAAGACCGGTGTACCAAAAAAATGAAGACGGAGGTGAAATTTGTGAAATATAAGGACCCATTGTGGGTTTCCAAATTGTATTTTTCTTTTCTTTATGGACTGTATATTCGGACTTCTGACTTTGTACATTTTTGGGTATCTGGCCGATCCCCACATTTTACTTATTTTATTTTTTATGCGTGAATTTACATCTTCATTAATTCATGCTTGTTTTAAATTGCATAGATATGTCAAAGTTGGCAAGCGTCGATTACGAAGTCCTTGATGATGCAGGGAAAAATTACCTGAGTTGGCGAGTGGACATGAAGTTCCACTTGCGTTTGATGGCCCTACTTGGCTCAATTTTGGCTCCTTCATCGGTCCCAGCAGCGGCCGATGCTTCTGCTACATCTAGCAGCAGTACTCCTACCACTGTCTCCAATGTGGATAAGGCGAAAGCCATTATCTACATTAGGAAACATATAGATCGGACCTTAAAGGCCGAATACCTAACGGTAGAGGACCCAATGGAGCTGTGGACAGTGCTGGAGGCACGTTATAAACATCAAATTGATGTAATATTACCGTGTGCCAATTATGAGTGGGAAAACCTCAGACTTCAGGACTATAAGTCCATCGCTGAGTATAACTCTGCACTTCATAATATCACCTCACGCCTGAAGTTGTGCAGTGAAGAAGTGACATAGCAACGCATGTTGGAAAAGACATTTACCTCGTTTCACGAGAAAGATGCAATCCTCATGCAGCAGTATCGTGAACGCAACTTCACGAAATTTTCTGATATGAACTCTTGCCTCCTTAGGGCAGAGCAGAATCGAGTTTTACTGCTCGCCACTCATAATTTACGTCCAGCTGGCACTGCACCTATCCCTGAATCCCACCACTTTTCTCCCCAGAAGTAGAAAAACAAGAAGAAGGCTAAAAATAATAAAGGTAAAGATGTGATGAAGAATAGACGAGGAGCAGCAACCCAGACAAACAAAAATAAAAAAGGAAAGAGAAACTTCACATGGAAGCAAAAGACACTGACCAAGTGTCACTTCCTAAGAAGAACTGGGAGGATAAATGCCATATATGCGGCATGACTGGCCATTGGTCCCGAAACTGTCGCACTCCTTGCCACCTCTATGAACTATATCAGGCGAGCCAGAAGTCTCTGCCTGAAAGAAACTTAGTGGCTATTCAGCCACCAACGATGTTCACTGCAAACGACTTCGAGAACGACGACCTGCTCGATTAAGCTTCATCTTTTATCTATGCATTTAAAATTCCATGTAGCTTCATCTTTTGTTTGCTTTAGTATGAACTTTTATTTTGAATGCCTTTTTACATTTACTCAAATAAAATTTCGTTTTTGCTTATATAGATGAAGTATGAGTGCCTAGTGGACAGTGCCTTGACGTACACAATCATTCGCAAACATTGCTATTTTAAAAGCATAAATAAATATGACGGTCCTGTTATCACAATTTCAGGACTGTCCCAAATAATCAAAGGATCTGGTGAAGCAATTATATTGCTCCCAAATAACACAAGACTTCAAATAAAAAATGCATTATTCTCTCCCAAATCAAATAGGAATCTCGTAAGTTTCAAGGACTTTCGTTTAAATGGATATCACTTAGAAACCAGAGATGAAAATAAGGTTGAATATTTGTATGTAACTCGTCAAAAAGATGACCAGAAGATCATCTGCGAGCGATTTAAGGGACTCCCATCGGTTCTCTATCATACATAAATTCAACCAATAGAAGCCAATATGACTAAGCACAAGGTGTGCCCATCACTGCTAGAGTTCCAACTCTGGCACAACAGACTTGGTAACACTGGATCAGCAATGATGCAACGCATCATCACTGAATCCCGTGGACATAAATTGAAGACCCTGAAGATTCTTCATAAGGGTGAATTTCCTTGTCCCCCTTGTTTCAAGGGAAAACCTATAACGAGACCCTCCCTCCTAAAAGTGGGATTAGAGTCTCCTGGCTTCCTTGAGAGAATTCATGGTGACATTTGCGGCCCTATTTACCCCGCAAGTGGCCCATTTCGGTACTTCATGGTACTGATTGATGCATTAACTAAATGGTCTTTTGTGTGCCTCTTGTCCACCCACAACCTAGCTTTTCCAAAGCTATTGGCACAAATAATAAGGTTGCGGGCTCATTTCCCCGATAACCATATCAAAAGACTACGTCTTGATAATGCGGGCGAATTTACTTCACAAGTCTTCAAAGACTATTACCGGGCAACAGGTATTGAAGTTGAACATCTTGTAGCACATGTTCACACCCAGAACGAATTAGCTGAGTCCCATATAAAGAGACTCCAATGGATTGCATGTCCATTGCTTATGCAATCCCAGTTGCCGGTGGATGCTTGGGGGCATGCTATTTTACATGCCGCATTACTTATTAGGATAAGACCCTCTGGAGGTCATACATTACCCCCGATGCAACTTGCATATGGCGCACCTCCGGATATCTCTCATTTGAGAGTGTTTGGTTGTGTGGTATATGTCCCAATAGCACCACCTCAGAGGAGCAAAATGGGTCCTCAGCGTCGTCTAGGTATCTATATTTGGTTTGATTCGTCCTCTATTATCAAATATCTTGAACCCCTCATGGGGGTCACATTCAAGGCATGTTTTGCTGACTGTGAATTTGATGAGAAAATTTTTCCTAAACTAGGCACACAGTCTAAGAAGCCTGAAGCTACTGAGACCATTAGTTGGGACCAGAAGTCGTTGTCCCAATATGATCCGCGTACTAATCTGAGTGAAGATGAGATCCTGAAGATCCTTCACATTCAGAATACAGTACATCTTTTGCCGGATAAGTTCACGGACAACCAGAAGATTGTCCGTTCACACGTCCCTGCTGTAAATACGCCATCTAGGATTGACATCCCTATAAATGGATGCAATCCACTAGCAGCAGAATTGGATGTACCTCAATTAAAAGAGGACGCCCACCAGGTTCAAAAGATAAAGTTCCTCGAAAGAGGAAGATTCCTGGAGATAATAAGATTATCCCTCCACAGGATACTGAGCTCAGACCAGCTACTTCTCCCCTCCCTATTTACCCTGCAGAGGAAACAATAGGAGAAACATCATTAAATTTTGTACGTACTGGAGAGGTACTGGACAGACATAGCACAGTCGTCGTCGACGATTTTGCATTCTATATTGCCGCTCACGTCACTGATTATGACGATGACATCGAACCACGATCTCTAGCGGAATGTAAATGCAGAGATGATTGGCCAAAGTGGGACAAGGCAATAAGAGTAGAGCTGGACTCACTCTTGAAACGCAAAGTCTTTGGACCAGTAGTCCAAACTCCAGTAGGTGTAAAGCATGTGGGATATAAGTGGGTTTTCATAAGAAAAAGAAATGAAAATAATGTGATCGTTCGCTACAAGGCACGCCTTGTAGCCCAGGGTTTTTCCCAAAGACCGAGGATTGATTATGAAGATACATATTCCCCGGTCATGGATTCGATCACATTCCGATTTTTAATAAGCCTAATTTCTCTGAAAAGCCTAGAAATGCCGCTCATGGATGTTGTGACCGAATATCTATATGGCGATATAGATAAAAAATATCTATATGAGATTTCCTGATGGGTTTAAACTACCCCGAGAGATGAAAGAGATACCTCGGGACGTATTCTCTGTAAGGCTGCATATATCATTATATGGTATAAAGCAATCGGGCAAAATGCGGTATAACAGACTTAGTGATTTCCTAAAACCATCTGGAGGGATATAAGCCGGTGATGCTTGGGGGCATGCTATTTTACATGCCGCATCACTTATTAGGATAAGACCCTCAACAGCAATCCCTGGCTCAGCAACTAACATGCGACACCCAAAGAGAAGGGGCACATGTCAGCAAGTCTACAAGACTTGTGCAAGGAAACTAAAGAAAGTAAAAACAACCTAGCAGTTCTAGAGTATGGTATAACATGACATGTTATGCAAGGAGAACAGCAAGTAAAGTAAACAGCAGTTTATAACATGGCATGATTTAAAGCATGGCACGTAAAACATGGCATGGGCAAGTAAACATTTACAAGGAAAATTACAAGTATTGTAAGCACGTCGTGCACAGAGATTCTGCCCTTTGACTAGAGTGGCTGTACGGGCCAACTCTTACGCTCAAGTGACCGTTTATCCCTACCCCTCCACGTGTATCGAGCCAGGCCTTACCCCCGAACATGGAATGCTCACTTCTGGATCACAAGCCAGGAAGTGTTTTTAACAAGGATGGCGTAGGGTTATGCCCGCATAACGGGTGGCTAGCCGTAACACGGAAACACGGATTTGTACAAGGGTTTGTAACGTGTGCAACGATGCAACATGCAAACATGATATGTAAAATGGATGCACATGACAATTATTCGAAATGAAATTGCTTACCGTTAAAGAAAATTAAACATGACAGGCAAATGTATGACATGACATGACAAGGGAAATTCTAGCTTTGTTGTCAAGCTAGAATTTGAATTTGCTCCTAGACCGCTATCATTTCACGGTCTAGTCTCTTTCACGTTAAAACAAAGCAATGGCCTAAAACATGGCCTACAACAAGGTTGGCAAGTTTCACTTGCCTGGTACCGAGGTTTGTTGGTCGACGCGAGTTCGTCTCAAAAAACGCTACTCTATGGAAATTAGGGTTCGTTGTTTTGGCAAAACAGAAAATTAGAATCAAGATCTAATCAATATTTTTGTATTGGAAACCTATAACATCTAGTAATCAATTTTTATTAGGTTTTCAAAGTTACGGTGAGGGTTATGGGGAGATTAAAGGTAGGTCTACTAACCCTATTCGTAGCGGAAGAACGACGATCACGATGCCTATGAACTATAGGTAGAAGAAGATCTCGACGATCTCCGGGTTTCCGTCGCCGAACTGAGCTTAGCACGACAACGGAAGAGCGATCCGAGGGAGAAGTTGCGGCTGAAAGGATCTCATGCGGCTGATCTAAAATGGATCTGGAGAATGGGGAATATATGTCAAATCTGGAGCAAAAGAGGATTTTGGGGTTTTTGGAGATCGGCAGGCGGCTCGCGGGGTGATCGCCGACGCAACGGAGGGTGAGATGAGGCTCGGGAGGATGAAAGAAAGCAAGAGGAAGATCGGGGGATGATTGGTGAAAATAATCGGCTAAGAGAAGTGAAGAAGAAAAGAAAAACATATGGGGTTTAAATAGAAACAAAGAGCGGCGGCTACGACTTAACCTAGGTTTACTGGGCAAACTAGTTGGTCAGTGAAGAGTGGTCAACCGACTAGTTTGGGATCTAGTCGGTCGGTCGCCCAACTGACACCGACTAAAATCAAACAGTGAACAGTGTTTGTACAGGGAAGGCATAATTAGTCGGTCTGTGAAGACCCGTCGACCGACTTGTTTGGGATCTAGTCGATTGGTGAACGTTCATGAATCGACTAAAGGTCGAATAAGATAGATAATGAGTACTGACAGTTAGTCAGTCTGAGAAGAAACTCTAACCGACTAGTTTCTCAACTAGTCGGTCGATAGTTCTTCTTTGACCGACTAACTGTAAACAGTAACTCAGCCTACAAAAAGGTACTCTGTATAAGTCGGTCTGAGAACAAGTCTTGACCGACTAGTTTCATAACTAGTCGGTCGATGAATGTGCTTAGACCGACTAATTGTAAACAGTAACTCAGTCGAAATTTACTGAGAAGAGCTAGCCGGTCTGAGAAGTGTTGCCGACCGACTAGATTGCAATCTAGTCGGTTGGCTCTCCTTCATGAACCAACTAAGATGCACCAGAAATGCCAAATCGAAGCGCGAAGCTTCGGGAAGATTCCTAAGGCCTCTAGGATCACTCTAGCTCTAAGATAAGGACGCTATGAAGCTTAACATAAGAACGTCTGACAGGGAAAAGAACACAAGGAGAAAACACCAAATATTATTCATATAATAGTCATTACAAAAACCGGTCGTTACATCCTCCACACCTTAAGAAAAATTCCGCCCTCGGAATTTTCCAACACTCACGTGTCAGGGAACAAAAATGGGTAGCGCTCTCTCATCTCGTCTTCTCTCTCCCAAGTAGACTCTCCTGGCGAGCTGTGTCGCCACATCACCCTAACAAGATCGACTGTCTTGTTCCGAAGTGACTTCTGACGCTGGTCCAAAATCTGCACTGGCTGCTGGTCATACATCAGATCGGGGCGAACGGTGATCTCCGAGCAATCCACAGCATGAGATGGATCGCTAACGTACCGACGAAGCTGCGACACATGGAAGACATCGTGAACTCCTTCCAAGGATGACGGTAAGGCTAAGCGGTAGGCTACCTCGCCAACCCTCTCTAGAATGTCAAACGGTCCAATGTATCTCGGGCTCAGCTTCCCTCGTTTCCCAAAGTGAATCACTCCTCGATTCGGGGAAATCTTCAGAAACACATGGTCACCTGGCTGAAACTCCAGCAGACGTCGTTTAGCATCAGCCCAATGCTTAAAATGGTCCTGAGCAATCCTCAGCCTCTCCCGTATGTTTCTCACAACATCCACGGCCTCCACAATCATCTCAGGTCCTAATAGCTCCCGATCTACAATGTCATCGCAGCTCAGTGGCGATCGACATTTCTTCCCGTATAGCGCGGCAAAAGGTGCCATGCCAATACTCGCCTGGTAGCTGTTATTATAGGCAAACTCAACAAGGTGGAGATGATCCTCCCAAGATCCCTTGAAGTCCAACATACATGCCCTCAGCATGTCCTCCAAGATCTGGATCGTCCTCTCGGATTGGCCATCCGTCTGCAGATGGTACACCGTGCTGAAACTCAGACTCGTACCCAAACTCTTCTGCAGACTCTGCCAGAACTAAGATGTGAACCTCGTGTCTCTGTCCGACACGATACTCACAGGGACTCCGTGAAGTCGCATGATCTCTTGCACGATTCATGTTACATCACTATCTAAACTAGGAAAAGGAAATTAAAACGGAGAGTAAAAAAGATTTACCTCCATATATTTTCTCGCTCGCACCTCAGTGGACAGTCCTACTCGGAAAGGAATAAAGTGCGCGGATTTGGTTAATCGGTCTATGATCACCCAAATCACGTCATTCTGCTTCAGACTCCGAGGTAGTCCAGTTACGAAGTCTATAGTGATGTGTTGCCACTTCCAATCCGGGATCGAAAGCGGTTGTAGCAACCCTGCCGTACGCTGATGCTCCGCCTTTACCTGCTGGCAAACCAGACACTTGGCCACACTCCGAGCCACACTCCTCTTCATACCATGCTACCAATAGTTCAGGCGAAGATCCTTGTACATCTTGGTCCCACCAGGATGCACAGAATACAGCGAACTGTGTGCTTCCACCAGCAACTCCTCTCTGATGTCTCCAGCTGGCACACACAACCTGGCTCCAAACCTCAGCGAGTCATCCTCATGAATCACGAAATCTGTCCGCAGACCGGCTTCCACCAACTCCCGAATCTTCACCAACTTCAGGTCTCCAGCCTGTCCAGCCTTGATCATGTCCATGATCGTCCACTGTATCTGCATACACATCGATGAAGAAGTCTCCCCAGGCAGAAAAATCTCAATACCGGACTCGCAAAAATCCTGCTGCAATCTCCACTGAGAAATCAACAACATCACCACCGGAAGTCTACTCAGCGCATCCGGAACCACGTTCACCTTGCCAGGGTGAAACTGCAAATCGATCTCATAATCCGCCATGAGTTCCAACCACCGACGCTGTCGCATGTTGAGCTCCATCTGCGTAAAGATATACTTCAAGCTTTTGTGATCGGTGAAGATCTTCACCTTCTCACTCAGCAGGAAGTGCCTCCAAATCTTCAGCGCAAACACGACAGCGGCCAACTCCAAATCGTGCATTGGGTAATTCTTCTCATGAGCCTTAAGCTGACGAGAAGCATACGCAACCACGTGCCCATGCTGATGCAATACGCAACTGAGACCCTTGCCGGAAGCATCGCAAAAGATCTCGAATCCTCCACTCCGATCAGGCACATCAAGAACAGGGGCAGTCGTCAACCTCTCCTTCAGAACACCAAAAGCCTCCACACAGTCATCAGTCCAAACAAAAGATACATCCTTCTGCGTCAATCTGGTCATCGGCTCGGCAATACGGGAGAAGTCCTTAATGAAACGCCGATAATAACCAGCCAATCCAAGGAAACTCCGGATCTCAGACGCTGACCACGGAACAGGCCACTCCCTGATAGCCTTGATCTTCTCAAGGTCCACTGAAATACCATCTCCAGTCACCACATGCCCGAGAAAAGCAACTCTGTCCAGCCAAAACTCGTACTTGGAATACTTAGCATACAACCGATGCTTCCTCAAAATCTCCAACACTGTCCTCAAGTGCGACGCATGCTCCTCCTCTGACTTTGAGTAGATCAGAATGTTGTCTATGAAGATAACGACAAACTTGTCTAAAAAGTCATAGAAGATCAGATTCATCAGATTCATAAAAACTGCGGGTGCATTGGTTACACCGAAAGGCATAACCACGAACTCGTAGTGTCCATACTTCGTCCTGAACGCTGTCTTCGGAACATCTTCCTTCTTCACCTTCAGCTGGTGATAACCACTCCTCAGATCTAACTTAGAGAATACCCTCGATCCTCCAAGCTGATCAAAAATGTCATCAATACGAGGCAACAAATATCGATTCTTGACGGTCACCGCATTCAACTCCCGGTAGTCCACACACATGCGATGCTAACCGTCCTTCTTCTTCACCAGCAAGACCGGTGCTCCCCACGGAGACACACTGGGATTAATGTAACCCTTCTGAAGAAGTTCGTCCAGCTGCTTCTGCAATTCCTCCAATTCTGCTGGTGCCATGCGATAGGGCGCCTTCGAGATAGGCTGCGCTCCCGGAATAAGATCGATCGAAAATTCGAGAGCTCGATCGGGAGGCAATCCAGACATCTCATCGGGGAAGACGTCGTCGAAGTCACGCACTACCACAGGTCTACACTGCTCCATCGGCATAGCAATGATCTCCACTGGCTTGGCCCGAAACCTGACTGCACCAAGCGAACTGCTGCCACGGCTGAACTTGAACACCGGGTGTCCAGGGATCTCGAACACCACCTTCTTCCTCCGACAATCGATCGTGGCGTAGAAACTCCCGAGCCAGTCCATCCCAAGGACAGCATCATAGTTGATGATGTCATGGACGATGAAATCAGCGTAGAGCTCATGTCCACAGACCACCAAAGGGAAAGAATTGCAACCACGATGCACCGAGACCACGCCATTCCCCGTAACGATATTCCAACTCTTGGGTAGAGGGGAAGTCGACAAGGTATGCTTCTCCACGAAGCTCCTGGAAATAATGCACATCGATGCACCTGAGTCGAAGAGGACTCGTGCGGAAATGCACAAACCAAAATCACACCTAACAGACAGTCTAACAATCAAATTCTATTCTAGCATGCATAACAAACAACCAAACAAATTCCAACAAACATGACTAACTAAGAAAGAACAACTAGGTTGATAGTTACCTGCAATAACCTCATCCTCAGTCTCAGCCTCAACTATAGTCAGCAGGAAAGCCTGTCTCATCAGCTGAACAGCCTGTTGAAAAGCCTGCCTCTGCGGAACGAGAGGCGCTCCACGTCCAGCAGGTACAGGTGCCTTCTGCTGCAACGGCTGAGCTGCAACAGGTCCCTTCCACGGCTGCTTGGACTTCGGGCAGTCCCTCATGGTATGCGCTGGATCACCGCAAACCAAGCACTGTCCCAGCATCTTCCGGCATTGATCCTTGACATACCCAGTCTTGCCACAGAAATGGCAAGTCTTCAGAGTTGGAGGTCCTCCGGGCCTCTTGAACTGTACCGACTGATTGGGCCTGAACCCTGGTCTCATCACTACCCTGGCCTGCTCCACAGGCCTCTTCCCAGCTCCAGAAGCGCATCCTCTCTTCTGGTTCACAATCTGCTCCTGCCTCTTCGCTGCAACCAGCACCTTCTGATAGGTCTCCGAATCAGAAGAAGTCACAAAGCTTTGAAGATCCAAAGAAAGCCCCTGCAGAAACCTCTGATCTCTCTCATCAGCATCCTACACCATCTTTGGTGCGAAACGGCTCAACCTTGTGAACTCCTGGTGGTACTGGTCCACCGTCAAGCTCCCCTGCTTCAGGTCAATGAAGCGTTGCGCCATCTCCCTCCTGGCAGCCTTCGGAAAGTATTCCTCATCAAATCTGGACTTGAAAGTAGCCCAAGATATCAGCTCCTCCAGCAAATCCTCCTCAGCATCGCACCAGTTCCGAGCATTATCTTTAAGCTGCCTCTTCGCCAAGTCAACCCATCCAGCCGGGTCGACCTTCGACATCTTCAAGTTGTCCTCCATGTTCCTAGTCCACTCATCCGCAGCTAGAGGTCCTTCGGTCCCATCAAAGTAAGCGGGGCCCAGCTCCTAAAACTGCTTCGCTCCTGGCTCGAAGCGAGGGACATTCTGGACAGGCTGCGCTGCTCGAACAGGCGGAACATTCCGGGCATTCTGCAGCATCCCCTGTTGCACCTGCATCATCTGATGCATCATCCGCATAATCTCCCCGTTGGTGGGCTCCCGATCTGGCTCCTCGACACGAGGGGGCACACCACCACCAGCACGGGTATTCCGTCTTCCAGCCATCTAATGACACAGGAAAAACGAAACAAATCAGACTCTTAGCCTTATGACTCAGTGTCGAAATTTTTTATCGGACATTCTATAATTTCTTATCGTTGTTTCGATTAAGTAACAGTTACAGAGTGTTGGACCTGCATGGCCACCAAAGAAACCTGTCATGACCTGCTTCCCTAAAATGGAGGCGAGGCGAGGCGAGGCCCGCTCAAGCTTGGATCTGTGAGGCCCCAGCCTGTAAAGCGTCTGGAAAATACATGCAGGTCCTTGTAATGTGACACGGAACAAAGAAAACAATAATAGAAATAGAGGCAAATAAAAGTTATTATTCTTATCAAGTCCAGATAAAATTCAACAACCGCAGAAATGCCACCAGGCAAACAAAAAGACTCTAAAAGAAAAGGCCCAGCATGGCCAACAAAGAAACTAACAACAAACGGTGCTACTCACTGACCACAACAAAAACAACTAAAGGTAGAGCTGTGAAGGAACACTAGGAATGGTCACTGGTGTCCTCGTGCTCCACATCAACAACAGGATCGGGCACGAACTCCACAAACTCGTCGCCCTCAACAGCAATCTCTGGCTCAGCAACTAACATGCGACACCCAAAGAGAAGGGGCACATGTCAGCAAGTCTACAAGACTTATGCAAGGAAACTAAAGAAAGTAAAAACAACCTAGCAGTTCTAGAGTATGGTATAACATGACATGTTATACAAGTAGAACAGCAAGTAAAGTAAACAGCAGTTTATGACATGGCATGATTTAAAGCATGGCAGGTAAAACATGGCATGGGCAAGTAAACATTTACAAGGACAATTACAAGTATTATAAGCACGTCGTGCACAGAGATTCCGCCCTTTGGCTAGAGTGGCTGTACGGGCCAACTCTTACGCTCAAGTGACCGTTTATCCCTACCCCTCCACGTGTATCGAGCCAGGGCCTTACCCCTGAACATGGAATGCTCGCTTCTGGATCATGAGCCAGGAAGTGTTTTTAACAAGGATGGCATAGGGTTATGCCCGCATAACGGGTGCCGAGCCGTAACACAGAAACACGGATTTGTACAAGGGTTTGTAGCAAGTGCTATGATGCAGCATGCAAACATGATATGTAAAATGGATGCACATGACAATTATTCAAAATGAAATTGCGTACTGTTAAAGAAAATTAAACATGACATGCAAATGTATGACATGACATGACAAGGGAAATTCTAGCTTCGTTGTCAAGCTAGAATTTGAATTTGTGCCTAGACCGCTATCATTTCACGGTCTAGTCTTTTTCACGCTAAAACAAAGCAATGGCCTAAAACATGGCCTACAACAAGGTTGGCAAGTTTCACTTGCCTGGTACCGAGGTTTGTTGGTCGACGCGAGTTCGTCTCAAAAATCGCTACTCTACGGAAATTAGGGTTCGCTGTTTTTGCAAAACAGAAAATTAGAATCAAGATCTAATCCATATTTTTGTATTGGAAACCTATAACATCTAGTAATCAATTTTTATTAGGTTTTCTAAGTTACGGTGAGGGTTATGGGGAGATTAAAGGTAGGTCTACTAACCCTATTCGTAGCGGAAGAACGACGATCACGATGCCTATGAACTGCAGGTAGAAGAAGATCTCGACGATCTCTGGGTTGCCGTCGCCAAACCGAGCTTAGCACGACAACAGAAGAGCGATCCGAGGGAGAAGTTGCGGCTGAAAGGATCTCCTGCGGTTGATCTAAAATGGATCTGGAGAATGGGGAATATTGGGCAAATCTGGAGAAAAAGAGGATTTTGGGGTTTTTGGAGATCGGCCGGCGGCTCGCGGGGTGATCGCCGACGCAACGGAGGGTGAGAGGAGGCTCGAGAGGGTGAAAGAAAGAAAGAGGAAGATCGGGGGATGATTGGTGAAAAGAATCGGCTAAGAGAAGTGAAGAAGAAAAGAAAAATGTATGTGGTTTAAATAGAAACAAAGAGCGGCGGCTATGACTTAACCTAGGGTTACTGGGCAAACTAGTCGGTCAGTGAAGAGTGGTCGACCGACTAGTTTGGGATCTAGTCGGTCGGTCGCCCAACTGACACCGACTAAAATCAAACAGTGAACAGGGTTGGTACAGGGAAGGCATAATTAATCGGTCTGTGAAGACCCATCGACCGACTAGTTTGGGATCTAGTCGGTCGGTGAACGTTCATGAACCGACTAAAGGTCGAATAAGATAGATAATGAGTACTGACAGTTAGTCGGTCTGAGAAGAAACTCTAACCGACTAGTTTCTCAACTAGTCGGTCGATAGTTGTTCTTTGACCGACTAACTGTAAACAGTAACTCAGCCGACAAAAAGGTACTCTGTACAAGTCGGTCTGAGAATAAGTCTTGACCGACTAGTTTCACAACTAGTCGGTCGATGAATGTGCTTAGACCGACTAATTGTAAACAATAACTCAGTCGAAATTTACTGAGAAGAACTAGCCGGTCTGAGAAGTGTTGCCGACCGACTAGATTGCAATCTAGTCGGTTGGCTCTCCTTCATGAACCAACTAAGATGCACCAGAAATGCCGAATCGAAGCGCGAAGCTTCGGGAAGATTCCTAAGGCCTCTAGGATCACTCTAGCTCTAAGATAAGGACGCTATGAAGCTCAACATAAGAACGTCTGACAGGGAAAAGCACACAAAGAGAAAACACCCAATATTATTCATATAATAGTCATTACAAAAACCGGTCGTTACAAACCCCCCACGGTGGACGCATTCAAGGCACGTTTTGTTGACTGTGAATTTGATGAGAAATTTTTTCCTAAACTAGGCACACAGTCTAAGATGCCTGAAGCTACTGAGACCATTACTTGGGACCCGAAGTCTTTGTCCCTATATGATCCGCGTACTAATCTGTGTGAAGATAAGATCCTGAAGATCCTTCACATTCAGAATACAGTACATCTTTTGCCGGATAAGTTCACGGACAACCAGAAGATTGTCCGTCCACACGTCCCTGCTGCTAATACGCCATCTAAGATTGACATCCCCATAGATGGATGCAATCCACCAGCAGCAGAATTGGCTGTACCTCAATTGAAAAGAGGACGCCTACCAGGTTCAAAAGATAAAGTTCCTCGAAAGAGGAAGATTCCTGAAGATAATAAGATTATCCCTCCACAGGATGCTGAGCTCAGACCAGCTACTTCTCCCCATCTTATTTCCACTGCAGAGGAAACAATAGGAGAAACATCATTAAATTTTATACGTCCTAGAGAGGTACTGGACAGACATAGCACAGTCGTCGACGGTGATTTTGCGTTCGATATTGCCACTCACGTCACTGAATATGACGATGACGGTGAACCACGATCTCTAGCGGAATGTAAACGCAGAGATGATTGGCCAAAATGGGACGAGGCAATAAGAGTAGAGCTAGAATCACTCTTGAAACGCAAAGTCTTTGGACCATTAGTCCAAACACCAGTAGGTGTAAAGCCTGTAGGATATAAGTGGGTTTTCATAAGAAAAAGAAATGAAAATAATGTGATCGTTCGTTACAAAGAACGCCTTGTAGCCCAGGGTTTTTCTCAAAAACTGCGGATTGATTACGAAGATACATATTCCCCGGTCATGGATTCGATCACATTCCGATTTTTAATAAGCCTAACTTCTCTGGAAAGCCTAGAAATGCAGCTCATGGATATTGTGACTGCATATCTATATGGCGATATAGATAAAAATATCTATATGAGATTTCCTGATGGGTTTAAAGTATCCCCCAGAGATGAAAGAGATACCTCGGGAAGTATTCTCTGTAAGGTTGCATAGATCATTATATGGTCTAAAGCAATCGGGCAAAATGTGGTATAACAAACTTAGTGATTTCCTTGCACAGCAAGGATTCACGAATAATGAAGTATGCCCGTGTATCTTTATCAAAAGAACGGGAACAAGATTTATCATCATAGCAGTATATGTTGATGACTTAAATCTCATAGGATCTCCTGCAGAGATCAATGAGATATCTGAAAGCCTAAAACATACTTTTGAAATAAAAGACCTAGGCAAAACAAAGTATTGTCTTGGTTTACAGATTGAACACCTAAGAGGTGGAATCCTATTACACCAATCTAATTATACAAAGAAACTTCTACGTAAGTTTCATATGGATAAATATCATCCTTTAGGTACTCTTATGGTCGTCAGATCACTAGATGTACATAAGGACCCCTTTCGGCCTCTGGAAGAGGGGGAGGAGATATTGGGTCCTGAAGTACCCTACCTTAGTGCCATTAGAGCACTTCTATATCTGGCTAACTATATGCATCCCGATATAGTGTTTACAGTTAATCTCCTAGCCAGACACAGTGCAGCGCCTACAAAGCGCCACTGGAACGGAGTAAAGCATCTTCTGCGATACCTCCAGGGTTCAATAGATCTGGGAATTTACTACCAGAGAGGGACCTCCCTCTAATTATTTGGTTATGCCGATGCAGGTTATCTTTCAGATCCACACACGGTAAAATCACAGACAGGTTTTGTGTTTACCTACGGAGGCATTGCTATCTCCTGGAGATCGGTAAAGCAAACCACAACAGCTACATCATCCAACCATTCAGAGCTCATTGCGATCTATGAAGCAAGCAGAGAGTGTTATTGGCTACGATCCGTCATCCACCACATTCTTCAATCCACTGGCATGAAGACCTGTGATTTGGAGCCTACTGTCCTGTTTGAAGACAACGCTGCGTGCATTGCTCAACATCAAAAGGGCTACATCAAGGGCGATAGGATGAAGCACGTATCACCCAAGTTTTTCTGGACACACGAGCTAAAAGAGGACAATCAGATTGAAGTTCAGCAGATCCAATCCTGCAACAACTTAGCTGATCTTTTTACCAAATCTTTACCAAAATGTATTTTTGTAAAACTTGTAAAAGGAATCGGTTTGAGACAACTGAATGACCTGCAAGCCTGAAGCTTGTACGGATGAGGGGGAGTAACTTGTGTGTTGTACTCTTTTCCCTTTATCTGTTGGTTTTTCCCACTGGGTTTTTTGCAGCTAAGGTTTTAACGAGGCAAACACGATTACTCAGGATCCAAAAGTATCCACCCCTTTTTAGCCTTATACGTTAAGACCAAAGTAATGGATAGATAAGGGGGAGTGTTGTGAGTGGGGGGAGGCCTTTGGCCTCCCCACCACTTATCCACCCATTACTCCACCACTCTTAATGTGGTGGAGACCTTTGGTATCCAAGTCTCTTGGAATACCTATGGAATTTTATAAATAAAGCAACATGGCTATTTGCGATGGTTAATCTTCTCCAAAATCCTTCAACATATTAATTATTTTTGACACCCTGGATGGAAGTAATAGAAAGTGTAACGACTGCTTTTCATGTATCTGGATTTTATATATATAATATATGTTTTGGTGGATTTTCTCCTCTTGTGTGGTTTTCGTCTCCGTAGTTTTCATTTTCGATTGATTCGTCGTATTTTCTCGCTTCTTCCTTAGGATTGTCGATTTCGAAGTAAGTCACTCGTGACGGACTTCATAACGGTCGTATCTAACTATTAGATCAAGCCTAGGAGTCTTAGGAATCGATCCCGGGGTTTCGCGCTCCGTATCGGTACTTTCTGTGCTCATTAGCCGGTGTAAGAAGGGCCACCGACCGACTAGATGACGATCCAGTCGGTCGGCAATCCTTCTTGGACCGACTAGTTAGCTTTCTAAATTTCTCAGGAGTTACTGTTTATCGTTAGTCGGTCTAAGAACGTTGGTTGACCGACTAGGTTGCAAACTAGTCGGTCAGCAATGCTTCTTGAACCGACTAACTCATCATATTATTTTTGTATCAGTTACTGTTTACTCTTAGTCGGTCTAAGAACGTTCATCGACCGACTAGATGCCAAACTAGTCGGTCAGTACTTGTTCATGGACCGACTAACTCTAGAATCCTATTTTCGTTCAGGAGTTACTGTTTGCACTTAGTCGGTCTGAGTTGGTCAACCGACCGACTAGTTGCCAAACTAGTCGGTCAGTGGTTGCTCTTTGACCGACTAACCAGTGTTAAAACCCTAATTTCTGGGCAGCCGCCAGCCTAGCCTATTTAAACCCAACCCATTCGACTTCTTCTTCTCCAACACGACCCAAAACCCTAAAAACTTCCCCCTTCAGCCCCCATCTTCCCCCAAGCTCCATTTCTCCATTCTAAGCCCTAAATCCATCATCCAATCCATCCATCCACTCTTTCTACCTCTCATCTTCCCCAAAATCTCACCGAAACCCATCAAAATCCCCAAATCCCCCAAGAACCCTAATTCTCCAAACTTCTCCAATCTTCTCCAGATTTGATCCTAGGGTTCCCCGGAGTGTTCCTTCCGTCTTCTCTCGGTAAGAAATCGTTCTACCGTTGTTTTCATAACTTATTGATAATTTTGGTGAAACCCTAATTAATTTCATGTTGTTTGTTGATTGTCCCCCAAAACAGCGATTTCCTCGTAGATAGCATCCGTGTGACGAGGTTAATCGTCATCCTCGATGCTAGGCAATTGAAACTTGCCACTTAGGGTTTAGGCCATGTTTTAGGCCATTTGCATGTTGTAGGCGTAAAAGAGGCTAGGCGACGAAATGATACTCGCCTAGGCGCAAATTGGGGAACTAGCTTGACAACAAAGCTAGTTCCAACACATATAGCATGTTGCACAACTCCCATGTCATGTTTACTTTCAATTAACGGTACGCGAATATGTTCATGTCATTGCATTTTGCCTGTCACGTTTAATTCAATTAACTGTACGCAAATAAATTGTCATGATCTCGCATTCTTTAGGTATTGCTGTGATTGCGTAGCTTCGCTACAATGTTGTGTTCCTGGCTCGTGTTCCAGAAGCGGGGCATGTGTTGGTTGATAGCCAATGCCCGAATTGCGTGTTCCGGCTAGGTGTTCCCTACGCCATACTAGTGTTCCTGGCTCGTGACCAGAAGCGAGCATAATGAGTTGGAAACCCCAACGCTCGATGTATTGAATTGTGAACTAAGAATGCGAGCTCAATGTGCGGGGCAACCTCAGGCTCACTAGCTGAGCTCAATGTGCGGGGACCCCAGGCTCCATATCGTGTGAATATTGGGTAGTGTTTAGTGCCAATCGGTCTGAAATGCTAAGCCATTCAGCGAATGGCCTAAACACCTACAAAATGTGAATGATTGAATTGATAGTAGCTTGGCTACTCTTGTCTTGTCCCGATGATTGTTCTCTTGTACAAATTGTCTCGCCATGTTTTAATTGTGCACTCATGTTATAACTGCCATGTCATGCATACTAAACTGCTAGGTTGCTAGATGCCTCACTTTCAGTTTCCTTGCCCAAGTCTTTTTAGACTTGCTGACATGTGCCCCTTTACTCTTTTGGGTGACACATGTTAGATCCTGAGCCCGAGTGCCTCGTTGAGGACGATGTGTTTGCTGACGCCGAGCCCGAGCTTTTGTTTGACGGGGTGTACGTAGACACTGGGGACCAGTCCTAGTGTCTCCGTTGCGTTTTATTTTTGTTAGACAGTTGTTTGTTATTGGTGCGTGGCACCCATACTTTGTTATGTCGTTGCTTTTGTTGGCCTTGTTCTGGGCCTTAGACTCTTTTCTTTTAGCCTGGTGGCTTTTCTGGATGTTGAACATATTTGTGATGTTGGACAATATTTGTGAGATGTGAATTTTATTTCAGTCTCTCCTTGTGTTATTATTGCTATTCTGTTGTGGTTACAGGGACCTGTTTATGTATTGTGGACGCTTATCGGGTTTGGGGCTTCACAGCTCCACTCTCGTGCGGACCTTTTCACGTCTCGCCTCCATATTAGGGAAGCGGGTCGTGACAGGTTTTAGTGGTGGCCCATGCAGGTCCTCTTCTGTAACTGCGATTCTTGGAATAGCGATAATAACATTAGAATGTCCAATAAACTAAGTTCGACGTCCGATGTCATAAGCTATGAGTCTAATCTGATTTGTTCTCCGTGTCATTAGATGGCAGGAAGGCGTTTCACCCGTGGTGGGGGCAGTGGTGCGCTCCCTCATGATGAGGAGCTTGAGCGGGAACCCACCAGCGGTGAGATGATGCGGATGATGATCCAGATGATGCAAGTGCAGCAGGGTGTGCTTTTGCAAGTCCAGAATGCTCCACCTGCTCGAGCTGCCCGGGCTCTTCCGGATGCCCCTCGCTCTGAGCCAGGAGCGAAGCAATTTCGGGAGCTGGGTCCCGCATATTTTGATGGTTCTGAGGGTCCTCTGGCTGCCGATGAGTGGATTCGGAACGTCGAGGACAATCTGAAGATGGCCAAGATCACCCCGGCTGGATGGGTTGATTTGGCGAAGAGGCAGCTGAAGGATAACGCCAGGAATTGGTGGGATGCTGAAGAGAAGTTGTTGGTGGAGCCGATAGCTTGGGCTACCTTCAAAGCCAGATTTGAGGGTGAGTTCTTTCCGAAGGCTGCCAAGGAGGAGATGCTGCAGCGTTTTATCGATCTGAAGCAGGGGAACTCGTCGGTGGACATGTACCACCAGGAGTTCATGAGGCTTAGTCGGTTTGCGCCAAAGATGGTGCAGGACGCTGAGGAGAGAGCTCAGAGGTTCTTGAAGGGGCTTGCTTCGGAGCTCCAGAGTTTTGTGACCTCCTCTGATCGGGAATCTTATCAGAAGGTTCTGGTCGCTTCCAAGAGGCAGGAGCTGCTCGTGAACCAGAGGAAGGGGTCGGTTGTTGGTGCTGGGAAGAGGCCTGTGGAGCAGGCGAGGGCTGTGGTTAGACCTGGATTCAGGCCTAATCAGTCCGCTCAGTTTAAGAGGCCAGGAGGGTCTATTCCGAAGTTTTGCCATTTCTGCGGCAAGCCTGGTCACGTCAAGGATCAGTGTCGGAAGTTTTTGGGCCAGTGTCTGGTTTGCGGTGATGCTTCTCATGTCGCGAAGGATTGTCGGCATGCGGATCCGCTGCGGAGGGCTCCTGTTGCAGCTCAGCCGTTGCAGCAGCGAGCGCCTGTTCCTGCTGGACGTGGAGCAGCTCTTGTTCCGCAGAGGCAGGCTTTTCGGCAGGCTGTTCCGCCGAGGAGGCAGGCTTTTCTGATGACCGCTGCGGAGAGCGCGGCTGTGGATGAGGTTATCGCAGGTAACCCTCATTCTAGATATTAATTTCCCATTTGGTCTTGATTGCTAGATTATGTTGTTTGCTTGAACTTGCTTGTTTGCTAGACTAGGGTTTGATTGTTAATTGATTGATTAGGTGTGATTTTGGTGTGCACATTTCCTGCACGAGTCCTCTTTGACTCTGGTGCATCGATGTGTATTATTTCTCGGAGCTTCGTGGAGAGGCATTCCTTGTCGACGTCCCCTCTCCCCAAGAGTTGGAATATCGTTACAGGGAATGGTGTGGTCTCGGTGCATCGTGGTTGCAATTCTTGCTCGTTGGTGGTCTGTGGACATGAGCTTTTTGCTGATTTCATTGTCCACGACATCATCTACTATGATGCAGTTCTTGGGATGGATTGGCTTGTGAGCTTCTATGCTACGATTGACTGCAGGAGGAAGAAGGTGGTGTTCGAGATTCCCGGACATCCAGTGTTTGAGTTCAGTCGTGGTAGCAGTTCGCTTGGTCCTGTCAGATTTCGGGCCAGGCCTGTGGAGGCTGTGGCTATGCAGATGGAGCTGGAGTGGCCAGCTGTGGTGCGAGATTTTGGTGACGTCTTCCCCGAGGAGATGTCTGGTTTGCCGCCTGATCGAGCTTTGGAATTTTCTATCGATCTTGTTCCAGGTGCGCAGCCGATTTCGAAGGCGCCGTATCGTATGGCACCTGCAGAGTTGGAAGAGTTGCGGAATCAGTTGGATGAGCTTTCGCAGAAGGGTTATATCAATCCTAGTGTGTCTTCGTGGGGAGCACCGGTGTTGTTGGTTAAGAAGAAGGATGGTTCGCGTCGCATGTGCGTGGACTATCGGGAGTTGAATGCGGTGACCATTAAGAATAAATACCCGTTGCCTCGCATCGATGATATCTTTGATCAGCTTGGAGGTTCGAGGGTGTTTTCTAAGTTGGATTTGAGGAGTGGTTACCATCAGTTGAAGGTGAAGAAGGGAGATGTTCCGAAGACAGCGTTCAGGACGAAGTATGGACACTATGAGTTCGTGGTTATGCCTTTTGGCGTAACTAACGCGCCCGCAGTTTTCATGAATCTGATGAACCTGATTTTCTACGACTTTTTGGATAAGTTTGTCGTTATCTTTATTGACGACATCCTGATATATTCAAAGTCGGAGGAAGAGCATGCCTCGCACTTGAGGACGGTGTTGGAGATTTTGAGGAAGCATCGTTTGTATGCTAAGTTTTCGAAGTGCGAGTTTTGGCTGGATCGAGTTGCTTTTCTGGGGCATGTGGTGTCTGGAGGTGGTATTTCTGTGGATCCCGAGAAGATTAGGGCCATCAGGGAGTGGCCTGTTCCGTCGTCTGCGTCTGAGATTCGGAGTTTTCTCGGACTTGCTGGTTATTATCGACGATTCATTAAGGACTTTTCTCGTATTGCTGAGCCGATGACCAGGTTGATGCGGAAGGATGTTGCTTATGCTTGGTCGGGTGATTGTGAGGGTGCTTTTGGTGTTCTGAAGGAGAGGTTGACGAGTGCCCCTATTCTTGTTGTGCCTGATCGCAGCGGTGGATTTGAGATCTTTTGCGATGCTTCTGGCAAGGGTCTCGGTTGCGTGCTGCATCAGCACAGACACGTTGTGGCGTATGCGTCTCGTCAGCTTAAGGTTCATGAGAAGAATTATCCGACGCATGATTTGGAGTTGGCTGCCGTTGTGTTTGCTCTTAAGATTTGGAGGCACTTCTTGCTGAGTGAGAAAGTGAAGATTTTCACCGATCACAAAAGCTTGAAGTATATTTTCACTCAGAAGGAGCTCAACATGCGACAGCATCGGTGGTTGGAGCTTATGGCGGATTATGATATTGATTTGCAGTTTCACCCGGGCAAGGTGAATGTGGTTCCGGAAGCTTTGAGTAGGCTGCCAGCGGTGATGATTTTGACCTCGCAGTGGAGACTGCAGCAGGATTTTTGCGAGTCTGGTGTGGAGATTGTTCTTCCTGGAGAGGCTTCGTCGTTGATGTACATGCAGGTGCAGTCGACGATCGTGGATCGGATTAAGGCTGGCCAGGCCGAGGATCCGAAGCTGGCGAGGATTCGGGAGCAGGTGGAAGCCGGTCTGCGGACTGACTTTTTGATTCATGAGGATGGCTCGCTGAGGTTTGGAGCCAGGTTGTGTGTGCCTGCTGGGGATGTCAGAGAGGAGCTGATGGTGGAGGCACACAGTTCGCCGTATTCTGTGCATCCTGGTGGCACCAAGATGTACCAGGATCTTCGTCTGAATTATTGGTGGCATGGTATGAAGAGGAGTGTGGCTCGGAGTGTAGCCAAGTGCTTGGTTTGCCAGCAAGTGAAGGCGGAGCATCAGCGTTCGGCCGGGTTGCTACAACCGCTTCCGATTCCGGAGTGGAAGTGGCAGCACATCACTATGGATTTCGTGACTGGACTACCTCGGAGTCCGAAGCAGAATGACGCGATTTGGGTGATCGTAGATCGATTGACCAAATCTGCGCACTTTATTCCGTTCCGAGTGGGACAGTCCACTGAGGCGCTAGCGAGGAGATATATGGAGGTAAAATTCTTTTACTCTCCGTTTTTATTTCCTTTTTCCTAGTTTAGATAGTGATGTATCGTGAATCGTGCAGGAGGTTGTGTGACTTCACGGAGTCCCCGTGAGTATCGTGTCTGACAGAGACACGAGATTCACATCTCAGTTCTGGCAGAGTTTGCAGAAGAGTTTGGGTACGCGTCTGAGTTTCAGCACGGCGTACCATCCGCAGACGGATGGCCAGTCCGAGAGGACGATTCAGATTTTGGAAGACATGCTGAGGGCGTGCATGTTGGATTTCAAGGGTTCGTGGGAGGACCATCTACACTTGGTGGAATTTTCCTACAACAACAGCTTCCAGGCGAGTATTGGCATGGCGCCTTTCGCCGCTCTTTATGGGAGGAAATGTCGATCGCCATTGAGTTGGGATGACGTTGGTGATCGGGAGTTGTTGGGACCTGAGATGATCGTGGAGGCCGTGGATATCGTCAGGAATATTCGGGAGAGGTTGAGAATTGCTCAGGACCGTTTTAAGCATTGGGCGGATGCCAAACGTCGTCCTTTGGAGTTTCAGCCGGGCGACCATGTGTTCTTGAAGATTTCCCCGAATCGTGGTGTGATTCGTTTCGGGAAGCGTGGAAAGTTGAGCCCGCGATACATTGGAACGTTTGACGTTTTGGAGAGGGTTGGCGAGGTAGCTTATCGCTTGGCCTTGCCGCCATCTTTGGAAGGAGTTCACAATGTTTTCCATGTATCGCAGCTTCGTCGATACATTAGCGATCCGTCTCATGCGGTAGATTTTTCGGAGATTACCGTTCGCCCCGATATGACGTATGACCAGCATCCAGTGCAGATTCTGGACAGGCGTCAGAAATCGCTTCGGAACAAGATTGTCAATCTTGTGAGGGTGATGTGGCGACACGGTTCACCTGGAGAGTCTACTTAGGAGAATGAGGATGAGATGCGAGAGCGTGTTCCACTTATGTTTCCGGACTCGTGAGTTTTGGAAATTCCGAGGACGGAATTTTTCTTAAGTTGGGGAGGATGTAACGACTGCTTTTCATGTATCTGGATTTTATATATATAATATATGTTTTGGTGGATTTTCTCCTCTTGTGTGGTTTTCGTCTCCGTAGTTTTCATTTTCGATCGATTCGTCGTATTTTCTCGCTTCTTCCTTAGGATTGTCGATTTCGAAGTAAGTCACTCGTGACGGACTTCATAACGGTCGTATCTAACTATTAGATCAAGCCTAGGAGTCTTAGGAATCGATCCCGGGGTCTCGCGCTCCGTATCGGTACTTTCTGTGCTCATTAGCCGGTGTAAGAAGGGCCACCGACCGACTAGATGACGATCCAGTCGGTCGGCAATCCTTCTTGGACCGACTAGTTAGCTTTCTAAATTTCTCAGGAGTTACTGTTTATCGTTAGTCGGTCTAAGAACGTTGGTTGACCGACTAGGTTGCAAACTAGTCGGTCAGCAATGCTTCTTGAACCGACTAACTCATCATATTATTTTTGTATCAGTTACTGTTTACTCTTAGTCGGTCTAAGAACGTTCATCGACCGACTAGATGCCAAACTAGTCGGTCAGTACTTGTTCATGGACCGACTAACTCTAGAATCCTATTTTCGTTCAGGAGTTAATGTTTGCACTTAGTCGGTCTGCGTTGGTCGACCGACCTACTAGTTGCCAAACTAGTCGGTCAGTGGTTGCTCTTTGACCGACTAACCAGTGTTAAAACCCTAATTTCTGGGCAGCCGCCAGCCTAGCCTATTTAAACCCAACCCATTCGACTTCTTCTTCTCCAACACGACCCAAAACCCTAAAAACTTCCTCCTTCAGCCCCCATCTTCCCCCAAGCTCCATTTCTCCATTCTAAGCCCTAAATCCATCATCCATTCCATCCATCCCCTCTTTCTACCTCTCATCTTCCCCAAAATCTCACCGAAACCCATCAAAATCCCCAAATCCCCCAAGAACCCTAATTCTCCAAACTTCTCCAATCTTCTCCAGATTTGATCCTAGGGTTCCCCGGAGTGTTCCTTCCGTCTTCTCTCGGTAAGAAATCGTTCTACCGTTGTTTTCATAACTTATTGATAATTTTGGTGAAACCCTAATTAATTTCATGTTGTTTGTTGATTGTCCCCCAAAACAGCGATTTCCTCGTAGATAGCATCCGTGTGACGAGGTTGATCGTCATCCTCGGTGCTAGGCAAGTGAAACTTGCCACTTAGGGTTTAGGCCATGTTTTAGGCCATTTGCATGTTGTAGGCGTAAAAGAGGCTAGGCGACAAAATGATACTCGCCTAGGCGCAAATTGGGGAACTAGCTTGACAACAAAGCTAGTTCCAACACATATAGCATGTTGCACAACTCCCATGTCATGTTTACTTTCAATTAACGGTACGCGAATATGTTCATGTCATTGCATTTCGCCTGTCACGTTTAATTCAATTAACTGTACGCAAATAAATTGTCATGATCTCGCATTCTTTAGGTATTGCTGTGATTGCGTAGCTTCGCTACAATGTTGTGTTCCTGGCTCGTGTTCCAGAAGCGGGCCATGTGTTGGTTGATAGCAAATGCCCGAATTGCGTGTTCCGGCTAGGTGTTCCCTACGCCATACTAGTGTTCCTGGCTCGTGACCAGAAGCGAGCATAATGAGTTGGAAACCCCAACGCTCGATGTATTGAATTGTGAACTAAGAATGAGAGCTCAATGTGCGGGGCAACCTCAGGCTCACTAGCTGAGCTCAATGTGCGGGGACCCCAGGCTCCATATCGTGTGAATATTGGGTAGTGTTTAGTGCCGATCGGTCTGAAATGCTAAGCCATTCAGCGAATGGCCTAAACACCTACAAAATGTGAATGATTGAATTGATAGTAGCTTGGCTACTCTTGTCTTGTCCCGATGATTGTTCTCTTGTACAAATTGTCTCGCCATGTTTTAATTGTGCACTCATGTTATAACTGCCATGTCATGCATACTAAACTGCTAGGTTGCTAGATGCCTCACTTTCAGTTTCCTTGCCCAAGTCTTTTTAGACTTGCTGACATGTGCCCCTTTACTCTTTTGGGTGACACATGTTAGATCCTGAGCCCGAGTGCCTCGTTGAGGACGAGGTGTTTGCTGACGCCGAGCCCGAGCTTTTGTTTGACGGGGTGTACGTGGACACTGGGGACCAGTCCTAGTGTCTCCGTTGCGTTTTATTTTTGTTAGACAGTTGTTTGTTATTGGTGCGTGGCACCCATACTTTGTTATGTCGTTGCTTTTGTTGGCCTTGTTCTGGGCCTTAGACTCTTTTCTTTTAGCCTGGTGGCTTTTCTGGATGTTGAACATATTTGTGATGTTGGACAATATTTGTGAGATGTGAATTTTATTTCAGTCTCTCCTTGTGTTATTATTGCTATTCTGTTGTGGTTACAGGGACCTGTTTATGTATTGTGGACGCTTATCGGGTTTGGGGCTTCACAGCTCCACTCTCGTGCGGAGCTTTTCACGTCTCGCCTCCATATTAGGGAAGCGGGTCGTGACAGAAAGTATATCATAGTTTCTAATGTAGAGGAGAAGATGGCACTGGTAGTAATTAATGAAAATAGGGAGTCACATAACAATTCAGACTAAAGGATTTAGTTATATTATTTCATAGCTATTGTTTAACTCATGACTAAGGTTTGTCTTTTCTTGATATGCTAATTGGAGCAATACGTAACAAGGTATTGAATTGATTTACAGTAAGTGTAGCGACTTTTGATTTGTATGTTCTTACATGTGTGTTCTTATATAGTCCATACTATTAATGCAAGACCATAATGATTTCTTTATGCTACCAAATTTTGGACGTGTGTTTCATGTATGAAGTGTGATTTTCTACTGATTTTATATATCGGTCCATGTGAAAAAACGGTCCGTGATTTGCTGCAACATTAAGCGTACTGCATATGTTTCCCTGTTGGCTTGGTTTAGAATCTGCCTGCTTTTGTTACCGAGTGACTGGAGACTAACGGATTCCTGTTGCTGCAATGACATTTTACAAGCATATTGGAAGACATGTTCAGTGGCTTATTCCCACAGTCAATTTAACCTGGAAGGCAAGGGATATCACAATTGTTGGAACACAGAAACGTCATATTCATGCCTTTCAGTGGCTGGGAGAAGATAGATTCCAAGGAGAGGATCGAAGGTCAGCTGAGAAACAAAACAAGAGAGATCACATCCTTGGAAGAGCTGCTGAAGACTGCAAATGCATGGAAAATTTTGTATGACAAGGCTCGAAACAACCTTTCATTATGGTGTAAACTACAGAATACTACGTCGTCGGTAGCAATCCTAATAGGATAATTAAAAATGCTGAATAAATTAACCAGCTGTACATTATTCATCCTGTAAAATTTAGATGGTTGGCATCGACTAATAGCATGTCATGTAATTTTTAGGGTTTTCAAGTATTTTTCACAACATTATCCTTTTTAAGGGGAAAACTTGACTAATGAAAACCAAATGTCTAATACGAGGGTTTATCCCCGTTCTTTCCATATTAATTTTGTTTCTATATGCATTAATAAATGGCTTTTGAGAACGGTTTTGGTATTTCAGTTTTGGATATGGCTTTTATAAGTGCTAGGCTTCATTTCAATGGTGTAGGTAATAACAACCTCATTGGGAATCTTCCTTACATAATATCTTTCATATGTTGTGATAGTCGTTGGTGTGATAGTATTTGCTGATGAAAATATTTGGTCGGACCTAGCAAAACAGTATGTGTCTATAAAAGCTAGTGTGTGTCTATATATATATATATATATATATATATATATATTGGAAGAATAGTGAGCATCTTTATTAATAACAATAGTGTACAAAAATACAACCAGCAGTGCACAGGGAGGATGATTGAAGGAGTGGGGATAGGGCACAAGCGCCGTCACCCAATACCAGCAGTCAGCCTCACCCTTTACCTGCCCAAAGTAGATTACAAAACTTGGTCCTCTATCTAGCAAATCCGGCTATCCAGCATCTCTAAATTCCCACTTAGCCATGCATTGCTTGGCCTCATGAGAAGTGGCGTCCAGGTGACGGAGGATATCTCTTACTACAAGTGCTATATTTTCAAACAGCACTGTCTTAGGCCTCCTGATCCCGTCAAAAATCCTTCCATTCCTTTCCTTCCAAATATGCCAAACCATGACTGAGAGCACAGTCCTCGCCAGTATGCCTGTAGTTTCATTATTCCCATATCTCGACAGGAAGTAGTCCCCAACTTTGAGTAATAGTGGTTCAATGGCCAATGAAACATCCAGTTTGAGTAAACTCCTGCTAAGAATGTATTTTGTATATTCACATTGGGAAAACAGATGTTCCTTTGTTTCAACTACACCCCCTTCACATAGCACACAACCAGTATCAATATCATGTCACCATTTCTGCATTATATCTTTTGTTGCTAGCTTCCCTTGGAAAGCTCTTAGTAAGGTTAGGATAAACTTGGGAACATGTTGTTTAAACCATACCAGGGTATAGTAAGGAAAAGCCTGACGTTGTTGACGAGTCCCTTCCCACGCCTCTTTAAATGTGAACCCCCCCTTTGGCTGCCCAAGACCATTCATCCTCTACTGTAGAAAGACTAATATTATGAAGCAAAGGCCGGATATGGGTGATTACCGAATCATTGACCCAGCCACCCTCAACCCAGTAATCACTCACCCGCCTAGAAATAATTTCATGAGGAATGTCATATATATCAGCCAAAGGGCCACAAGAAAGCCAGTTGTCCTTCCAAAACAAAGTAGATGTACCATCACGAACATTCCTCTTAATGAGATGTTTAGAGAAGCTCCTACATCGAAGCATAAACTTCCAAGTTCCCGATTGAGTAGATGTGCCCCTGGCCGCATAAAAATGTGAAATATCAGTATATTTGTCGCGCATATAACTAGCCCAGAGCCCCTCCGTGGATAAAAGTATCCATGTAAGTCTCACACCAGCAGCCATATTAAGGTCCTTAAACAATCTCAATCCCACCCCTCCCTCCTTCTTAGGGGTGCACATATCTCTCCAGGACCATAATCGAGAAGAGCCACATATGAATTTCCTGCAAGCCGAAGTGATTTCCCGAAGAATAGTTTTAGGAATATGATATACTTGTAGCCAGAAATTAATCATACCATATATGACAGTTCTGACAAGCTCAATGCGACCTGCTATGGATAACATACTAGATGTCCATCCCAAAAGCCTCTTATTACATTTATCTATCAGCCTCCCAAACATAGAGGGTTTTGGGTATCTGGTGGAGAGGGGGAGACCCAAATAGGTGGTGAAGGAGGTGCCAACCTTAATGCCCAACATATTGGCCAAGGCCATAGGCTCTTTTGTACCCATGCTGAAGATGGCTATGCTTTTATCCCAGTTGATCTCCAATCCCGTAAAATTCGAAAAATCCTCAATCAGATTTTTTAACCCAGTGAATGAATGTTTATTAGCCCTGCAGAATAAGAGAATATCATCTGCAAATAGCAAATGAGAAATTTCCCCCTGACGTCTCATAGGCTGGATTTTGGCAAAAGAAATGTAGTTATCAATAAGTAGGGAGAATGCTTCCATAGTTGTTTCAGAGTGTTTTCTCACTACAAAGCGTTGACCGTGGACAACCCGGTCAACGTGGTCAAGGGGCCCGCTTGGGTCCCTCGGGGGCTTCGAATCGGTGCAGTTGGGACGAGGGGAAGCCTCGGCCCTGGTTGAGACGCTCGGCCTCGGTCGGACGAGCACAGCCTCGGTGGAAGGAAGACGAGGGGTAGCCTCGGTCGTCCAGCTAGAGGCACGGTCGGCGAAGGGCGAGGGGAAGCCTCGGACCCAGTTAAGACGCTCGGCCTCGGTAAGATGTGCTCGGCCTCGGCGGGCGGACGGTGAGGGTAAGCCTCACTCGTCCAGTTGACTGTGAGGTTGGAGAGGGGCAAGGGGAAGCCTCGGCCCGTTGATCAGCTGCCCACCTGCGTGGACGAGAACGCTCGTCAGGGGGCCGGACCTAGGTTCCGGCCAAATCCCCTCCGATGCCTAAGTCAGATAGAGATCTGAAAGAGGAGGCCCGGCGGAGACGGTTCGACTCGTGAGGAGATCGGAACGGCGTCTCACAGCGCGAGCGGGGGAGGAAGGAGATAGGATGGGGGAGCTAGGTCGTTGATGGAGTACCTTAGGTTTTAGATACCTGAGATGCGGTCCCTTTCTTCGTCGTCTTCCTAGCCCTTTTGTAGAGCTCCCAGCGTGATTGCCCCTGGCCCACGTCCCACGCCCGCCCTCGATCGTGCCCCATCAATCCGTCCCCTCACCGCCGCTCTCTTCGCCCTGCCAGCACCTCCCCATTACCGCCATTTAGTGGCCGCGCGTCTGGGGGAGCGGTTTTCGCAGGAGTGGGCGAGTGACCGGCGGGTTATCGGGGCCGGGTCGGATCGACATTCGAGAAGATCCCTTATAGGGCCTTTGTTGAATGGGCTTGAGGATGCAAGTGGGCTCTCGACCAGTAGTCGGGCTCCTGGGCTCGTGTCTTTTGGGTCTCGGTCAAATAGGCGTAACAATAGTAATAACGAAGAGGTATGGGGAGAGGGGATCCCCCTGTCTGAGTCCTCTGTTACCTTCAAAGTAACCAACTGGGGAGCCATTTACCATGACTGAGAAGGTTGGAGTAGAGATACACTCACTTATCCAGGAGATAAATTTCATATTAAACCCCATGCGATGCATAATGTAGTAAATGAATTCACGATTCACACTGTCGAAGGCCTTGCGTAGATCTAGCTTGAGGCAAGCTCTAGATCCCATTGGATTGCTGAAGTCACGAATTTGTTCGTGGGCAAGCAAAGCACTATCAGAGAGCAATCTTCACTTTAAGAAGGCCGACTGGTTTGGGGAAATGAGTTCATGGACCACCAATTTTAGCCTATTGCAGATGATTTTGCTAATAGCTTTATAAATAACATTACAACAAGCTATTGGCCTATAATCTCCCAATCTTGTGGCCAAAGTTTTCTTAGGCACCAGAGTAAGATTTGTATGCTTAATAGGGTGCATAAGAGAGCCACATCGGAAAAAAGAAAGGATAGATTCTGAGATACCTTTACCTATCACGGACCAGTTATGCTGATAGAAGAACCCGTTGAAGCCATCTGGGCCAGGGGATTTTTCCACCCCTATTTGGAAAACAACATCATTAATTTCTTCATTGGAGACCCAAGTAGCTGCCTCAGAAGTCAATATCTTCTTAGTTACAAGCTTTGGAAAAACGTTCCAGTAGCTAGTTTGATGGTAGAGGGAAGAATAATAAACTGGAGCACTGTTTCTTAGATCTTCAGAAGTATTTATTTGACCCCCGGAACCATCAACAAGATGTCCCAAGTTGTTTATATTCTGTCTAGACCTCATTGCATTGTAAAAGAATTTTGAATTTTTGTCTCCCAAATCTAGCCATGATTGTCTACTTTTTTGCCTCAAGATAGCCTCTTCCTCCTTTAGTAAACTGTGAAGTTTATTAGATAGCATGTGTTCAGCCTGCTGTAGGGAGATATCTTACGCTAGATTTGGATGCAACCGAAGCTTCTCTAAGCTTTGCCGACATTCAAAAATATTGGAGCTGTGATTAGCCGCCCAGCTCCTTAAAGCAGTTTTCAGATTCCGCAATTTCATGACCACTCTATGCATATGCGAGCCAATAACCTGTTGCCTCCAAACCGATTCCAGGACATCCTGATACCCATCACAAAAAGCCCATATGTTAAAGAATTTAACAGGTTTAGGATATGAAGTCACCTTAGGTTGCAAGTTGACAAGCATGGGGGAATGGTCACTTGTGCTCGGGTCCAAATATTCAACAAAAGCCTCCGGAAGCATGTGTAGAAAATTAGGAATGCAAAGGACACGATCAAGCCTAGCAGTAATTCTTCCAGCTCCAATCCGACGATTACACCAACTTATATGGGGCCCAACACATTTGAGGTCAAGCAGAGAACATTTATTAAGACAATCATTAAAATCATCCAATACTTTCATGTCACATCTTCTCCCTCCCGACTTTTCCCTTAAGTATCTGACACAGTTAAAATCTCCACCTAGGAGCCAAGCAGTACACCCAATCCTTGCCGCATCCTCAACCAATCCTTCCCATAGACGGATACGTTCGCTTCGCAAATTTGAGGCATACACACCGGTTATAGCCAACGTCAACCCCCCTTCATTAGTGCAACGTAAGGTAATGTGTTGTCTTGAGAAAGTCCAAACTAACGCCTGCCATATTAGATTATCCCAAGCAATGATAATACGTCCATTAAGGCCAGCAGTAAAATTATCAGCAAAATCCCAATCTTTCGGAAAACAGGATTTCCAATAAGCTACCCCCTCTTTCAACTTCGTCTCTAGCAAGATGACCATGGAAGGTTTTATTTTCTGAAGTCTTGCCCCAAGGTCTCTCCTCCTAACAACGTTGTTGAGAGCTCTAGTGTTCCAGACAAAAATCGACATTAAGTAAGTATTTGGTTTGGCCTCCTCAAGGCACCATCCTTCAGTCGTGTGCTCTTTCTCAAGCCCCCCCCCCCCCAGTTGTAGCATTGGACAGATGCATTTTCTGCACAATAACATTATTCTTCTCAGTTGCCTGAGCTTCTTCTCTATTTGCATCATCTCTTTTACGGAGAGAGCTTTGGTCATGCTCACATTCAGGATTAACAATTGTAAGTATTTCTGGAATTGCATCTATTACAGTATCCTCAGATCCCACCTCAGCAGCACATGCACCTTCATCAGCATCCAAGCTGCAAGCTTTAGTGGGACCATTCTTTCCTTCATTATTGCTCACCCCAGTAGACTCTTGCAGTTTGAATACACTTTGTATCCCTTGGATCCCATTGTTGATACCTTCATTCACAGAAGGTAGGACATGGACTTGCAAAGTAACCGCATCCTGGCTCCCATATTTGGTGCCTTCATTCCCAGGAGGCCGGTCATGTTCTTCAGCCAATTCATTATCCTTGGTAGTAGGCTTAGTAATTCCCCCTAAAACACATTCTTCTGTTGATACTTCTGTGCTAATTTTTGTTCCTTCAAGTTGATTTGTGGTCATATCCGTGAGTACATGAACCCCATCCCCAAGAGAATCATTTTTTGCAACAAGATTTTCGACAGGTTGGATCGAAGGGAGCTGACAAAGATCAGGGCATAATTCATCCGCATGACCAAAACAAATGCATTTGCCACATCTTGGCGGTTCTCCCTCGTATTTTGTTTCAATAGATATGATGGACCCGTCGTCCAACTCTAGCCCAACAGATCTTGGAAGAGCTTCCTTGGCATTAACTTCTACCAGACATCTTGCATAAGATAAACGATCAAGCCTTGCCGTAGCTCTATCAAGACAAAGGGGACTCCTACCAACAAAGCGACAACATTTAAAATATCCTTAGTCCACATACCTAACGGAAGGCCGTGGAATTGAATCCAAACAGGAACTGAGGAGAGCATGTCCCTGTCGTGCCGTAAGGTTGGACTCCATCTCTGTAGAACAGTCAATCTTCAATCAAAAACCATGGTCCCCCGTAGAGAATACGCTCAAACTCCTCAGGGCAGTCAAACCTGAAATAAAAGAATCCATTCTCACTACTATAAATCTGAACCCCCTTTTTCAACTTCCACAACCGGTCTACCCAAGCATGCAATTGTCCGTAGTATGGTACATCCCCAAGTACATATCCAACCAAAGTGTTTTTCCATCGTTCCGCCCCTCTCTCAAGCATAGAATTCATAACCCTTCCGACACTAATACCGCCTTCCTTAACCACGGGAGGGATAAACGACATGGTTAGAGAGTCATCGTAAGCTCTTCTATTTGCACATACATCAGACCAAGAGGGCTTTGGTCATGCAGTGTTAATGTGTAGAGGGATGTTCGGCCTAATAGGAATTTTATCAAATACCTTCTGGGCGTCGGCAGTTTGGATGTTGCTCTTACTTCTGATGGTGAGGTCAGCTTCCCTTCTAGCCCTTTGAGTCCATGGCCTAGGACGTCCATTGCCCTGGAATCTACCATGGACTCTGCCACCCACACGACTGTTGTGATTTCCAACGCCTCCAATCATAAGCTTCTCCTTACCCTTATTTTTGCGATTAACAGTGGTCCAATTCCCACCTCTCAAATCTGAACTTGAAGTCGTATTATGGTTGGGTTCTTTAATTTTGTCACCAGATCCATTCTCCCAGGATCCCCCACCAGATCCAATCTCACATGTGCTTCTAGGGATCGATGTCTGAACAACGCCTTGACTCACTGTGGGGATACCTCTGAAGTCAATAACCGCTTCTCCATCCTTAGGAATAGCCTCCGTTGAGCCGCCGGTTTCCCTTGGATTGCCGGTGTCGCCAGTGCTCATCGCCGCCGTTATATATATATGTGTGTGTGTGTGTGTGTGTGTGTGTGTGTGTGTGTGTGTGTGTGTGTGTGTGTGTGTGTGTGTGTGTGTGTCTGTATGTATGTATGTATGTATGTATATGTGGATGTGTGAGGAATATGGAGGTGTGCTGACAACACATGAAATTTTTCCTGCGATGTCAGCGATTTTGGGGAGTAAAACCAATTTTTTTAATTTTTTTGCAGGGTGTTCTACAACTTGTTAACTAGCTCCCCTCCAATTTTCGAGTCGATCCAACACCGTTTGGGCCTCTGTTCATCCATTTCAAAAATGTTGCGCTGACAGTTCGAAAATCTGGAGCGGTTTTTTTTAAATGGATGAACGGAGGCTCAAACGGTGTTAGATCAACTTGAAAATTGGTGGAGAGCTAGTTAACAAGTTTTAGAACACACTGGAAAAAAACTAAAAATAAAATTGATTTTACCCCCAGAAATAGCTGACGTTGTAGGAAAAAATTCATGCGCTGTCAGTACACATATATTCCTCTATAGACACACACACACACACACACAGATATATGTTTATTGATGCTGGATAACTGTATAGCATTATGGGCTTCTTGTTGTTATGTTTTTATCGCTATTGTTTAATTTTGGAACGCCCAGTAGAGCAGATGATAGTAGGATGTAGTGTGTGACGGCGCTTGCACCCTCTCCCCCCTCTTCCTACAACATCTGCAACTAACCGACGTTTATTATTTTTATATTATTCTTGTCTAATAAAGATTGCTTTTGCTCGCTATGTGTGTGTGTGTGTGTGAAAGGTAAGTGTGTGTGTGTATATAACTATAAACAAGGGACTACATCAGTGCATGTACCAACAAGTAGGGCAGATAAGGGAGAGGCTAGGAAGTAGTCACCTTACACCAAAACTACCAGGTACGAGCCAAAAAAATAAAAAGAAAACTATACCGGGAAGGCACACAAAAACCAGCCTATGTAAACCCCCAATTCCCAAAAAAGGAAGATCAATAGAATCAACATCCTCCTGGTCACAAGAGACCATGGCGTCAAAAACTTCCAAAGAGATCCTAGAAGAAGGGTGTCCTTGGGGGATGCACTGGAGTGGAAGATCCAGCAATTCTGCTCCCTCCATATGTGCCAAACAACCGCAGAGAAGACCAACATGGAGAGCTTACCCCGAGGAGTCAAATGTTAACCATATAACAAAATTAGGTCCTTTACGACAAGTCAAACGTTAAAAATCATTCCATACGACATCTAATAATTTGATTTTACTAAGTTCTCTAACATAGGGTGTGGGTTATATCATAGTAATGGATAAATCTACTAACCAGTGATGTGGAGAGAGGTCGAGAAACAGCAAAGGGGAAGCGACGATGCGTACGACGCCTAACGGTGACTACGACATTGAAACCAACTGTGGCAGCGAGGGGAGGAGTGGACAGCGATGATTGTGGATCGCTGGGGGGGGCTGCAGTCGGTGGGGGTTGTCGGTAGTCGACCCAGGAAATCACCAGCGGTCTGGTGGAGTTGCAGGTTAAGATTCTCCCCTATAATATGATCTTCATAGTTGACCTCTCGTGTCTTGATGCTTGATTAATCTCTTAATTATTTCTTATTAGATGACACAACTGATGGTTAAGCTCAGACATAGGACAACAAGCACAAGAGCCTCTCACATGAAATGACATCTGTCTCAAATTCCTTGCAGTAAAGTAAGTTGTTGGATGGTAATGAAAAGGATAGGGGAGAGAGCAGTATGGCATTAGGCAAAATTATAATGTTATGTCACATGCTCTCTGCAAAAGACACCACATGGCCATCGCTGATATCGAGAACTCAGTTGGGTGCTGCGGGAGAAACGAAGAGAGGGAAGAGGCGACGGCAATGCTCAGAGGGAGGCTTGTCGTGGAGAGGTCTACGGGGAGGTCTGGACTGGGAAGCCGGTGGTGGAGAAGGGCTGGGCAAACGGACAGGGGGAGGCCGGAGGTGGGTTTCGGGGTTGATGTTTGTAGAGGGGAAGAAGGGTTCACGTGTAGAGGAGGATGGCCGGAGGTTGAGTGTTGATGTGAGAGGAGGAGAAGGGAGATGGGTTGCGTCGGACTGGGCGCATGGTGAAGATGGTGGCCGCGGGCTGGGTTCAACGGGGCGGCTGAGAGTATATGGAGAGAGGGTAGGGTTTGCTTTATAATATTGTAGGGCTGAGGTTTTATCACATCACGTGAGGGCCTGGGGTTCTAGTCTAAAGGCAGGTTTGTTTTAGGTTTCCTTTGTTATCTTTTTTTTGGGTCAAAAATGTAGGCTGCGTCATGGAGATGCCTGGGGCCTCTTTTTTTCTTTTTAGGTTAGTTGTGTGCAGCTCTAGGGGTAGAGCCCTAGGTCTTGGTTCACTTTTGTGTAGGCTTACGTATATATTTGTAGGGCTCAGGTTCAATCACGTGAAGCCCTGGAGGAAGTTGTTTAGGGTTTTAGTATCATTTGGGTTTTTGGAATGCATGTGAGGGCTTGTGGATAATAGTTGCATGCGTACACAATTTGGAAGGAAAAAGAATTAGTGGTGGCTGCTCTTAGGGAAATAGGGTTTAGGAATTTAAAATGGGAAGGTTTTAACACTAGGGAAAATGTGGAAAGAAGAAGGGAGTAAAGGGCAATTAGGGTGAGGATTAATAGCTAATGAGTAAAAGGAAATAAAAAGTCTACTTTATGAATATGGAAGTAGATTTTTGAATTTGAAGTTTAAATTTTGAAATTAATATTTAATGAAAATATGATGATAGATTTAAAATAATAGTTATAACTAATAAGTATTTAAGGTACATAGCTAATACGAGTACGTAGTACGAATACGTAATACATATACGCAATAATTATGGATACGAAAAAAGTACAACAAGGGAAGGTATGAATAAAATGTATTAAAAAAATACCGGTCGTTACAGTGATGTGGATTATCTCGAGGGGCTTCCTCCATTGCTTTTCGTTATCAACAACATTTTAACCCAATCAGGTAAAGATGATGATGCATCCTTCCCTTTTTATCACTTTTCCTCCCTCTGTGCACATGACATGTTCTCTGATCTAGGGATGCACTTGTCCCTACAAATTCTTCTGCATGTTAAGTAAACTTACCATATCTAATCTATCCTTCAATTAAAAATCTTTTCTAGACAAAATAAGTACTTTGGGATTCTGTTTTTTCTGGAGTTTGTTGGAATTTGTTTCTGGTTTTATTTTTTGGTAATCTGTTTGTCATTTTTTAAATGGGTTGAATGGCTGAATGCATGATAATTTTTTTGGGATTCTATTTTGGACATTAGTTATTTTTTCATTAGTTATAATTTAAGTATATAAGCATGTAGGTTTCTTAAATTTCACTGTATATAAAAATTGTCGATAAAATCTGTGAATGCTACATCCTTTTATCTCTTTGATTTTTCATTCCCAAAATGTAACATATGAACCCAAAAATTAATATATTATTTCATTAGCTGCAATTTGGAAAATCATGTATCTTATGTTGTTTGCAATGTTGTCCATTGCAAAAACAGATTTGGATAGCCAAGGACATGAAACTCATGAATCTTGAATATGAAAAATAAAATTAAATGAAATTGCATTTGTCATGTATAGTGTATACTTATTCAACATCAATTATCCTCATCTTATGTGTATTTTGGTCGCTACTGGTATTAGGCCATGCTTTGCGTTTTGTACACTTTGCGAGTTGTTTTCTCTGCCTAAAACAACGAGGCTTGTTAAAAGGTCAGGATATGCACAGACACACATAGAAATGCACGTTTGCATGTGAATCTCACTGCTGGACAAAACCAGGATTTGTACCAGTAGTACATTTGAGGGATGAAATTTATATTGATGGATCTATGCACTTTTTGTTGATATATTCTTGATATAATGAAGGAATCATTTAACAAATTTGTGAAATCACCTTTATTTTTTCTCATGCTGGAGGACATGTAATTACTAACCGATCTTTTAGCAACCATTGTAGTGTTCCTCAGGTGGCGTTGTATTGAACAATGAAAAGTTGGTCGGATCAAGAATAGAATTTTGGTGGCCGATGGATAAAGTGTATGCGACTGTTTTTCCATTGAAACGCTCTCTTCTATAATAAGTTTTCATCATGTGCTTCTTAGTATCTGTGCTTTGGTTGACGAGTATTAAATACTAATATAGTTTTCTGGATAAAAAATACTTTTATGGTTAGATTTATTATCGAACTCATTATTATGCACCATATAAACATGGTGATCTAATATAAGCTTTGCTTCTTCTACTAACAGGTTTTATGATGGTGTTGTACAATCTTAGACTCAGATATGAAGAAGCATATGGTATGTTGGGTATTTTCTTACCATGTCCTCTGTATGCATGCCTACAGTGAGGGAGTAGAAACTTGCAGTCACTAATCTTAAAAGAACCGGCCTACACATTGGCAGTCACAAATCGTTTAGTGTGGAGTGGACTTCCTTATAGACAGATTACTTACCTCAATGTTGACTCAAAAGTGATCACTTGAATCTATTTTCCAGGAGGCAGTCAAAAGTCTTTCCATTCAAATATTGTGTTTGTCGTTTCAGTTTGGGCACCGTCGATATCCTTCCACCTGCCTCACACTATTCATTGTTGAAGAGGCCGTCGAGAGCTTCTTTGCCGCTACGGTCATATTTGCCAGTTTGTTTGTAACACACTTCATATGTATTCTTCAATAAACATGTATGATTTGCCAGTTTGTTTGTAACACACTTCATATGTATTCTTCGATAAACATGCATGATTTGCTAGTTTGTTAGTAACACACTTCATATGTCATATTTGCCATTTTGTTTGCCAATTTGTTTGTAACACTATTCGTTTGTTGTAACACACTTTATATGAACCAATTATTCTTTTGTTTTGTTACACTATTCGTTTGTTTTGTTTGCACTTCTTTTGTTTGCCAGTTTCTTTTGTTTGCACTTCATATGAACCAATTACTAGATATTCTTTTCTTTGTTTTGTTTATAACACTATTCAGTCTCAAAATTGTTTTGTTTGCAATTCTTTTGTTTGTAACACTATTCGTTTGTTTGTAATTTTTTTGTTTGTTTGTAACACAGTATTCTTTCATATGAACCAATTTGTTTGCAATTCAATAACCAATTGTGGATTATTTCTATTTCATCTTGATTAGTTGGCCTCAAAAATTGAAGTCTATGAGTATCAACAGTTAAAAGCATATTATTTGTTGAGATCTGTTATGAAAACTAAATCCTTGAAGTAGTACACATTTTTCAATTTATATTCTTCATTTAACGTTATCTTTTGCTAATTTGAAATTAAAAGTGTATTGGTAAAGATTGTGAAGATTAAATTTTGGGTGGAAAAGTGTCTTGAGAACCAAAACTTTGAAGTTAAAAGTGTCTTGGGAAAGATTGTGGAGAAACATGATCCAATAAATTAAACAAGATTAAAAAAATAGCATAAAAAATCAGCAGAACAACAAACTAGCGTAAAAAAATTAAATTAAAAATGTCACTGGAAAATACCTTGAGGTATGTTGTTCTGTGCCGAATGCGCCCGCGCCGCACTAATTGGTTGTTCCGCACCGAAGGCGTCTACGTTGAATTCGTTGTTCCTCGTCGTGCTAATTGGTTGTTCCGCGCCAACGGCACCCACGTCGTGCTAATTGTTTGTTCCGTGCCGAAGGTGCCCGCACCGAATTGGTTGTTCCGTGCCGAAGGCGCCCGCTAAATTTTATTACGCTAATTGGTTGTTCCGCGCCAAAGGCACCTGTGCCGAATTTATTGTTCCGCACCGAATCTACTTGTGCGTTGTTCCGTGCCGAATTTGTTGTTCTGCGTCGAAGGCCCCCGCACCGAATTTGTTGTTCTGTACCGAAGGTGCTCGTGCTTTGTTCTGCACCGAATGCACCTGCACCGTATTTGTTGTTCTGCGTCGTAGGCGCCCACACCGAAGGTGCCTGTGTCGCTAAATATTTTTATGCTAATTTTTTGGTCTTATAAATTTTGTTTGTGCAAATACTTTTTTGGGGAACAAAGATTTCGTGGGAGAAAATCTTAAATGCACTGTGCCCGCGGGCACGGGTTATGACTAGTGTGTGTGTGTGTGTGTGTCTATATATATATATAATCATAGGATAAAAATGGCTGTGATTTCTGTTGCGGGCGATGAGGGTGATCCTGTCGGCGTGGATAAAAAGTCTACAGCGAGAAGGTCTTTGAACAAGGGCCTTTCAGTAACGGGGAATGGTGCTCCGATCGGCAAAGTTGGGGATGAGGGCTGGGAGGTGGTTACCAGGCGGCGGAACAAAGGATTCAACGACGTGCGATTGGGCGGCAGCGGGAATAACCCTTGGATCCGTAGGGGTCCTGGGTCTTCGAAGATTCTTGGGAGGCTGGACAACAGAGGTAAAATCTCCAATCCATTGCATTTGCGTAGAAAGGATAGCTTGGGTGCCCCCGTGGTGTTCGACAGAAAGCCTAAGAGGCCTCAGGTTGATTTTAAGATCACTTCTTCGGGTATTAAGCAGTCATGGGCGGATGTCTGCTCTAACATTAGAAGCTATGATCTGGATGTTGCTATGTCCTATGTTGCCCCTCACACAAATGACGATGGCACAGTAATGGCTTTGGTGGCTAAATCAGCATTGGAAAGAGGGGCTGAACAGTGGAAATTCACCCTGGTCGGGTATGTGATGGGTGATGTCCCTTTCTATGGGCAGATCTGCGCCTGGGTTGACAGGCTTTGGAATGTCAAGAACGGGTTGAAAATCTATAGTCGAGAAAACAGTTTCTTCTGTTTCAAGTTTGAGGATGAGGGTGACTGTGAGAGGAGTGTGCATGGAGGCCCGTGGATGTTTGACGGTAGACTGGTCATACTACAAAGATGGAGTTCAGCACTAAAGTTAGAAAGAGATATTCTATCTTCTGTCCCCGTCTGGGTCCAGCTACAGGGGGTGCCATTGGGTATGTGGACACTTGAAATTCTCAACTGCATTGCATCTGTTATAGGTACACCGATTTGCCTAGAGAAACTTACCGCCAAGAAGGAAAGACTTTCATATGCAAGATGTCTGGTGGAAATCCATGCTGCTAAGACTATCCCTAACGAAGTTTTGGTCGGTACTGAGGAGGGGCCTATGTTATCTATCGGAGTTAAAATAGAAGGCGAATCCCCTAGATGTGCGAAGTGTGTTTGTTTTGGCCATTCCGATAAACAATGCCCCGATGCAACTGAGCCCCCTTCAATCCATGTCATTGGCAATGAGGCAATTACTGGGCATTTGAATTCCACTGTTAGTATCACAAATGTGGAACATACAGCTGACTTGGGAGCTGAGGTTAATGCTCTGGGTGTTGCCCCTGGAGCAAATTTGGGACTGGGTGCGGCTTCTAGCAATGATACTAAAACTGTGAAGGCTGTTGTAGGGGATAGTTCAATATCGGAGATCCAGTCACCCCTTGTAGAAGGAACAGCTAGCTTGGGGTCCCAGGTAGGTGAAGTGGCTTCCCAACCACTTGGCTCTGATATGGCCCTCTCCTTGCAACCGGTAGGGGAGAAATCGATTGATGGAGGGATCGATGGTACTGGTGATCGTTTGCAGGAAATATTCCCTGATGCCCCATTCCTTACATGCTGTGATAAAACCGGTCCAAGGATGAGTAATGTCAATACTGGCAACTTCATGGCTGTTGAGAATAATCCGGATGTAATTCCTAATGTGCTGGGAGCAGTCTTGGAGGGGTCAGGACCAAATATGCTGGCTTCTGTTATGGGAGCAGAGTCACATTGCCCACGCAAGCTTGCAGTGATACAACCCATCATGCTGCAAAGAGTGCAACCTTCACTTATTGAAGATCCCAATTCTTCTAAAATAGATCGGGTGCCAGCTGAGATTGCAAAAGATAACCCAGAGTGGGATATGGAGATGGAAGTTCAGATGCAGAATTTTGCAGTAACTAAGACCTCAAAAAAGAAGACTGAAGTTGGCCCATTACCAAGCTCCAGGAAGAGTGTTCGCCTCCAGGAGAGCGGACAAGGAAGGAAACCCAGTGTTGATTAATGACAGTCCTAATTTGGAATACCAGGGGCCTAAATAACTCTTTGAGGAGGAGAGACTTGAGGTATATTTTAAATAAAATTAATCCATCTGCAATGATTTTGGTGGAAACAAAGCTGAGGTCTTTTGCTAAAGCTGAGAAGCTTGTGATTCCTAGAGATTGGGTTTCCTTTCACAACTTCGAATTGGCCAACGGAGGTCGTATTATCATGGCCTTTAACCCTTCAATTTGGAGATCTGAGCCATTATCTTGCTCTAGCCAGCATGTTACTGTGAAGTGTACCAATATTGGCGGATTCAATTGTGTAATCTCTGGAGTTTATGCTCGTAATTTCTTGGGGGAGAGAATGGATCTGTGGCAAAGTCTGAAGGCCGATTCCCAAAAATTGAATGGTGTACCTTGGATGGTGGGCGGTGATTTCAATAGTGTGTTGTACACACGGGATAAGATCGGTGGAAGGAGGCTTGATGAGAGCATGGTCAGGGATTTCAATGAATGTGTTAGTAATTGCTTGTTGCGCGAAGTGAAAAGTTCTGGCAACACTTTCAGTTGGTGTAACCATCGTGTTGGAGATGAGCGTATAAGTGCGAGGCTTGATAGGGTCTTTGGTAACGCGGAATGGACTAATATGCTCCCAGCTTCATATCTTGTCTATTTGGATGCATTAACAAGTGATCACTCTCCCATGGGGGTATATCTTCACGATGAGGTACCCCCTGACCCTAAACCATTCAAATTCTTTAACTTCTGGTCCTACAACCCAGGTTTCAAAGATGTTCTCTCTACTTGTTGGGCGGAAGAGAAAGAGGGGACACCTATGTTTAGGCTAGTGCAAAAGCTTAGGGATCTTAAAGTGTTACTTAAAGGCTGGGCAAGTTCAATCCGGGCTGATAAGATAGTGGCGAAGTGCAGGGCCGAACTTGATGAAGTCAGGAACAACTCTGCCATTCATACTAATATCTCTATTCAAAGAAAAGAATCCCGTCTGCTTAAAGAATTGACTCATGCTCTGAAGCTGGAAGAGAATATGTTCAGACAAAAAAGCAGGCAGGATTGGCTCAGCCTTGGCGACAGAAATACTAAGTTCTTCTTTAATGCAATGAAGGCAAGGTATAATCGCAATAATTTGCGTCACCTGGTGGACGTGGATGGCATGCAAAACAGGGTGTATGATGAGCTGAAAGATGAAGCCCCTTTGTACTTCAAGAAACTTTACAACCAAAGCACTTATGAGACCTCCTTCAAAAAGCTTGCCCCTAAAAGGATTTTAACTACTGAATCTGCTACATGGCTTGCCAGAAGGGTTTCCGACGAGGAGATAAAGGTTGCGGTATTTTAGATTGGAGCAGACAAGGCACCAGGGCCTGATGGATATAACGGATTCTTTTTCCAGCAAAATTGGGATCTTATTGGCAAAGAGGTAACTATTGCTATTAAGTCCTTCTTCAGATCGGGTTCCCTCCTTAAGCAAGTAAACCACACTTTCCTGACGTTGGTGCCAAAGAACTCTAATGCATCTGGTTTGGGTGACTATAGGCCGATTGCCTGTAGTAATGTCCTCTATAAGTTTATCAGTAAAATTATATGCAACAGGATTAAAACAGTGGTGCATGAGCTGATATCACCCAATCAGGCCGCTTTTCTGAAGGGTAGGCTACTCTCAGACTGCACACTTATTGCCCATGAGCAAATTAAAGATTTCAGAAACCCTATGGGGGGGAGAGCTTGCCTGAAGTTAGATCTACGCAAGGCGTTTGACAGTGTTAACCGAGATTTTATCTACTACTTCATGCAGCAACTTGGGTTTCCTTGCACGTTTATCTCCTGGATCAAAGAATGTATTAGTACTCCCACATTCTCTGTAATGGTTAATGGGACTCCATATGGATATTTTGGAAGTAACAGAGGGCTCCGCCAAGGTGATCCACTCTCACCTTATCTATTTGTCATTGTTATGGAATGCTTTTCTATCCTAGTTGAAAGAGCCATCGTATCTCGAAAAATCCAGCCAATGAGGAGGACTGGAGCTATCTCTCACTTGCTGTTTGCGGATGATCTCCTGGTATTCTGTCGTGCAAATAGAGCCTCTTTTTTGGGAATCAAATCACTGCTTCACGAGTTTACCAGATATACTGGTCTGCAGGTTAACTGGGATAAGAGTGCGGGTTTATTTAGCAAAGGGGCAAAACAGATAGATGATCTTGCGGATTTACTGGGTATCAAAATTGCTACCACGATCACTACATATTTGGGTCTGCCTCTATCTTTGAAATACCCAACTTCCACAAATTATAAAAAGTTGATTGATAAGTGCAAGAAGAAAATGAGTGGATGGACCTCAAGTGCCTTGTCTATAGCTGGACGTATTGAGCTTGTTAGATCGGTTATATACGGAATGATATCATTCTGGATGCAAGTCTTCCATATCCCTGCTAGTGTCCTGAGAGCTATCACTTCGGCCTGTAGGCGGTTTATTTTCGGAAACTCTAAAGCTTGGGCTTGGGAGGATATTTGCAAGCCGAAATCTGAAGGGGGTGTGGGTATTAGATTGTTGAAGGAGCTGAATGTGGTGGCAGGAGTAAAGCTATTATGGAGGTATTTGAAAACTGAAAGCATTTGGGCTATACATATGCAGAAAAAATATGGAGGACCTGTGGGATTCTATGCGGCGAGTAGGGTATATGGCCAATCCGGGACTTGGAGGAGGCTCCTCAATTGCAGGTTGGTGTCTATGAAACTGATCAAGAGGGAGGTTAGAGATGGGAGGGGAACGCTATTCTGGCGCGACCTATGGATTTCTGACAGGCCACTTGCTGACCGGTTTGTAGTGCCGCCTGGGGATGAGAACCGCACTGTTGCGGACTATTGGGGAATGCAGGGGTGGAGCTCTGATCCAGCGCTGGACCAATGCCGGCCTCTTCTTCATAACATTGTACTGCGGCCATGTGTTGATGGGTGGTCTTGGATACCGAGTGAGAATTTTAGCTTCAAACAAGCTTGGGAGGTAACCCGCAGGAAATCTGATCCATTTATTTTCCAAAAACTAATTTGGTATCCGCATTATGTCCCAAAAATGTCGCTGACCCTTTTGAGAGCTTTGAAGGGTTAATTACTAACCAAGGACAAGTACTGCCGATGGAACTCGAATGCTTCATCCGCATGCTTAATGTGCGATGAAAATCTAGAAGAGAATGTTGATCATTTATACTTTAACTGTAGCTACTCTAGATATATTTTATGCAGAGCTCTGCTGAAGCTAAAAGTCCCAGTTCCAACACTTCCTTCGCTTTCAGAGGTTGTGTAACGGCCGCTTTCCTACCGTTCGTAGATTCTGCGTGCACGTGCCTTGACGTGCACGTATTTTAATTTCGCCATTTCTGAGCTCCGGCATATGCGGTGCGAAGTGCCGTTGCGATCGTTTTGGGGTGTTGGATTTTATTGTAATTTTTGGGAATGTCTTTTCACGGCTCGTTTTCTCGCAAAACGACTTTGAACGATGGGGGCGTTTTAGTCAATTGGCTCAAACGCCGTTTCCAATTTATCGTAAATTCTTGGTAGATGTTACGCACGATCGGGCTCCGTAGATCTGTGCGTCTCGTCTCCATGATCGCACCGGTATTTTCGGATTATTTTTCTGACGCCCGGTTTGAGAGTTATCACTCAGAGAAGTCTCGACCGTCGATCTCCCCATCAGATTCAAATTTCGAATTTGATATCAAATCTGTTTCATATCCCTAATTATTTTCATAATATCTTTCCTAATCTCCTCCTCTATTTGGCCCCTAGATCTCCCCCGAATTGTACCCCTACTATCCCCTACCCTAACACACTTAACCTAAAAAAATCTTTAATTACAGTCTTACAATCACATTCTTGCCCTCGACTCACGTGATCGCTTCATGACACTTATCGATAATTCTTCAAATCCATCCATTGTGAATCCTCCTTTCCCTGGAAGTGTTTTTGAAATTCATTATTAAATTCTTCTCTCGGTTTAAAATTCTTTGAAAACTTTTTTATATATATTTAAAATTTCTTGCTTTTCAGTTAAAATTCCTTCTTGGATTATAAAACTTCTTTAGTTATAGATTTTCAAGTTATTATCTAGTAATTATTTCTAACCGGTATATATTTTAGTTTTAAAACCTTGTTATCATTTTGATAATTCAATATATATATTTTTCTAGACTACAAAATTTATTTCTAAATCACTTACCTTACATACTTTTAAAATATTTTCCTAAACTAAAGGGAACTTCAAATTTTTATAAATATCAATTCTATGTTCATCGTGATCACTTTTCAAAAGAAAATCTTTGTATAACTTAATTATTTATTTATTTTTTTTTCATTTGCAAAAAAAAAAATCGCTACCTCATCCTACTTTTATTTCTTCATCTAACTCTTTTTCCAAATGATAATGATCTGCTCACTTTTCCCTACATATTTTTATAATTATAAAAGTATATGATATCATATTTTTCTCTTTCCATCTATCTAATTATTTTGAGAAATATTTTCGTCACACCCAACCAACTACCTCCTTATCTCGCCTTATTTGAACTCGTTCCTTCCGATTCATTTCGTTACACTCCTGGCTTCTGTTTTCTTTAGCTTGTGTAGACATTAGTCCTTGTAGTTGTCTACGTTGTCTCTGGTTTAGGAGTAGGTCCTTTGGTAGGTGATGTCGTCGTGGTGGTTGAGCATATGTAGAGTGCATAGACCTGTATGAATGTGTGTTCTTTAGGATCCCGATGATTGCCTTTTGTGTCTTGAATGTGTACTCAGTGTTAACCATGGTATGCTGGAAGTTGTCTGAATGACGGTATTCATACTTATATGAATGGCGTCATCGCAGGCAGATCTTTAGACTTAGTTTTAGTTTTAATGAATGGTTTATCTTGGTTGTATGTGACTGTATCAAAACTTTGTTTTCTTTAAACCAAATCTTTAAAGTTTTAAAACTAGCTCACAAGATCACAAATCACTTATCCTCCCTCATCCATTACCGCAACACCACACGTTTTTCCAAATGTTTTAAAATATGTTATTGGTCTTAAGTTTTCCTTTCCTCTTCTTCCTCCCTTCGAAATGTTATGTTATGGTTGTTATAGTTTTGGGACTAGCTGTTATTGTTGTAAGATTTTGTTTACAGGTAGGATCAGGGAGAGATGAGATTTGTTATAGCAATGATTAAACGATTTTGGAACAACAAGGATGATGGATTAGAATATCTTTTGGATGAAAAGAATGGACTGACCAAGACTTATTTAAAAAAACCTGAAGTGTGGCGGACTCAATGGGAAATTCTGGTCGGATGAAATTATATGCGAGGAGATGATAACTTATCAGACTTGAGGCTTAGACGGGTGGTAGATAGGAGTAACTACGGAGAATGGTATGAGTTAGGATGATCGTGAGATTGAGTAGAGCTTTTATTAACATCGAGACTTGATTGTTGAGTTGGCATGAGAAGACATTGGGAGTAACACGACGTGTTGATGAAAAATGGATGGTTAGGTAGTCGGACTTAATATTGGTTGGGATTAGTTAAAGTGGGTAGGGTGAGATGTGATCTTGATAGTCCAAATTATTTGGCGGATGGATTTGTGGGAAGATATGACATGGAACGTGTTGGGGACACGACGATTGTTGATTTGTGAAGGTGTTACAAGATAGACAGAGTTTTTGTTTTGGGTTGGTGTTTGACTAGAACATCATTGTAGCAATTGATTAATATTGGGAAGAGATAGAGAAATTGGAAGATGTTATCGAGCGATGATGTTTAGTGGAACGATATGGAATGAGAAGATGATTATTATTCTTTTGTGAGGACTCGGAGTTGGAAATTTGAACTGTAATGATGGGTCTATAGTTGAGAATTAAGAGGTGGGTTTAGTCGTGGCATTGTCCAGTGGAGAGATGGATTATGATGGATTATTGAAGAATGTTTGTTCAAAGTTACAGGATTAGAAATCTTTATGAGTAGATATGATAGTTGCGCGTACAAAGTTATATGGGTAATATTATTATTATTAGTGTAAGTGATTCCGAGGACGGAATCATTTCTAAGGTGGGTAGAATGTAACGGCCGCTTTCCGACCGTTCGTAGATTCTGCGTGCACGTGCCTTGACGTGCACGTATTTTAATTTCGCCATTTCTGAGCTCCGGTATATGCGGTGCGAAGTGTCGTTGCGATCGTTTTGGGGTGTTGGATTTTATTGTAATTTTTGGGAATGTCTTTTCACGGCTCGTTTTCTCGCAAAACGACTTTGAACGATGGGGGCGTTTTAGTCAATTGGCTCAAACGCCGTTTCCAATTTATCGTAAATTCTTGGTAGGCGTTACGCATGATCGGGCTCCGTAGATCTGTGCGTCTCGTCTCCACGATCGCACCGGTATTTTCGGATTATTTTTCTGACGCCCGGTTTGAGAGTTATCACTCAGAGAAGTCTCGACCGTCGATCTCCCCATCAGATTCAAATTTCGAATTTGATATCAAATCTGTTTCATATCCCTAATTATTTTCATAATATCTTTCCTAATCTCCTCCTCTATTTGGCCCCTAGATCTCCCCCGAATTGTACCCCTACTATCCCCTACCCTAACACACTTAACCTAAAAAAACCTAGGGCTACATATCAAACCTCATTATTATAATAAACCCTATCTATTATTTTCTCAACCACGTGAACTAGAAACCTAGGTATTAGTTTCCGCAGCCGCCACAAATAATACAAGTCGAGTTCTTCTCCTCCCCTCTCTCGCAACTCACCCTCTCCCATCGCTCTCAGCCCCACGCCGGCGTCGACCCGTCCTCCGGTCGTCGTCAGTCAACCCCCACCGCCTCGACTGCCTGGAACCGCCGCAGCGACGTCACAGCAGCCCGCGCTGCTGCAGCAACCCCCGCCGGCGCTGTCACGCCCTCCGACCGCCACCCAGGCAAAGCCCCACCGTTCGGACATCTCCGGCACCCCATCTCCGACCTTGGCCGCCTGAACAGTCCCCGTCTCCACCCTATTCTCTACCAGCGCGCGTGGCAGCGAAGCTCCAGCAGCTGCAGCGAGTAGCAGCGTCGAGCGTGGCTGCGGCACCTCCCACTACCGCCGACTGAGGCCGACCGCCACCCAGTGACTCCCCGCGACGGCCTCCGACTCCCCAGCGACTTCCGACCACGGCCACCTAGGCCGACGACCCCATCCGACCAACCGACGTCGCCTTGGGCCGTTCATCCCCACGACGCAGCCACGGCAGCTCTGCTGCTGCTGCATCTTCCGATCGCCGCGCGGCCACCGTCCGGCATCAACCCAGGTTGCCGCTTCCTCGTTCCCCTCTGCCCCGACCCCTCTTCCTCAATCTCGTTAGGTGCTCCATCTGCCAGCATGCAAGTAGCGTGAGACACATCCTAATCGATGTGTATTCTTTAAGCAACTTGTTATTATGTTATTCACTAAGAGGTATTTATATGATATAATATTAGTTATATATTAGTTATACTTGTATGATATAACTAATATCAAGTTATTATATCAGTAATATTTATATGGTATAAGTTATTATCAGAATGTCAGTAAGTTACACTTATAAACTATATATATATGGTGTATTAGGTAAGTTGGATTTATTACTGATTAATTGGATGGACTCTTTTAGTTTAATACTAAAATTTTAATGACGCAGATAATTACGTACGCCCCCTTGCGACCGTCTGGGGCCTGGCAATTCCCTATTTGTTGCGCTACTCGCAGTTGAGGGACCAGAGTGGGGAGGACGCGATCCGTTGTTTCAGATCCGACGTCAAAGCTACACGTGACCGTCAGACCAGACGGACTACCGCGGACGCGATGCCTGGACGAGACGCCCCGGACGGACGACACACTTGCCACCGCAGGCAAGTGTACCCACTTGCGTTTTTGACCGTGCTTTGGTCTTAGATTGCTAGAACTGTTAGACTGTGAATGTATAGAACCGGAGGTGAAATGATAGCGTCCGGGACGCCCCTGACGACTTAGACTTGACGACGAAGTCTAGTCTCGACAAACAACAACTCTTGACACCGTAGGGCTATCTTGTGTGTGCGTGCGTGTGGACACCCTAGAATAACAATTCCTTACACTTGTCGTGTCTTGTCCCAGTTACACAAAAAGCCTACGGGCGTTTCAGGTGCTTCCCTTGCGGAAGTGATCTCTGTGTTACGAAAAAGCCTACGGACGTTTCAGGTGCTTCCCTTGCGGAAGTGATCTCTGTGTTACGAAAAAGCCTACGGGCGTTTCAGGTGCTTCCCTTGCGGAAGTGATCTCTGTGTTACGAAAAAGCCTACGGGCATTTCAGGTGCTTCCCTTGCGAAAGTGATCTCTGTGTTACGAAAAAGCCTACGGGCGTTTCAGGTGCTTCCCTTGCGGAAGTGATCTCTGTGTTACAAAAAGCCTACGGGCGTTTCAGGTGCTTTCCTTACGAAAGTGATCTCCGTGCTTCCTGTCCTGAGTTCTGGGGTTTGGGGTAGGGTTGAGCGTGCGCACGGTGAGAGGGTTTGATCCCCCTTGAACCGTAAGGCGTGAACCCTTCGTGTTTTACTAGTCCTGTCAGTCGTGTCGTGTCATGTCATGTCTTGTCTAGTTCCGTCTTGTCCTGACACCTTTAGGATAGTCCCGTAGTTGGTAGCACACGCTACGACTACTACTTGTCCCGTTTTACTTTCCTGCTACGTTACTTCCTGTTGTGTTACCCTGTTATAACCACAACATGCTAATCAACCAGTAAACTGTTGTGTAAGAGAACCTCAGCATGTTAATCAACCAGTAAACCGTTGTTTAAAGTTCGGTGCACTTGCAGTAAAGTCTAACCCTTCTTGTAGACTTTACCTGACGTACAGTTCCTTTTCTTGGGTGCTGTACGTCAGGTGCTCAGCCAGAGTTCGTGTACAAGGCATACTCACTGGAGCACGAGGAGCCGAGGACGGCGACCCAGAGTACGCGCCCGACGAGGACCAGACCTTGAGGTCTTCTTAGTCGTCACTTTTAGAGGTTACTACCTTTAGTTTGCTTTTAGATAGTTGTTGCCACGCTTAGGCTCCTTTTTAGACTTTGTACTTGTTGGATATTATATCTCAATTTAATGAATGCAACTTCTTTTCTGTACTGTCTGTTGTTCGAACTTTGTAAATGCAAGAACCTGAAAATCTTTTAAATGGTACCCCTACAGACGCTTATTGGGTCCGAGCTTCTCAGCTCCGGCCCGAGCGGGCCTTAGTCACGCTTCGCCTCCGTCGTTTTGGGAAGCGCGGCGTGACAGGTTGGGAAGTCTATACTTTCGAAATATGGAGGGAAAGGATTTTTGAGTTTGTTGTCAAAAACTTGCCTTGCATCCATGGTTTGGCACATCTGGAGGGAAAGGAATAGAAGATTATTTGATAATGAAAAAAGATGTAAGACAATGTTGTTTGAGGAGATCGCGGCTGACATCCGTGTGGCGTTGTACGACCAAGAGCCCACTACAGAAGATGATTCCGAGGCATTTGGGAATTGGGGTTTCAAGGATAATGGCTAGATGTTTGTCATTTTGTTAAACTTTTGTACTCTTTTGGTCTGAGCTTGGTTGGGGGTTCTCATAGTTGGGAGTGACGGCGCCTGTGCCCTATCCTTTCTCTACTGAGTCCCACCAACCATGCAAAGACTGTTGTATTTGTGTACATTCAGCAATAAAATTCTCACACTTACCTTTCAATAAAATTCTCACACAATAAAATTCTGGTTCAAACATCATGTTCCCAAGTTTAGCCTAACCTTACTAAGAGCATTTAGAGGGAAGCTGGCTACTACTCATCTAATGCATAAATGGAGGCCGGATATTGATACTGGTTGCATTCTATGTGGAAGTGGTGAAGTTGAAATCATTGAGCATCTATTTTTCCAATGTGAATATTCTAAATACATTCTGTGCAGGAGTCTTCTCAAACTGGGCATTTCAGTAGCTATTGACTCGCTTCTCCTCAAAGTGGGTGACTTGTTTTTGTCAAGATTTGAGAAGAATGAGGCCATGGGTATACTGGTGAGGACTGTGCTCTCAGTTATGGTGTGGCATATTTGGAAGGAAAGGAACGAAAGGATCTTTGAGGGGAACAGAAAGCCTAAGACTGTCCTATTTGATAATATTGCACTTGCAGTTAGAGATACTCTCCGCAACCTTGAAGCTGACTCTCATGAGGCTAAGCAATGCACGGACAATTGGGAATTTAGAGATACTGGCTAGCTGTATTTGAGAGATAGAGTCTCTAGTATTTGGTTTCTACTTTGGGCAGATTTGGGTGTGGGAGACTGCTGGTAGTGGGTGACGGCGCTTGTGCCCTCTCCCCACTCCTTCAATCTCCCCACCTGTGATCTGCCAGTTATATTTTTGTACACTACTGTTATTAATAAAGATGCACACTATTCTTCCAATATATATATATATATATATATATATATATATATATATATATATATATATATATATATATATATATATGGTAAAAGGATCCTAGGGTGCCTCCATAGATTCAATCTAAGGAGGTGCCCTTATTTTTTCCTATCTACCATAGTTTTTTTGAAAAAATTTCATGGGTTTGTTGTTAACCTTATGGATGATCAACATACCAAATTTCAAAGCATTCCAATACTTTTGAGCCCTCAACTATCCCTTGTAACTTCATGGGGTTTTCAGCACGTTTTAGACCGTTGAAGTTGTAAGGGGAGATGTTGGCTCAAAAAGTATTGGAATCCTTTGAAATTTGGTATGTTGATCATCCATGAGGTGAACAATAATCTAATGAAAAAAATTCCAAAAAATGTGGGAAATTTGGGAAAATGAGGGTGCCTCCGTAGATTTCATCAAAGGAGGCACCTTATATCCAGTTTTCCCATATATATGTACTAGTAAATAACCCGTGCACACGTGCACGTGTACTGGGAAAAAAACAGTCGAAAAGGGGGGAAGAATAAAAAGTGTGGGTGTGTGTGGGAGGGTCCAGGGGCAAAAATGTAAAAACCGGGGCTGTGTGTGCAAAATTCCCCACCTCATCTCTTATCCCTCAAAATCTCATCTCTTATCCAATTTCTCTTGTCCAAATTCTCTTATTCAATTTCTCTGGATAACATCCCTATTTTATAGAATAGATATGTATGTATGTATATGTATGTAAGTATATATGTATATGTATACTCTTGTCCAAATTCTCTTATCCAATTTCTCTTGTCCAATTTCTCTTATCCAATTTCTCTTGATAACATCCCTATTTTATAGAATAGCTGTATATACTCTTGTCCAAATTCTCTTGTCCAAATTCTCTTGTCCAATTTCTCTTGATAACATCCCTATTTTACAGAATAGCTGTATGTATATGTATGTATGTATATGTATATATGTATGCATATATATGTATATATATAATCTTGTCAAAATTCTCTTATACAATTTCTCTTGTCCAATTTCTCTTATCCAATTTCTCTTCATAACATCCATATTTTATGGAATAGAGTATGTATATATATGTATGTATATACTCTTGTCCAAATTCTCTTATACAATTTCTCTTGTCCAATTTCTCTTATCCAATTTCTTTTGATAACATCCCTATTTTATAGAATAGCTGTATATGCTTTTGTCCCAATTCTCTTATCCAATTTCTCTTGTCCAATTTCTCTTATCCAATTTCTCTTGATAACATCCCTATTTTATAGAATAGATGTATGTATATGTGTATATGTATATGTATATATGTATGCATATATATGTATGTATATACTCTTGTCAAAATTCTCTTATACAATTTCTCTTGTCCAATTTCTCTTATCCAATTTCTCTTCATAACATCCTTATTTTATGGAATAGAGTATGTATATATATGTATGTATATACTCTTGTCCAAATTCTCTTATACAATTTCTCTTGTCCAATTTCTCTTATCCAATTTCTCTTGATAACATCCCTATTTTATAGAATAGCTGTATATTCTCTTGTCCAAATTCTCTTCCAATTTCTCTTGTACAATTTCTCTTATCCAATTTCTCTTGATAACATCCCTATTTTGTAGAATAGATGTATCTACTCTTGTCCAAATTCTCTTATCCAATTTCTCTCGTCCAATTTCTCTTATCCAATTTCTCTTGATAACATCCCTATTTTATAGAATAGCTATATAGAATAGCTATATATACTCTTGTCCAAACTCTCTTATCCAATTTTTCTTGTCCAATTTCACTTATCCAATTTGTCTTGATAACATCCCTATTTTATAGAATAGAGTATGTGTGTGTGTATATATATATGTATGTATGTATATATGTATATACTCTTGTCCAAATTCTCTTATACAATTTCTCGTGTCCGATTCTCTTATCCAATTTCTCTTTATAACATCCATATTTTATAGAATATGTGTGTGTGTGTGTGTGTGTGTGTGTGTGTGTGTGTGTGTATACACTAGTCATAACCCGTGCCCATATGGCACGATTCATTTAAGATATTACTTGCTCAAAATGTTAGTTCCCCCAAAATTAAAGCACAAATTGTTATTTATTTCACTCAAAAAATTTTGTTCCCCCAAAATTTACTTCCCTATAGAATTTAGTTCCCTTAAAAATTTTAGTGCCCCCCAAAATTTAGTTTCATCCCGATTTAACATCATCCCTGAAGGAACTGTTTATTTAAAATAGTCTTCCCGTAGAATCTTGGATCCATTAATTTTAAACGAATAACAATAATTATATATATTTATATCAGAAAATGGAGAGCGTAATTCACGTGCCAGGCGGCGGCGATTCTACAAACCCTAACCCGGTGGCGGCGTCTCAAGGAACTTTCGGCGATGTTTCTACAAATCCGGTGGCGGGGAATTAGGGAAATTACGACGCCAAGTCTACAAACCCTAATCCGACGGCGACCCAAGGAATAGGCGGTTCTATTGCAAGCGGTGAGCGCGATGAATGGCATCAAGTGGTTCGCAGCAAGAGGAAGTCTATTTCGGTAATTAGCGGTCCTAATGGCAGCTCTGCCCCTTACTGTGGAGGCTCTAATAACAGGCTCCCCAGTCATCCTCGCGGTCCTTTCCCTCGGGGCGACCAAAGGATCCTCGTCTGAGGGATCATCCCTTTGTAGCAGCAGGATTTGCCAAAGCTCCTACCAGACCTAATACCCCTTTCAGGATTATCCCATCTGATGGTGCGCGGTCCTGGGTGGACATCTGTTCGTCTCGTAGGAAATATGCGGATCCTCTGGTAATGAGTTTGTTTCCCCTTTTGTTAGTGTTGATGGTGTTGAGAAGGCTAAAGTCTGAGGTCCATAGATCGTTGAAGGTGCGACAAGATGGCAGAACACGCTCGTGGGCTATGTTGTTGGTGATGTCCCATACTATGGGCAGATTAAAGCTTGGACTCAAAGGCTTTGGGGGCTCAAAGGAGGACTACGCATATTTTCCCGCGAAAATGGATATTTTTATTTCAAATTTCAGAATGTGAAAGACATGGATTCCATTCTTCATGGTGGATCATGGCTATTTGACGGGAGACTTGTTGTTCTTCAAGTCTGGTCTCCTTTAGTGCAGCATAATCGGGATATCCTGTCTGCAGTCCCTGTATGATTACAATTTCATAATCTGCCACTTTCAATGTGGACGTTGGGTATTTTGAATTCCATTGCAAGCATAGTAGGTAAGCCGATTTGCCTTGATAAATCTAATGCTAACCTCGATAGGATTTCCTACGCAAGATGTTTAGTGGAAGTAAGTGCTAAGAGTATGCTCAAGAGGGTTGTTCCAGTTGAGCTGGATGATTTGTCAACTATATCTATTGATGTCCAATATGAGGGGGAGCCCCCAAGGTGTGGAGCTTGTGCTTGCTTTGGTCACCTAGACTATCAATGCCCTCTGAAGATTGCTGGCGGGGAACCAATCCAATGTCCTGATGAGCCTATTTATGTTGATGATTCAAATTTTGGAGGTGGCAGGAAAATTAATGTAGAGAAGCCCATGGAGCCCTGCCTATTATTTTGAACATGCCTCCCAAGCCTAATCATAATAGGCGCCCTGTGGTGCCCCTAACTCTGAAGGCAGGGGAATGCAGCAATGGCCCTTGCCCGACCTCTGATGGGGGCTGTGTACCTGCAAATATTGATCCTGTTTACATAAATTCTGGGGGCCTTTTGCGTTGGTTTGTGCGTGTGGTTGGCGTCTCTAAGTTGATGCAAGCTTTCAAATTACTGCCAGGAACTGTAACTGCCCCACTGACTGCGGTTGATAGGAGGCCTTTTACATATTTAAAATCCCACACAAATTCGGAGGACCCTCTTGCTACTGCTTCTGCGATGGATTCTGAACGCCCAGATGCCCAGTTTGGGGCAAAAGCAACAGAGCAGATGGAGTCGAAAACTGAGGTGCCTGAGCCTCCACTTTATCTTACCGAGCTTAACCCTGAATGGGTAGAAGAGCTTTCAGCCCTGAGGAAAGCTAAGCTTGCTGTAAAGTCCAAACTAGCCACTGTCTCCCCATTCTCTGTGCACCGTAGTTCTCGGCTAGCTGTTTGATCAGGTTTGAGCTGGCCCTCTGATCTATTAATTTTTACAATTACTGTTTTCTTCTGGAACTCTCGGGGACTAAATAATATTGCTCGTCGTGTCGACTTGAAGCATTTCTCTCGTAAACTACATACTTCTATTGTTTTGCCTACTGGATACTAAGGTAGAAGGTTGTATTGCTATTAGAATTGCAAAATGTTTTCCAACAGATTGGGGAAGCATTGATAACATGGATACTCATTCAGGTGGTCGAATAGTTATTTTCTTCAATTTAAGAGCTGCACCTTACACTTATCTTTGCCTCAACATGTTTCGGCTACTTTCTTTAATGCATCGGGATTGGTTATTGGAATCTCGGCAGTCTATGGGTTCAACATTAGTAGTAGCCAAACTGCTCTCTGGTCTAATCTTGTTGGCGCTCAAATATGTTCAATAATATACCTTGGTTGCTTGGTGGGAATTTTAACTGTGTCCGTAGCACAACTGAGAAGATTGGAGGTCTTGCAGTGGATGTTATGGCTATGGACGACTTTAATTCGTTCATCGGTAGTTGCCAACTGCTTGAGGTGAAAAGCATTGGTTGTAGGCTCAGTTGGAATAACATGCATATTGGGAGATCTCGCATTTCGGCTCGGCTAGATCGTGTTCTTTGTAACTCTAACTGGATAAGTCTACTGCCGCATTTATAATATGAGTATATTTCGGCTACTACTAGTGATCACTACGCTATGTTAGTATATCTCCTTCCAAAGGTAAGATCTCTGCCCAATCCTTTTAAATTTTATAATTCCTGTGTATCTTTCCCTGGATACCATGATCTGGTTCGCAAAAACTGGGCACTTTTCTTTGAAGGTTCCCCTCTACAGAAACTTGTTTCTAGGCTAAAATATCTTAAGCAAGTGTTAAAAGATTGGTCAACTGAATATAGGAAGGGAATTGATGTTTACAAGTGCAGGAAAGAGTTGGAATTATTTCATTCTAATCATGGCATATACTCTACTACTAATGACCATCATATTGAAAGATTGCTTTCTAATAATCTTGTGAATGCCTTAAATGTGGAGGAGGAGGACTTGAGGCAAAAAAGCCGACAAAATTGGTTGTTGCTTGGTGATAGGAATTCTAAATTTTTCTACATGGCAATGAAGTCCCGTCATTTTCATAATAATTTAGGTCATCTTATCTCTTCTGATGGTAAAGGAAATACAGAAGCTAAACTTCTTCGTGAGGAAGCTTGTCTCTACTATATGAAACTTTATCGTCAGGATGATTATTTGAATGTCTTTCGTACTGTTATTCCAAAGCGCAAGCTCACTTTGGATGCTATTAACTGGTTGGATAGGCCTTTATCCCCCATTGAAATTAAGAATGCGGTTTTCCAAATTGGTAAAGACAAAGCTCCGGGGCCGGATGTGGACAACGGCTACTTTTTCCAGCATGAATGGAATGTAATTAGTAATGATGTTATTTCTGGGGTTGCCTCTTTCTTCAACACTTCCATTATGCCTTCTCATGTAAATCACATTTTCCTTACCCCTTGTACCGAAGAGCTCAACAGCAACGGGTATAGGGGACTACAGACCTATAGCTTGCGGTAATGTCATCTATAAAATTATTAGCAAGGTTTTATGTAACAGACTGAAGCCTATTATAGCTGATTTAATTGCTCCCAACCAGGCAGCTTTCATTCAAGACAGGCTTCTTGCTGATTGCACTTTTCTTGTCCATGAGAAAATACGCGATTTTAGAAATCCCATGGGGTCCAGAACTTGTATTAAGCTGGATATTTGCAAGGCGTTTGATAGTGTGAATAGGTAATTTATCTATTTCCTCCTCCATCAGATGAGTTTCAGCCACAGATTTATTAATTGGATATCTGAATGTATTTCCTCCACTATGTTCTCTGTTTTGATTGATGGATCTCCTGAGGGCTACTTCAATTCCAATAGAGGTTTGAGGCAAGGTGACCTGCTCTCCCCATATCTGTTTGTACTTGTTATGGAATCTTTTTCGCTCCTCATGGCTAGAGCTGAATCATCAGGATCTATTCAACCCATCCGCAGAACTGGATCTATTTCTCACCTTCTATTTGCTGATGACCTTCTCGTTTTTTGCCGAGCTAATCTTTGTTCATTAAATGGGCTCAAAGACTTGCTGAGCATATTTCGCCTTCTTTCTGGCTTACATATAAATTTGGAAAAGAGCTCAGCCATATTCAGTAAGGGAGTCAGTGATCCTTCCTCTCTTGCTAATTTGCTTGGAATCAAAATGGTGCCCTCTTTCACTGTCTATTTAGGTCTCCCGCCCTCTTCCAATTATCCTAAAGCTTCTTTATTCAATCGCCTGGTGGATAAGTGCAAAAAAGGCTCCTGGGTTGGTCTCGCTCGCTTCTTTCTATGTCTGGGAAAATCGAGTTGGTTTGATCGGTAATATATGGTATGGTGGCTTTCTGGATGCAAGCATATAGTATTCCCCCATCTTTTATATGATCTATTGACTCCGCTTGCAAAAATTTCATTTGGGGGTAAGCCAAACAATTGGGCCTGGAGAGATTTGTGTACACCTAAGAAAGAAGGGGGAGTGGGGTTGAGATTGCTAAGTGATTTGAAATTGGCTTCAGGAATCCGCTTAACCTGGAGAGTACTTACCAATAAGGGTATCTGGGCGCATTATATGCGTAAACACTATAATGAAATTTCAAGTGGGTTTTATGCTGCCAAAGCGAGGCCAATCCAATCTGGCTCCTAGAAGTTCATGCTTAAATGCAGAAGAATTTCTCAGAAACTTATTTAGCGAATAGTGAAAGATGGAACAACTACTAGTTTCTGGTATGACAATTGGCACCCTATGGGCCCTATTCACTTGCTGCACGAACCTCCGACTGGCACAGAGTTGTTTCGAGTCAGTCAATATTGGTCAGACAATGGTTGGATAAATGATCCAAGCATCACTGACATTCGGCACCTACTTCAACCAATAAGATTAACTGAAGGTACTGACGATTGGAAATGGATACTTGGACAAAAATTCAGATTTCAGGAAGCTTGGAATGGTGCAAGAGTAGCTGGCGCCAACTTTCCCCATTATGAGATTGTTTGATTCAAGATGCATGCTCCAAAATTCGGCTTTACCCTTCTAAGAGCAATTCGGTCTAAACTACCCACCCGAGATCTGCTCCACAAATGGAGAATAACAAACTCCAGTGCCTGCGTCCTTTGTGCGGCAGAAGTAGAGGAGACTATTTCACACCTATTCTTTGAATGTGAGTTTTCTAGATATATCCTAACGCGATATATTTTAAAATTGAATTATACTATGGTTGTACCAACGTCTATTACGGGAGTGTGTGACCTAATTAAGGAACAGTATAGTAAGAAAGACCCTATGGGTGTGTTGGCCAAGATGTGTCTAGCGGCCATGGTGTGGCACATATGGAAATAGCGAAAGTGTCGGATTTTTGAGAATAAGACAATGAGTAAGACATTAGTGTTTGAGGAAATATCATCGGATATCAAAATTGCTCTCTGCAATATAGACCTGGAAGGAGCGACTGATGTAATCCCTTTTGATAATTGGGGGCTCATTGATGCATGCTAATTTTTCCACTACCCTTTCTTCATTATCTCCCTTGTATTAGTTACGTGTTCAGTAATAACGGTAGTTAGTTGACTGTAGATGGGGACGCCGCTTGTGTCCTCTCTTGTCTCTTTTTATTATCTATCGATCTTGCTAGCATTGTACCATTGTAAATATTTGATATTAATAAAGACTAACTATTACTTGCCATATATATATATATATATATATATATATACACACACACACACACACACACACACACACACACACACACACACACACACACACACACACACACACACACACACACACTAGTCATAACCCGTGCCCGCGGGCACGGTTCATTTAAGATTTCCCCCTATGAAATCTTTGTTTCCCAAAAAATAATTTCCACAACCAAAATTGCGCGGAACAACAAATTAGCGTAAAAATATTTAACGACACGTGTGCTTTCGGCGTGCGCGCATTCGACACGGAATAACAAATTCGGCGCAGGCATTTTCGACACAGAACAACAAATTCGGCGCTGGCGCCTTCCGCGCGAAACAACAAATTAGGCGTAGAACAACAAATTCGGTGCGGGCGTCTTTGGCACGGAACAATAAATTCGGTGTAGAGCAACAAATTATTTTCCCCTGCGAAATTGTTGTTCCCCAAAAAAAATTTCCACAGCTAAAATTGCGCGGGACAACAAATTAGCGTAAAAATATTTAGTGGCACGTACGCCTTCGACACGGAACAACAAATTCGATGCATGCGCCTTCGACATTAACTAATAAATTCGACGCAGAACCCATAAATTTGCGTAGAACATCAAATTCGGCGCCGGCACCTTCGGCGCAGAACAACAAATTCGGCGATGGCGCCTTCGGCGTGGAACAACAAATTAGCGTAAAAAATTCAGGTGCAGGCGCTTTGGGGCACAGTTCATTTAAGATACCCGCTTAAAATATTTGTTCTCCCTAGAAATTACTTTCCCCTCAAAAATTTAAACCAACAAAAAATTTGCTTTGGCGTGGGCGCCGAAGGCGCTCGGGTTTTTTATCCGTGCACTATGTGCACGGGGTATTTCTAGTATATGTATAAAATAAAACAGGTTGGATCCGGCTCAATCCAGGTTAACTGGTCCGTTTTACCCCTACTCATACACAATTAATGAGGACGGGTTCAGGCAAGGTCAACTCGGATTCATTTTGCCCATTTAATATCGCACATAAAGAATTTTCTCAGATGCAATTTATGCAACACTCTCTTATTAGATAATTTACTCTAGCAACCTGAATTTGAATTTGTACCTTTGAACTCTCAATAAATACCCTAATGTTTGGCTCATCTTATTATTGGTGTATCTTTTGTTTGTAACCATTATGGTTCATGTTTCTCTCCAGAATTTATGCATCAAATTCTATTTATTATATTATTAATTATTACCCACCATTCCTCCAGAATTGATGCATCAGCGTTAATTATTTCCAAACACCTCAAAAAATACACTTCCTAGGGCACGTTGGATTCTCAACCTACGGTTAGCTTATCTATTTCATAATTTACTACATGAATACGTCCAGCTAAAAAAATTTAAACTTTTTCTTTAAAAAAACGGCAGTCAAAAAAGACGTAAACAAATCCTCATGTTCTCCGTCTTTAAATTTGACCAATATGCTTGCTAATCCCAAATAAAAAAACTAATCTCGGAATCCTCGATCAATTTTTTTTCATCACATTCTAAGTGGAACAGATTATATTCCAAAAAAAAGTTTATAATAAAGCCGTAAACAGATTATATTCAAAAAAATTTCAACCTCCCGTGATAACGCCTCAGAATCCTCGTTCAAAACGCACCCTAAGTGGAAGGTGAAAAATATTTCTAGTTAAATAAAGCCTACGATATGAACCTCTAGTCTGAGAAAATGCCTACTTTGACCTCTATTCATCACATTCTAATGATACCATGGAAATCGTGGACCTGAGAGTTGAGCTTCTCCACATATCATCAAAGAATATGCTTTTAGTCTCATTTTTGGTGGGGGGCGTACATGCACATACACAGTCGCTATTATTGGATCATTCCAAAATGAAGCGACATGGACACAATCTCTATCATTGGATCATTTCGTGCGCAATTTTAGGACATGAGCGGATAAGAATGAAATCAATACCAACCGCTTTCGGTAAGCCATCAAAAAAATTTGTAACAGACCTGTAACACGTTGCAAAAATGCCTGTAAAATTCTTTGGATCAGATGAAGTCAAGCGTGCACCGAGCCCATCCACATCAACCCTGCTCTGTTTGCACTTGCAGTCTCAAATATCAGCAGAATCTCAGAGAGAATACTCCTCCGAGCATACAAGCAAACACACACCCTCAACCATGTTGTAGGCTTTAGCCGTTGCATTCGTCATCATTATCAGTAGGTCTCTGCTCTCTCAGTCCACACTGTTTCCTCCCCTCGTTTGCATTTGGAACCAATCCTCTCCCGATCCCTACGGCTGGACTGGAATCACCTGCACACCGACAAAGGCTCTCCTCGCTGGGGTCAACAGCAACCACGATCAGACGACCGCCTTCGCTTGAACCTCGTCATGCTCGGGTGGATCCTCAGATCGATTAAATATGCTTAATAGATCTAACAATCAAAAGATGATGAGATCCTACAGATCTAACCTCAAAAGATCGAGCAATCAAGGAAAATCGATCAAAATATTAGGGAAAACAAAGAAATCCTACAGATCTAACAAACATCATGCTTGCTGTCTCGATCTGTAGGATTGAGCAATCAAGAAAAAACCTGATGAGAAGAGGAGCCGGACCCAAACACGAAATTGGCAATCGGTCCACTTGCTCCTATAGTTGAGGATGGAGTCGCCCATGCCGGTGACCAGCATCACCGGTTCCATGGTCGGATCCGGTTCCCGGCGGCGATCGGAGAAGCATCGTAATCACAGGCCGTAGCAACCAAACATCTCGAGACTCCAAGATCTGGGGCACCGGGAAGTGCTTATTGATCAAGCTCTTGCTTGTTCCAGGTGAAGAAGCGGTAGTGGTCTTCGGCGTTGGAGAGGGAGAAGAGAAATGCGGCCAATAGGAAGCTTCTCTTTCTTTTTTGTTTTCTCCATTGTATACACAGCCTTGCCTTCAGATATACACAGCCTCCCATTTTGGTTTTATCCATTGTTCTGATGAGAGGAGATGGCGAATTCATTGGGAAGGGTAGAGGTTCATTGGGAAGCGGCACGGGGAGTGGGTTGACGCGAATCGCGAGGGCTTGATGCGGATTCCTGGTAAAGGTCACATGGATTGCCAAATTGAAAGTTGTTTGGACGGACATGATTAAAGTTTTGGTTTGAAAATGGACGTTTCAGATTGAGTTGTCGTGGATCACCAAAATTTCCCCCAAAATTTTTCACATTCTATCATCCTAACCGTTGATTTCCCACGATTAAATCTAAGCCGTCTTTCTATCAACCCCTTTGTCCTAGTCAGCTTGTCCTAGTCAGCCCTAGGATTCAAAAATCGTTGTCAAATGTATAATAGATATATATATATATAGGAAAAATACCTGCATATTTATAGATATATCATTTTATAAATTTTAGATTGTCAGATTTATTTGAAAAGTATTTTTTTGGCCAATTCAAAGCATAAATTATATGAATATAGACCGATGTCTAATAATTGAATAAAGATTTGAGCAAAGTTGTAATTTGCAATTGGAATGGGTAATCCTATTCTACAAACATCAATTTGACGTTCTCGATGTTAACGTCATTACATCATAATACATAGGTAGGATAAGCTTGTTTTGATTATCAAGGTAGTAGAATGGTATAGTTTATCCATACGCTTGCACTATCAGTGCCAACCTGAAAAACGGATACATAAATAGACAATTCATAGCGATACCCATCAAAATTTCAAACCCTGATTTAAACGCTACACTAATTATAATGGCACTAACCAATTGCCCTTTTATTTTAACTATATATATATATATATATATATATATATATATATATATATATATATATATATATATATATATATATATATATATGGAAAGTTAGTTTGATCCTTTATTGAAAACTGTACATAATGATACAACCTAAGATAGCCTTGAGGTCTCAATAGAGGAAGGATAGGGCACAAGCGCCGTCACTCCCTACTATTAAATCCTCAGACTAAAATAAACTATACAGCTCAAACAAAACAGAAAAAGAAAAAGAACAGCAATGGTGGTCAACCATTTGTCGTATAACTCCAATTGGACAAAACCACAATCTCATCTTCTGATGTTGGTTCATGGTTCCTCATCAGGATCCTGATATCAGCCATAATCTCCTCAAAAATCGTTGTAGCACATTTTTCCTCTTTATCAAAAATCCGCTTGTTTCGCTCCCTCCAAATATGCCAGACTGATGTCGCAAGAACATTCTTTGCAAGGATGCTAAGCATGTCCTTACCCCCATAGTGTCGAAGGAAATAATTCCCCACCGCCGTCAAGGCAGGTTCAATCTGTTGTGTAATATGCATCTTAAGCAGAGCCCTTTGTAGAATATAACTGGAGTATTTGCATTCAAAGAAAAGTTGTCCGACATTCTCATCCAAGTTCTCATCACATAAGATGCAAGAAACTGGAGTATTTAGGCCCCACTTCCGAATTACAGCCCTAGTAAGAAGCTTACCTCTGAATGCACGTAGTAAAGTCAAGGCGAATTTGGGGGTGTGGTTGGAATACCATATCAGCTTATGGAATTGGAAGGCTGGCACATGCTTCCGAATACCATCCCAAGCTTACCAAAACTGAAATTCATCTCAAGGCGCCCAAGTCCAGCTGTCCCGACCTGCTTGTAGCCGTACCTTGCACAGCCATGGCTTGAACTGGGTTAAAGCCGCATCATCTACCCATCTTCCTGCCGCATCCCAGTATTCATATACTTTCTTCATTGTTGAATCCGCAGGGACATCCGCAAGGAGGTAAAGGGGTCCACACTCAAGCCAATTATCCTACCAGAATAAAGTATTTCTCCCATCTTTAACCTTCCTCTTAATTAGTTTCTGAGAGGAACTTCTACTGTTTAGCATGTGTTTCCAAGTGCCAGATTGCATAACATTCTTTTCTGTAGCAAAGAAGGCATCCATGTTTTCATAACGACTCTTCATTTGATTTGCCCATAGGCTTCCCGAGGTAAGAAATCTCCAAGTGCGTTTGATATTTTCTGCCACATTTAGATCTTCTAGTAATCTGATACCGACCCCCCCTCGGTTTTATGGGTACACATATCTTCCCAACTCCACACTCGTGAGTTTCCAAAAATGAATTTTCGGCACATTGCGGTAATAGTTCGTAATGTAGTGAATGGGATGTGGAAAGCATGCATCCAAAAAACAATCATTCCATATATCACCTTTCTAACAAGCTCAACCCTTCCAGAAATAGATAATAAGGATGACGACCAACCCATCAATCTCTTCTTGCACTTGTCTACCAATCTACTGTACATAGGCGACTTTGGATATTTGGAAGATAAAGGTAGACCAAGGTATGTGGTTAAGGTAGTGACCAATTTGATGCCCAAGTAATCTGCCAAAAAATTCTTGTTTTTAGCTCCTTTGCTGAACAAGCCTGCACTTTTGTCCCAGTTTACCTGAAGACCCGTATAATTCTCAAATTCTGCCAGTAAATTCTTAATCCCAGTAAATGATCTTGTATTGGCTCGGCAAAACAGTAGTAGATCATCCGCAAAAAGAAGGTGAGAGATATTTCCTGCGCGCCTCATAGGTTGGATAGAGTGGGTGTTGATATATTTTGCAAGGAGAATAGAGAAAGCCTCCATAATAATAACAAATAGATAAGGGGAAAGGGGGTCCCCTTGTCTAATTCCTCTATTACCTTCAAAATACCCTGCAGGAGCCCCATTTACCATCACCGAAAAAGTTGGAGTTGTAATACATTCTCTGATCCATCCTATGAAATTTTTTGGAAACCTCATCTGGTGCATCAGGTAGCAGATAAAATCACAATTCATGCTATCAAAAGCTTTCCTCAAATCTAGTTTGAGGCAGGCCCTACCCCCCATAGGGTTACTGAAGTCTCTGATTTGCTCATAGGCTATGAGGCTACAGTCTGACATCAGTCTTCCTTTTAGAAAAGCAACTTGATTTGGGGAGATCAGCTCATGAATTACAGTTCTAATCCTGTTACAGAGTACTTTACTAATAATCTTGTATAGCACGTTGCAGCATGCTATAGGTCTGTAATCACTCAAACTGGTTGCTTTGGAGTTCTTTGGCATCAGGGTCAGGTATGTATGATTAATTTGTCTCAGTAATCTACTTGATCTAAAAAAACGATTTCACAGAAGTAGTTACCTCTTTTCCAAGCATGGCCCAGTTATGTTGGAAGAAGTAACCATTATGGCCATCAGGCCCTGGGGACTTATCAGGTCCAATCTGAAACACAGCCACCTTAATCTCATCATCAGACACCCTTCTGCAAAGACAATCACCAGCATCATCTGTAAGAATGCGTTTAGGAACCAGCTTGGGAAATTGAGTACTGTAGTCTCTCTGGGAATAGAGATTTTCATAAAAAGCAGGCGCTTCAGTTTTCAGTAGCTCATAAGTTCTATTCTGATTTCCATTGGCGTCAACAAGATGGTTCAAATTATTATAACACGCCATTGCTTTCATAGCTGTATAGAAAAATTTTGTGTTTCTGTCCCCCAATCTCAACCAATCTTGGCGACTTTTTTGCTTGTACATTTCTTCTTCATTGCATTTGCCAAATTCTTTATTAGTTGCTGCTCTTTAACCTGTAGGGGAATATCAGAATGTATGCTTGGGGACATCCGGATGTCTTCAAGCTCGTTGCGAATCTTAGATACCAGCTTAGCCGCATTGTGGTCCATGCACCAGGTCCGGAGTTTAGCTTTTAAATGAACTAAACAGAACATTGGAGTGCCAACCGATTGAAATTCCCAGCTCTCTTCAACGAGGTCTTTGAAACCCACAAATCTAGTCCAGTAATTATAAAATTTGAAGGGATTTGGTTCAGATGTTACCTCGGGATGGAGCCGAACAAGCATGGCCGAATGGTCACTTGAATGCGGGTCCTGATAACAAAAGTATGATTCCGCCAGCAAATTTATCCAAGCTGCATTGCAAAAAACTCTATCAAGCTGAGCAGTGATGCGCATATCTCCCACACGGTTATTAAACCAGCTAAATTTAGTACCAATGCTCTTCAGTTCTTGTAGATGGCAATCATCAATGCAGTAATTAAAATCCCTTAACATGCTCTCATCAAGCTTACGCCCCCAATATTGTCCTTGCAAAAAAGTACGATGTTGAAATCACCACCTACCAACCATGCATCCCTATCCACAGTCAAGGCATCCTTCTTAAGACTATCCCAAAGACCCTTCCGTTCGGTAATAGTGTTGCGGTCATAGATCCCAGTGATGGCACAGCTGAAACCCCCATTATTATATCAGCGGATAATTATATGTTGATCCGAGCTAGAGATCAAAGTAGTATTCCAGACCATTGGGCTAAAACACATAATAATTCTCCCACCCTTAGCCAGGGAGAAATTGTCAAACAGTATCCAATCTTTAGATAAAACTAGCTTTTTATTGATAAAGGTGGACTTAAGCTTAGTCTTGAGTAGTATCATTGCCGATGGCTTTGTTGAATTAATCCTATCCTGCAAATCCCTTCTCCGAGCTGGGTTATTTAACCCCCTAGTGTTCCAGATTTGTTCAGTCATTGAGAAGGGGGTTTTTGTGGTTGGTTGCTTACTTGCAACCTGGTGCTTTTCCGAGTACTAGACAAACGCTGCACCTCCAGCTTCTTCTTTACTATCGAGGCTTCATTAGCTAATAGAAGCTGGGCAGCTTCTTCAACATCCCATTCTGGGTTGTCAATTGCAAGCTCTGCAGGTATTCTGTTAACTTCAGGCCCTATACACTCCTCAACTAGCGAGGCAGGGCCATGGACTTCCCAAAGTCGGTTTGTTGGGCAACACCCTCCTTTGGATCAACCCCAGTCCAGCTTTCAGTGTGCACAAGGGGGTTAGCATCATTCAATTTATCAGTACCAACTATTTTAGGAATGGAGCTTTGGTTATTTGAAATTTTATCTATTCCAAAATCATTGCCATATGTCGTCTCATCAGAACCTGCCATGGAGCCATCCTGCTCTTCAATCGCCTGTAGGGGAACACCAACGGACATAGGTCTCGCTTGACCATTTCCTTCATTGCCTGAAGCATGATTCACAATTACAGGAACATCTATAATCTCCTCCTTAGTAATGGAAAGGGTCTCCACATTAAGATCAAGTACACTTGTTGATTCCAATGGGTCATTTATTCCAACTGGCTCATTAGATGCACTCACAACATTTGTAATATTTGACGATTTTGTAGTATTTGTGACTTCCTTACCATTGACGACTGTGTTGCCCTTTTGGATTGAATGGAGCTTCAGTGAGTCAGGGCATTGCACCACAGAATGCCCAAAACAAACGCAATTAGAGCATCGAGGAGGTTCCTTCAACCTTAACCTCTATGTTAACATAGTGCCCATCTTCTGTCTCTATAGCGACTTGTTCAGGGGTTGGCTTCCCCGCATGAACATAAACAAGGCACCTAGCATAAGTTAGGTGCTCCTTCTTCGCAGTGAGTCTATCCAAGCAAAGCGGTTTACCCAAAAGTGAAGCAATAACATTAAATATCTCTAAAGTCCACATTCCCAATGGCACCCCATGGAGTTGCACCCACATGGGAACGGAGGAGAGGATATCCCTCTCATGTTTGAGCGTGTCGCTCCATCTTTGCAGAACAACGAGTCTACCATCAAACATCCAGGGGCCGCCATGAAGAATCCTATCACACTCGGCACTGTCTTCAAACTTAAAGTAGAAGAATCCTTTGTCCCGAACATTAATCCTGAGGCCTTTTGAGGAACCAAAGTCTATCAACCCATGCTCTTATTTGGCCAAAGTACGGTGCATCCCCCAGCACATACACAACCAGAGTATATATATATATATATATATATATATATATATATATATATATATATATATATATATCCTATAAAATAGGGATGTTATCAAGAGAAATTGGATAAGAGAAATTGGACAAGAGAAATTGGATAGAGAATTTGGACAAGAGTATATGCATACATATATATACATACATACATATACATACATCTATTCTATAAAATAGGGATGTTATCAAGAGAAATTGGATAAGAGATATTGGACAAGAGAAATTGGATAAGAGAATTTGGACAAGAGTATATACATACGTATATACATAAACATATATACGTTACATACATACATATACATACATACATATACATACATCTATTCTATAAAATAGGGATGTTATCAAGAGAAATTGGATAATAGAAATTGGATGTTATCAAGAGAAATTGGATAAAGGAAATTGGACAAGAGAAATTGGATAAGAGAATTTGGACAAGAGTATATACATACATATATATACATACATATATACGTATACATACATACATATACATACATCTATTCTATAAAATAGGGATGTTATCAAGAGAAATTGGATAAGAGAAATTGGATAAGAGAAATTGGACACGGGCATATACATCTTTTCTATAAAGGATGAAGTTTTTGAATCTTAACCTACTAGGACAAAGCTTTGTCCTATGTGGCAAGTTTGTCCTAGGTGGCAATGCCAATTTTGGGGGGACTTAAATTTTGGGGGAAAACTTAAATTTGGGGGAAAATTAAAAATTTTGTGGGAAAACTTGATATTTGGGGGGAACTTGAAATTTGTTGGGGGAAAAACTCAACCATTAAAAAATCGTGCCCTATGGGCACGGTTAATGACTAGTGTATATATAAAACAGAAAAGTTACACGATATATCCAATTTTAAACTGATATGAAAAATTATGATCATGAAATGGCATAAGCAATTGCTTAGTAGTTGGATTACTGAAGAAAAGCCTCGATTTATGTAAGGTACTTCCCAAATCACTAAACATATGAATGCATCATTACGCTCAATGGAATTCATAGCTGCATCTGTCAAAGATGTGTTTGATTGTTGAGCAGTCTCGTAATTAAAATTAGCGACGAAACCTGATCTATAGATAAAGCATGACAAACTTAATTCAAAATTGAATTCATGCAAGAAAAATAACATCGTAAAGCCAGAGCTATATTAGTCTTTTTGATCAGAGAACTAATAGCATACTTGAAAGTGGTTTACTGAATAAATAAAAAATTACTGAATGATGACATTTAAAAAAGACAATTTTTCTGCATATCAAAGATAAGAAGCTAAAACAATATATTAACCCCAATTTTGCAATGTTAAAATAACCTTCTCTAAAGATCAAAATAACCTTCATTGCGGATGAAAAATTTAGAATACATTCATGGTTCTACCAAATAGGACTTGCCAACTAACTTGGATAAGAGAACAACAAAACAACCACTATTTTAGAACCACCATCTAATTGTTATTAAAGTCTTCAAAAAATACATCAAAGAGCATGATAACAATTGATGGAAGAACCACAACATTCTCTAGTTAGAAATATATATTCCCTCTTCTACTTGGAAAATGCTTCTTCAAATGTCTGAAAATGTAAGTATACATGTGCGGCTACCTGTCAATCCATCCCAAAAGAAGAAAATAAGTTATTCGTGCACAAAGGCTTCCAAACATGAATAAATAAAATAAAAATCCTCACTTCATTTAAAAGAAAATATTGAAAAGGAAAAAAAAGAACAACATAGAGTATCCTTTTGCACGGTTAAGAGTCTATAGGTCCTGGATCCATCAAGATTTGGCCATTGACGTCACATGTACTCACTCCTCTGATATGAGGAAATAGAGCAAACAAATGGCCAAGAAGTACCCAAAATAAATAAATTTCATTACTTGGGTGCATTGATTTGCTATGGCAATGATATTTAGAAAAATGGTTGTCATTGGAGCAAACTGTAACACCAAATTTAATGGGAAAAAAATGAAAATTAGATTACAGAGCTTCAATTCTTAAAAATTCAATATTTTTAGAGTGGATCATACGGATTGAGAGTGGATTAGGTGGACCAACCCCACTCAACCCATTCGCTTAACCAAAACTCAAAATTTATCAATAGTACTGGCCAATAGTACTGGCAGGCAATGGCAATACTGCATTGTATTCAACACTCCTTGACATTACCTACCAAACTATTGATATTTCCTATCATGTGGGTAGACAATACTCCATATAAGAGGCGTCAAAAATTTAGTCATTCATATTCTATATAATCGCTGAAAATCCTTTAACATTACATTAACAGAATTAAGGGGATCATACATGTTGGGTCATACGTAATATGACTATTTTGTCATTAGTGGCACTTGGATATTTCAGTAGGCCTTAATTATCCTTGTTTGAAAGATCTTATTTTTGGTCGTGTTGTATGTCATGTTGAACGTCATGGTGCAATATAAGATTGACCATGCAGTTCTGAAGCTTTGGAAAGAATGACAGTCATCAGAAGTTTGAAGGTGTATTACTTCAGATCTTATTGCTTTTTGATCGACCCCCAGGAGTACAGACACCCGGGACAAGATCGCTCGTAGACTTACCGCAAGCACACGGTGTAGCGGAGAGCGGGTAACTCAGGGAGGAACAAATGACATTGTCTTCTTCCAATCACCTAGCTATCAAGAGGGTCAAGAATAATTTGGGGTGAAATAATCGCAATGGTTCGAATGTCGATAGAAATATCAATAAAACAAAGCGTCTAGGGATAGGGAATCCCCGCTAAGGACCGTATGTCATCATTGTGATCCATAGGTTGCATCATTGGTAGACTTGAATTTTAGGTGAACTAGTCGCAACTAAATGTAGAACCAAGCTCACGCTCTCGCGCTATTACCGGTCTATAGCAAACCTAGGGTAGGGCCCAATCTCTTGCAAACCCTAACCTAATCCTCTAGTGTGAAGAACGACATCATCGTTCAATCGCATCTCGAGCCCACTCTCGTGCAAACTCGAAATACGAACTAGGTTGAGATAGTTCCTACCCGTCTAATCTCTTGCAAACGGATATTGGTATAGAAACACGATTGAAAATCCTAGCTTTGGTCTAATCTCTTGCAAACCAATTCTAGAGAAGTCCAATCGTAAATCTAAATCGAATTTCTAGGGCTTCTTATCAATTGGGACCCAATCTCTTGCAAATCCCAATCGATATGAATCCCTAGCTATCCGTAATTAAACAATCTCAACCTAACCCTAATCAATTCTAGCAAGAAATTCACAATTCATCACAATTTAGAAATATGGTATATAGGGTTCATCCCTACGCCCTAAGACGAAGGCACTACTTACTAATCATCATGCAATACTTAGGAATATCAATAATAAAATCAACACAATTCATTGCAATGAAGAAATTGTCAATAAAATAGGGTTTTTGATAAGAGAATAGACAAACCAATGAGAATCCAATAGCATCCAACAAAAGTAGCCTTTTAATTTTCCCAAAGAAAAGCTAAATCTAATGATATAAAAAGCTCTCAAAAAGGCTGCCAAAAATCTCTCCATAGTCCTCCTTAACTAGGGCAAAAACTGGGTTTAAATACCCTTCAAAATCGCCCAGAAAATCGTGACCAAAATGCCCCTGCGCAACCCAGAAATCGTAACTTTCGCAGCAGGCGGGACGGCTCACTCAGCCGAGTGACAAATGTCACTCGGCCGAGTGACAAACCCTATATATTTCCAGTAAGTCGGGGGTTTTCGGGGGTCTGTCTTCGGAGGTGACTCGACCGAGTGGATTTACTCCCTCGGCCGGGGGTTTTCCATGCTCGGCCGAGTCGGAACTCTCAGGTCGTCTGTAGATTTCCAGTAAGTCGGCCTCTTTTTGGATGGATTCTCTCGTGCCACTCGGGCGAGGGGATCTCCATACTTGACCGAGTGGTCTATCATCACTCGGCCGATGGCACACTGATATTCTTCTGTTGTGTGTGTCCAGTCTGGTCGGTCGAGCGAGCTTCTTTGCTCTGCCGAGTGCATGATTCACTCGGCCGAGTGACATGCTGTAGATGCCCAATCTTCTTTGTTTCGCATCCTCGTCGCTCTTACGAAGTTCCTTCTTCTCCCACTCATCCTCTATCGCTGAATGGCCCTCAAAAGAGCTGTGGGTGACACTCCGGAGTGGGTGCAAATCCTCTTGATCTCAAAATCACTCCAAATCGCTCCATATCTCCTGAAATACGACAAAAATAAGAAATAGTGAAAAGCAACGGAATATTGTCGAATAATCGTGGAAAACGCGATATGGGTGATCAAAATGGCATGCAAACATGCAGAAAAAAGGTGTAAAATATGGAGTGATCAAAATCCCCCAAGCTTACCTCTTACTTGTCCTCGAGGAAGATACGTAAAAGGCGAGCCCGATGGAAAAAAAATAATAATAAAAATAAAAAGGAAAGAGGGAAGAGATAGAAAATAAAGAAAGCAAGCAAAGAGAGAGGTGCTAGATCATTTTTCTCAGACGTGAGTTTTGCTTACTCATGCATCACACACGAATGTGAAACTCACGCCAAAGATTTTTATCTCGATACCATAGTATGTGGATGCATTCAAAATAGAAAACCCGAGAATAGCAAAATAATATGAGATACGGAATCATTCTAGAATTAACATCGTCTGAAGCATCTAAAGCGGTATACATATCATAGACCACACACTTTTCAATTGAATGCTTTCTATCTGGAGTATAAGAGATATCACACAATATTGAGCAATTGGAATAGAAAAGTGTGGTTTTCATGAAATGTATGTTAAGTGTCAATTCCTGGATTTCGCAAAAATTTTAGTGATCTCACCAAGTACAGAAAATTACCTATCTTAGGTTGTCATGCACAGTCAGGTAGTCACTCTCTCACACATCATTGGTCCCTCTCCCGCAGGCTTATCTATAAGCGTGGTTGCATAAGATAAATCAATAAATATATTCCCAATTTTGAAGCTCCAAAAATAAAATAAAAAAAACAAAAGAGGGAAGAAAGAGAGAAAGAATGTGAGATGGGATTATGTATACTTCTTTTCTCTTTCCTTTTCTTTTTTTTTCTTTTTCTTTTTTCATCATTTTTTGATGATATCTATATACAACTGTGATCCCAAATCAAAAGATAGAAAGATATACATATATATATATATATAAAATTTTGATTTTGGGGGTAGCGGAGCATGAACTTGATAAAGCGGGGGAATTGCCAATATAGGATCCACTACAGGGAGATTCACCAATGATTAAAAGCAGAGAATTAATGCTCAAGATATGTGGAGAAAGAAATAAATGTAACACTCGGTTCACTCTATAAGACATGCACAACAACTTCAGCACAGTAATGTAATCTACTCAGTTTGATCTCAGAAAGTAAACCAGTCCAGTTATATCACCCTAGCATTCGTTCATTCAACCTGAAAGTGAGGTGTATATTTTTCATGCAATAAGAAGTGATATAAGAAAGGAAAGAAGTACTCCAGATATAAGCAGTTAATGCATGAAGCTTGGTGTGTTTTCTACGAAAAGAATACATATGAATTATCAGACTTCAGCTAATAACAGAATTTCATCCATATTCATATACGAAAAGGTGGGTTACTATCTCAAATGTGTTGCATGACCAAGCATATGATATCTGAAATAAAAACTATGGCGTGACAAAATAGCATGCAGACAGAGATAAGCCAATCACCACGTCATCATCATCATAGAAAAGTCATCTCTAGCAAAAGATGAAAGAAATAAGGATAAAAGAAAATAGAAACTACTACGAAATGCAGCACACTCAAAAAGATAAGAAAACATTATGCATGATAAAAAACAAAAAAATTGAGTGAAAATGGTGTAAAAACAAAGAAAAGGTGGAAAAAAATAAAAATAAAAGGTGACAAAAAGCAAAAAGTGTGAGAACTCACTCCCCTAAGCTAAAGTGCACAGTGTCCTCAATGTGCAAAGTGTGGTACACCGAGAGGCGCGAAATGGGTGGGGTGGGTGAGGATGCATGCATGATGAAAGGAAAAGAAAAAGAAAAGGAAAATATGAGGTGAATGTGAATGATGCATGCAGAGATCAAAATGATGCAGATAAAAGTGTCCCAAAAAAGACTCTCCCTCACTCCCAAAAAGAGATAAAAAGAAATGACCAAATAGGTATTAAAATAGTATGTGGAGGAGGGGGGCAAAAATCATCAGGCTCCAAAAACAACCTGCAAAATGATAGAAATATAGAAGGCATCCAGTGTGTGCCTAGGCTGGGGGTGGTTCCCCAACACCGTCCTGTGGCAGAGGTGGTGGTGGAGGTGGTGGGCGTGGTAGCTGCTGGGTGGGTGTCGGTGGTGGAGACAGACACGCCAGAATCTGGTTCAGGCAAGCCTGAATACTGGGGAGGATGGCGACGTTGGTCTGCACGGTGCTGATCGTGGCGGAGAGAGCCTTAAAGTCCCCTCTAAGTCCACTAACAGCCCCCTCAAGAGCATGAATGCTCTGAACTAGAGTATCTGGGGGAGGTGGAGCAGAGGGACGCACAAGTCTAACCGGTGAAGTGCGGGGCTGTCTCTGGCGGTCGGTGTAGTGAATGGGTGAAGCAAGGAAGGGTGGGAGTGGTGCGTTGATCGCTACTTGATGCCCAGCCTTGGTGTGAGGCTCGGACGCAGGCTGTGTCGAAGCGGAAGCATCAGCAGTAGAAGAGAAATTGGAAGTGAAAATAGGCGACGAGGCGGCGGGAGAGGTCAGTGACGCAGACGTGGGGACAGATGTCACGACGCTCTCGGTAAAGACAGGGGCGGTGGAGACCAAAAGGTCGACGACTGGGGAGGCCGTGAAGGGCACAAAAGATGACTCCCCTGGAGTCGAGAACAGCAATCGGGAGAGGGTCTCCACGACAGCTGTAAAGGAAGACTCGCCGCTCTCAAGAATGGTGGGTGGACGCTCAGGGCTCAGTGTGGTAATGTGCTCGACGGAAAAAGGCGCAGTGGTGGTGATGGTGGACCACTCAGCTAAAGTGCTCCCGACACTAACAGAAGTGTGGATAGAGGTGTCAGGAGGGGTAGACAGTGCAGGTGTAGGCCGAGGGATCACGGGGTCGACAGGTGGTGCAGGGGGTGTTTGCTCAGTATCCTCAGGCTCAAGCACGTAGGCGGTGGGGATAAGGAGATCCATCGCTGGAATCCAGTCCCCGTGAGCCGGTCCAGTATGTGTCCGAGCGGGGCTCGGGAGAACCATGTAATCAGCACTGAAGGGACCGTGCAACCACACCCAGTGCTGACGACCGTGGGGACGAAGCATCTTCATCCGGGCCATAACATCTATAGAAAGTGTGGTGGGGCCCGGAGGTCGATGCAAGTCGTCAGGTAGGTCCACACCGGTCATAAGGGCCAAAAGGGTGATCAGACCGTCGCAACAGATAGGTGAGCGAGCGTTCACCGAAATGATAATGCGGTTTAAAAACCAACTGGCAATGTCGATCTCGACGGCGGGGACCAAATCTTCACTACCCCTATCTAGAACCCTAGGGCAAGTCATCGCATAGAGCATGTAGAGCTCTGGCGTAGACATGGTCCCGGGCTCGTACCTCACGAGAAAAGTAGTCGCCATAAAGCGCTGCACAATGCGGAGGCAGGGGTTGAGGATAGCTGAGGCCTTGCCCTACTAGGGTCAAAGGCGAGTGGGAATCCCGTGATCCGTGTCCAGAAGGTGTGGGTGTCCAACGACGGGGGTGGGATGTGCGTGGGAGCGTAGGCACGGTCTGGGTCAGGGACGGCGGGCCACTGGAAAAATGCTCTAAGCATGTCGAGAGTGATCTCGCACTCTCGATCAATCAAAAGGAAGGATCATCCTCCAGGGGTCCGGTCAATGGAACTAAGGACCTCGAGTGTCGGACGGATGTAAGTATCCACCGACACCGACAGAAAATCACACCATCCCATGTTGTCATACAATGTAAGAAGCCCCTCAAGTACCCCTAGGCGGTCTAGGTCGGCTAGGTGTGCAAACCTAGAGGGTACTATCGAGCGATGTCAGATACGCTCGAATCTGGCGCGGTGTGCGTCATTTCGAAACGTAATCCCCATCGGCCCGACGGCGGGAGCGGGTGGTGGAATGAGATCGGCAGGAAGCGGCTGTGTAGGTGGTGGTGGGCTAGGTGGAGGGGAGGCCTCCCTATCGGAAGAGGGACCAGGATCATCGGTCCTCTTCCGCTTGGCAGCGGCTTCCCGTGTACGTGGCCTAGTGCGCGGCGGCATATGTGCCGTGAGACGTGCTTGCCCAAGTAAGTAATGCGACGTGCAAAATAATGGAACGAGTAAACCGGAACACGCCGCGAGAGTAATCAGTAGTGTGAGCAAAGAGATGCCTCCTCCGCAAAGCTCCGTACGCGTCCTAAAAATCCCCAAAGATCCCCCAAGCTAGCCTGAAATGAAAATGATAAAATCAGTGAATAATAATCAATACGTGTGGGGAAGATAAGGGATAATAGATAGATATGGAAATTAATTTGAATTTGGGGCGTAACGGTCGTACAAATCAAGAGAAATGAGGAGAAATGGGGATTTCGGGGCAAAAATGGGGATTTCGGCGGCTAAAATGGCAAGCGCCGGTGGTCGGCGGCTGCCAGGCAGCGACGGCGATCGTCGTCAACGGTGAGTCGGTGGCGTCGGTGTCGATTTGGGCGAGGGAGCGTCGATCGCAGCGGGCGAGGGGAGACGAAGCGGTAGTGGCTCGGGCGTGATTTGGGATTTTTGCGTTTCGAAAACCACGTCGTTGTCGCTGCTGCTTATATATGATTGTTACGACTCGGTCGAGTGAGAATGCCACTCGGCCGAGGGGCGTAAACTAAAAAAATTTGAAAATATCCTCGCCACTTACGACTCGGCCGAGTGACTTTGCTTCACTCGACCGAATGGAGAAACTCCATTCGCCCGAGTGGCTCTGCCACTCAGCAATTTTATAGAACTGGGAGGGTATCTGTTTCACTTGGTCGAGTGGCGAGTCACTCGCCCGAGTGGCAATTAAGACTAAAACTTACAGAAAGTGACAGAGAGTTGGTCTGCAGAAACTTTTCTGATTGGTGTTCCACTCAGCCGAGTGGAGTCTTTGCACGGCCGAGTGGAAGATACCAAAAACTTGATCGACCCCCATGAGTACACACACCCGGGACAAGATCACTCGTAGTCTTACCGCAAGCACACGGTGTAGCGACAAGCGGGTATTGAACTCAGTGAGGAACAAATGACAGTGTCTTCTTCCAATCACCTAGCTATCAAGAGGGTCGAGAATAATTTGGGGTGAAATAATCGCAATGGTTCGAATGTCGATAGAAATATCAATAAAACAAAGCGTCTAGGGATAGGGAATCCCCGCTACGGGCCGTATCTCATCGTTGTGATTCATAGGTCGCATCATTGCTAGACTTGAATTTTAGGTGAACTAGTCGCAACTAAATGTATAACCAAGCTCACGCTCTCACGCTATTGCCGGTCTATAGAAAACCTAGGGTAGGGCCCAATCTCTTGCAAACCCTAACCTAAGCCGCTAGCGTGAAGAACGACATCATCATTCAATCGCATCTCGAGCCCACTCTCATGCAAACTCGAGCTACGACCTAGGTTGAGATAGTTCCTACCCGTCCAATCTCTTGCAAACGGATATTGGCATAGAAACACGATTGAAAATCCTAGCTTTGGTCCAATCTCTTGGAAACCAATTCTAGAAAAGTCCAATCGTAAATCTAAATCGAATTTCTAGGGATTCCTATCAATTGGGACCCAATCTCTTGCAAATCCCAATCGATATGAATCCCTTGCTATCCGTAATTAAAAAATCCCAACCTAACCCTAATCAATTCTAGCAAGAAATTCACCAATTCATCACAATTTAGAAATGGGGTCTATAGGGTTCATCCCTACGCCCTAAGACGAAGGCACTACTCACTAATCATCATGCAATACTTAGGAAAATCAATAATAAAATCAACACAATTCATTGCAATGAAGAACTTGTCAATAAAAATAGGGTTTTTGATAAGAGAACAGACAAACCAATGAGAATCCAATAACATCCAACAAAAGTAGCCTTTTAATTTCCCCAAAGAAAAGCTAAATCTAATGATCTAAAAAGCTCTCAAAAAGGCTGCCAAAAAGCTCTCCATAGTCCTCCTTAACTAGGTCAAAAACTGGGTTTAAATACCCTTCAAAATCGCCCAGAAAATTGTGACCAAAATGCCCCTGCGCAGCCCAGAAATCGCAACTTTCGCAGCAGGCGGGACGGCTCACTCGGCCGAGTGACAAATGTCACTCGGTCGAGTGACAAACCCGGTAGATTTCCAGTAAGTCGGGGGTTTTCGGGGGTCTGTCTTCGGAGGTGACTCGGCCGAGTGGATTTACTCACTCGGCCGGGGGCTTTCCATGCTCGGTCGAGTCGGAACTATCAGGTCGTCTGTAGATTTCCAGTAAGTCGGCCTCTTTTTGGATGGATTCTCTCGTGCCACTCGGGCGATTGGATCTCTATACTCGGCCGAGTGGTCTATCATCACTCGGCCGAGGGCACGCTGATATTCTTCTGTTGTGCGTGTCCGGTCTGGTCGGCCGAGCGAGCTTCTTTGCTCGGCCGAGTGAGTGCTTCACTCGACCGAGTGACATGCTGTAGATGCCCAATCTTCTTTGTTTCTCCTCCTCGTCGCTCCTACGAAGTTCATTCTTCTCCAACTCATCCTCCATCGCTGAATGGGCCTCAAAAGAGCTGTGGGTGACACTCTGGAGTGGGTGCAAATCCTCTTGATCTCAAAATCACTCCAAATCGCTCCATATCTCTTGAAATACGACAAAAACAAGAAATAGTGAAAAGCATCGCAATATTGTCGAATAATCATGGAAAACGCAATATGGGCGATCAAAATGGCATGTAAACATGCAGAAAAAAGGTGTAAAATATGGAGTGATCACTGTCTCTTCAAGGGATTCTGTTATTTGCTGCTAAGAGGAAGAACCGTTGAAGATGCATTCGGAATCTGTTATCTCTCAGATATGATTGAAAGATCTGTTGGAGATATATTGGCCCGCAAATATTGGTTGAAAGAGCTGTTGAAGGTATTGCGGAACCACTTACCCGAAGTGATTCCTAAATTTGTGGGTTGACGATCTGCACGGGATTCTAACAAGCGACCTGCCTTATATACTCTGAGATTGAGGGGGAGCGCGGCATATATAGCAGTGTAGTTTGTGGCGAGGGTATTACGGCGTTTGAAAAAGTTGTTTGAAGAACTCCAGGAGGGAGGCTACCGGCTACGCACGTAGGGATCAAGGGAGTTGATTCTAGTCAATACAGCAAGGGGATCTTGCATGCAAGGGGAGCTTACATAGATTACTCTATGGGGTTGATATAGACCACCCATCGCGGTTTGTATTAAGGGGGAGTTTATTCCTCTGAGTAGAGATCTGGCATTAGTGATTGTATTTATTGATATTTAAGTGGAGTAATCTCTTTTTTCTCGGCGTGGCCCCGCAGATGTAGGTGTGCGCACCGAACTTTATTACCAAGTCTTGTGTGTCGTTGCATGGTATTAAGTTTAATCATTATTCTTAATTGATTAATATCAATGTACTGAATTTCAATTGGTATCAGAGCAGGTCATCTGTACTTCTTTGTTGTTGTCAAAGTGGGTGAGATCTTGGTCTTACAGTATGTGAATCATGAATACAAAAGAAGGCGCTTTGTTGTTGTCAAAGTAGGTGTGATCTTGGTCTTACAGTATGTGAATCATGAATACCAAAGAAGGCACTTCCGTACTCGTCCATCGCTGCTTATTGGTACAAACTATACTTACTGGAAGTCACGGATGCGTGCCTCCATCAAGTCTCTTAATGAGAAGGCATGGATTGCTACCATTGAAGGATGGACTCTGCCAGTCGAAGTACACAAAGGTGGAAAAGAACACCTCAAGCTGGTAAGAGATTGGAGCCAAGAAGAAGATCGGGCGGCTCTAGGAAACTTTAAGGCCGTGAATGCCATCTTCACAGCTGTTGATGAAGAACAGTTTAAACTGATCTCCACTTGTGAGTATGCCAAAGAAGCGTGGGATATTCTTCAAAATTTCCATGAAGGCACAAGTACGGTAAAAATTTCTAAACTCCAAATGATTGCTTCTCATTTTGAAAATCTAAGGATGAATGATGATGAGACCATAGATAAATTCAATGGGAGGTTGAGAGACATAACTAATCAGGCCTTCCAACTTGGAAAAAAGTACTCACAAAAGAAACTAGTTCAGAAAATGTTGAGATCTCTTCCAGACAAATTCTCTGACAAAATTGCTGTCATTGAAGAAGCCAAAAATACTTCCATAATGAGACTGGAAAAACTTATGGGATCCCTACAAACTTACAAAATGAATATAAAGAAGAATAAAATGGACAAATGAGTTGAAGCTTGTGAAGTCTCTAAAACAGATAATGAGTCGGAGCTTGATGAAGAAATTGTCTTGTTGACCAAAAAATTCAGCAGAATGCTGAAAAATATCATCAACAAGGGGCAGAATTTCAGATCAGATAAAAATGTGCCACGGCCAAATCTTCCCGCTGTAGGAAAGAATACCAGTCGCCCTACTCAGAGATATGATCAGAATAATTAAGGTAAAGGGATACAATGTAGAGAATGTGAGGGTTTTGGCCATATACAAGCTGAATATGCCAACACCTTGAAGAAGCAAAAGGGAAGTACTTAGCAAGCACCATGAGCGATGATGAATCTGAAGGGAGTGCTGAAGATGAAGACATAGTTGGATCTGGATCTATGCCTAGAGGGGGGTGAATAGGCTTATAAAAAATTCTCTTGTAACCCACGAGAAATCACATGCAGTTTATAATCATAGGCATGAGTAAAAAAGAATGCAATCACAAAGTACGCACAGATATACCTTGGTTCGGTCGTTCCACGACCTACTCCAGCCCCTAAGAAAATGCTAGCATTAATATGTTTCTTACGTACTACTACAATGAGTCTAGAGCCCCCAGCTACCAACCTAGCACATACCACACTCCCCGAGTGCAAAACACTATTAACCTAGTAAATTCTCTACCTTGATAATCCCCGCTTGTCAAGACCCTCTTGTCTAGTCCCACGACTAAACAAGTCCCAAAAGAACACGTCATAATGGTAAAGTTTCCCCGACAGAGAACTATACAACTACACAAAATAATAATTAAAAGTTTAGAGTATCTCAGTTTGTGTAACGACAGTCGTCTCTGTCAATCAGCTCAGCTCAGATCGCATCTGACAGGATGTCGTACCCAACGTCATGTCATCGCCACCAAAAATTACGGCCTAGGTGACTTGGGATCCTCAAAAGTTGCGGCATAGGTGTGGATGTCCTTTGAATACTTGCGTAATATGATGAAGCTCATCCTTGTAGATGTTGCGCAAGTTGTTGAAGCTTCTCCATTTGATGTTGCGCAATGAAGTAAATGGGAAGCCCTCCTCGTAACGTGCGGCCGTGAGTAATGTGGCAAGGATATTGCAGCCTTGGCTATGTTGCAATGAATATGTCAATGATCTTGGAGAGGCTTGCAATTGATCACTCCATATTTTACACCTTTTTTCCGTGTATTTGCATGCCATTTAGATCGCCCAAATCATGTTTTTCACGATATATCGGCGATATTGCGATGCTTTTCATGATTTGTTGTTTTTGTCGCATTTCAGGTGATTTGGCGCGATTTGGAGTGATCTCGAGACGCGCTTACTCTACACGGCCACCGACGACCTCCACGAGGGATATTTTTCTGTTGGAGAGGAGCGGAAGAAGAATGGACGTCGCATGAGCGACGAGGAGGCCAAAACAATCAGAATGGGCATTTTTTGTGTCCCACTCGGCCGAGTGGAGGAGCCACTCGGCCGACCAGCGAGACACTGCTCGGCCGACCCGTTCAGACACGATTTCCATGTGTACTCGGCCGAGCGACGGAGACCACATCGGCCGAGTGACGATACCACGTCCGCCCGAGTGGCGCCCAGACGAAGGCCCTCAAAAATATCGAAGTTACTGTTTTTCGGCCACCTGAGCTTCAGAAGACCCACTCGGCCGAGTGGTAAACCACGTCCGCCCGAGTGCAGTGAAGCCATCGGCCGAGTGACGAAAACTCACTCGGCCGAGCCGCCTCCAAACTGAAGACCCTTGAAGCCCCCGACATACTGGAAAATGACAGGGTTTTCACTCGGCCGAGCGACTTTTGTCACTCGGCCGAGTGCGATGCGCTGCCTGTAGCGAAATTTGCGGAAAACAGGCTGTGCAGGGGCGTTTTGGTCAGGATTTTTAGACGATTTTTGGGGCTATTTAAGCCCTGTTTTTACCCTAGTTTTGAGAGCCATCTCTTAGATTTTTTGCAGCTTTTTGAGACCACTTTTTAGCTTTATTATTTGTGATTGGAGAAGAGGAAAAACTTGGATTTTTGTTGGATTAATTGAAGAACTACTTTGGTTTGCATCTCTCTTCCCCAAAAACTCTATTTTTATTGTTTATATCATTGTTGTGATGAATTCCATTGCCTATTTCATTGATTATTTTTGTGCTATTGCTATGATTTGTGAGTAGTCTCTACGTCTTGGGGCGTGGGGATGAACCCTACAAGCCCAATTTCGTATTTGTGATAAATTGGTAGAAATTGTGCTAGAATCAATAATTAGAGATTAGATTGGGATCGAATTACTACGGATAGCTAGGTATTCATATCAATTGGGATTTGCAAGAGATTGGATCCCAATTTGATAGGAAGCCCTAGAAATCCGAATTGGGTTGGAGTCGGACTTTCGAAGTATCGGTTTGCAAGAGATTGGACCGATACTAGGATCTCCGGTTGCAATTCCGTGCCGATACCCGTTTGCAAGAGATTGGACAGGTAGGAACTATCCTAATCTAGATTGTGGACCGAGTTTGCAAGAGATTGGGCTCGGTGCGCAATTGGACGATGATGTTGATCCTAATGCTAGCTTTCCTAGGCTAGGGTTTGCAAGAGATTGGACCCGACCCTAGGATAGCTATAGACCGGCAACAGCGCGAGAGCGTGAGCTTGGTTCCACATTTAGTTGCAACTAGTTCATCCAAATTCTCATTCTAGCAATTTTGATACCGACGAACCACATTTATGAAATACGGTGAGTAGCGGGGATTCCCCATTCCCTAGACGTTCTTTATTTGATTTGATATTTCGCACATTTGTCTGACGATTGTGACAGGATCGCCCAAGGCAATTCTCTCTATTCTTAAATAGCCAGGTTGATTGGGAGCAAGCACTGTCATTCGTCCTCCCTGTGTTCGATACCCGCTCGCCGCTATACCGTGCGCTTGCGGTAAAACTACAACCGTTCTTTGGGTGTACGTCCCGGAGCGACCAAGTATTTGCCGCTATACCGTACTCTTGCTTGGAAAATCTCACTAAAGTCCTAAAAAGGTGCCAACAAAACAATCTCACTCTCAATTGGGAGAAGTGTCACTTCATGGTAACGGAAGGTATAGTTCTCGGACATCTTGTTTCCTCAAGAGGAATCGAGGTAGATAAAGCAAAAATTGAGGTAATCGAAAAACTTCCTCCTCCTATTAATGTCAAGGGCATTAGAGGTTTCATTGGTCACGCGGGGTTTTACCGCCGCTTCATCAAGGATTTCGCCTCGATTGCCCGACCTCTTACTTCCTTGCTCGCTAAAGATGTTCCTTTTGACTTTTCAGGAGAATGCTTGCAAGCTTTCAACACCTTGAAGGAAGCGCTAGTCTCAGCGCCTATCATACAACCGCCAGATTGGAGCCTCCCTTTTGAGCTAATGTGCGATGCTAGCGACCAAGCCATTGGAGCGGTATTAGGACAAAGGAAAGATAGGAAGCTTCATGCGATATACTACGCAAGCAAGACATTGGATGACGCGCAGAAAAACTACACAACTACCGAGAAGGAGCTTCTACCGGTCGTCTATTCTATAGAGAAGTTTCGCTCCTACCTCCTCGGTTCCAAGGTGATTGTCTACACCGACCATGCGGCATTGAAGTATCTTTTAAACAAGAAGGAGGCCAAACCCCGGTTGATTAGGTGGATACTCTTGTTGCAAGAATTCGACCTAGAGATCAGAGATAAGAAGGGTACAGACAATGTCGTGGCGGATCATTTATCTAGGCTCATTCGTGACAAGGAGGATGAGAGCTTACCTATTGATGACACATTTGCTGATGAGAGGCTATATGCGGTAAGGACCGGGGAAGTACCTTGGTACGCGGACTTCGTCAACTACTTGGCTTGCGGAATCAAGCCGCACGGGATGTCCACGCAACAAAAGAGGAGATTTATGCATGAGGTCCGTAGCTATTTTTGGGAAGATCCTTACCTTTTCAGGATATGCAAGGATAGTGTCATCCGTAGGTGTGTTTCTAAAGAGGAGGCGACATCTATTATTTTACATTGCCATGGCCTACCATGCGGAGGACATCATGCCTCCTCTAAAACCACCGCTAAGATCTTGCAGAGCGGGTTCTTCTGGCCAACAATGTTTAGGGACACCCACGCTTTTGTGAAGGGGTGCGATAGATGCCAACGGACCGGGAATATCTCCAAGCGCAATGAGATGCCGATGAGACCCATCCAAGAAATTGAGCTTTTTGATTGTTGGGGAGTAGACTTCATGGGACCATTTCCATCGAGCAATGGCAACAAATACATCCTATTGGCCGTCGACTACGTCTCCAAATGGGTGGAAGCAATTGCCACTCCTACTAATGATGCAAGGGTCGTCTCCAAGTTCTTCAAGAAAAATATCTTCCCGTGCTTCGGAGTGCCGCGTACCTTGATAAGCGACGGGGGGAGCCACTTCATAGAGAACAAGTTTGAAGCCATGCTAAAGAAGTACGGGGTAAATCATAGAGTTGGCATGGCTTATCACCCCCAGACAAGCGGTCAAGTGGAAGTCTCAAATAGAGAAATTAAGCAAATTCTTGACAAGACGGTGGATCGATCTAGAAAGGATTGGTCAATGAAGCTAAACGATGCTCTATGGGCATATCGTACGACCTTTCGCACTCCCATAGGCACCACACCGTTCCGACTAGTTTATGGGAAGGCTTGCCACTTGCCGGTAGAATTGGAGCACCGTGCATATTGGGCCATCAAGACTTTTAACTACGACTACAAGAGTGCGGCGGTGCGGCGACTATTGGACATCAACGAGCTTGACGAAATAAGGAGAGACGCCTATGAGAGCTCGAGAATTTACAAAGAAAGGACCAAGATTCTCCACGATGCCCGCATAACCGTCACGGACTTCAAAGTAGGAGACAAAGTCTTGCTCTATAATTCCCGGCTCCGACTATTTCCCGGTAAGTTGAGGTCACGCTGGTCCGGACCCTTCACCATCAAACATATACAACCGGGAGGAGCTTTCGAGTTGGAGAGCAAGGACGGTTCCACGTTCAAAGTAAATGGTCAAAGGCTCAAGCACTATTCCGAAGGAATCCCGACGGGCGAAACCAATAGAATATATTTGCTTAAAGAACGGTCGGAAGATCTCATGGACCTCCTTGATGAGGTGATATAGGAGGCGATTCCTCACTCAATTGGCGCTCTTTTTGATGAAGACTTTGATGAAGGCCCGGATTTAGGCCAAGATGAAAAGAGTGAAGACGATTCCCCCGACTTCTCCGCTGATGAAGATGAAGGCGACGCTGATGTCGCAAGGATTCGAGAGCTCTGCAAGCTCTCGAAATTAAAGTCTCCAAAGAAAGCTCCGCCGGTACGGAAATCGGCATCGCCGGTTAAGCCGTTGACCGGGGCAAATGCTAGCTTGGGGGAGCCTCCCCCCAACACTATTCGAGACAAGAGACCTCCGAGGGAGAACGCTATGCCGCCACGTCCAAATCCAAGCGCGCTCCCCGGGAAGTTTGACGGGTGCATCTCATATGCACCAAACATCCCGCATTGATTGAAAATTATAGGGGGTCGAGCTCACGACCTAAAACGAGCGCTTGTCGGGAGGCAACCCGACGGTTTTTGCTTTATTTTTACTTTTTCTTTATTTTCGTTTTAGAGATTTTTAGTGTTTTGAGTCATTCGACCAAAAATTTTGTGATAACGGGTCCTATTTTTCTTGACAGGAGAGGAGATAGGTAGATCCATCATGAGGAGGATGAACGAGACGACGAGGAGCGCCCCAAGAAGGCGCTCGACGCTTAGGAGGAGGATGAAATCGACTGGAGGAAGAAAGGCGGAGTTTAGAGCCCAAACGAAGACAAACATCAGAATACAAGGCTCACTCGGCCGAGTATACTAGTCACTCGGCCGAGTCCAGAAGTTCGTCCGGCCGAGCCGCTCATGAACGAGGGAAGTCTACTATACCCAACTCTCTGTCTATTTTCCTCATTTCATTAGAACTGCTACTCGGCCGAGTCTACATTCTCACTCGGCCGAGTAAAACGGATACCCTCCTAGGGCGAGTCATGCCGAGTAGCTTGAGTCACTCGGCCGAATGGACTTACTCCACTCGGCCGAGGCTGGCAAAGCCACTCGGCCGAAGCGATATCGGGGAGAAATTTTTATTTGCCTCGCTCGGCCGAGTGAGCACGTCAGTCGGCCGAGTCGTAACCTTTTTATATATAAGCGGCGAGGGGGCGCGGAATTCGAAAACGCAAATCCCCAATTCTTGCCCGCGCCCCTTCAGCTCCCACGCCCGATCCCCCCCTCGCTCGACCCTCACTCGCCCGACCGCCGCTGCCCCCGCCGCCGCTCGGCCCGCCACCGCCGGCCGAGCCCGCCGACGCCTCGCCCGAGTCGCCGGCGGCGGCCTTGTCTCCGATCACCTCCGGTATAGCTTGATTTGCCCGTTTTCTCCTCTCTTTGCGTAGTTTTTGAGGATCCGTGTATTAATCGAACCCCTAACCTGAATCAATTCCCATATCTATCTGTTATACCCCTATTGCTCTATACATTTTGATTATTACTCGCTGATATCGCTTTTCCATGCGCAGGTTGCTTTTTGGAGCTTAGGGGAGCTCAGGGGAGCTTCTACGGGCTGCTCAGGACTTCGTGGAGGCGCGGACTTCTCACGCTTCCACTGCTTAGCACTCGCGGCGTGTTTTGGTACACTCTTTCCATTCTTTTTGCACACGCCGCACTTTTTCATTTTTCGGCGCGCTCGGGGCCGATATGCCGCCCCGGACACGGCCGCGGTCGACGAGAGCTTCCGCTAAGCGGAAGTGGTCGGACGAGCCCGGCCCCTCCCACTTGGTGGAGGACTCTCCTCCGCCTTCCCCCACACACGCCGTCCACCCAGCACAGCCTGCAGGCCCCGCACACCCCGCACAGCCTGCAGTGCACCCACAGCCCGCACAGCCTCTCCCTGCCGATCCACAGCCACCACCACCGGCTCCACTGGTCGGGCCGCTCGGGATTACGTTCCGAGACGACGCACACCACGCCGTCTTCGAGCGTATCTCCCAGCGCTCGATCGTACCCTCCAGGTTTGCACACCTCGCTGACCTAGGACGCCTGGGGGTACTTGAGGGGATGCTCACGTTGTACGACAACGTGGGCTGGCGAGATTTTTTCCAGGTGTCGGCGGATACTTTTACCCGCCCGACACTTGAGGTTTTGAGTTCGATCGCCCGGACCGATGAGGGATGCTCATTCAGGTTCATGGATCGAGAGTGCCAGGTCACTCTCGATATGATGAGAGCGTTCTTCTCATGGCCCGCAGTCCCCGGAGCCGATCGTGGTTACGGCCCCACACATATCCCTCCACCCTCTTTCGACGCCCGTGCCTTCTGGGCACGTATCACAGGCCACCACGCCGCCTTTGACCCTAGTAGGGCCAAGGCCTCGGCCATTGTCCACCCCTGCCTACGTATTGCCCAGTGCCTTATGGCGACCACCTTTTTGGCCAGATATGAGCCGGGCACGATGTCTACGCCAGAGCTTTACATGCTCTACACGATGACACGTCCCAGAGCTCTATCTAGGGATGGAGACGAGCTTGTCCCCGCCGTCGTGATCGACATTGCGGCTTGGTTTTTAGACCGTATCATTGTGTCGGTGGGCGCTCGCTCACCGATATGCTGCGGCGGTCTGATCACCCTGCTTACCATGATGACCGACGAGGACTTACCTGACGACCTGCGACGCGTTCCGGGCCCCACTTCCTTGTCGATAGACGTTATGGCCCGGATGAAGATGCTGCGTCCGCATGGTGAGCGTCATTGGGTCTGGTTGCACGGCCCCTTCGGTGCCGACTACATGATTCTCCCGAGCCCAGCTCGGACCCAGATTGCACCGGCCCACGTTGACTGGCTCCCAGCGATGGATGTCCTCATCCCCGCTGCGTACGTGCTCGAGGCCGAGGAGGCCGAGCAGGCCCACGCTGCCCACGCTGCCCACGCTGCCCAGGCTGCTCCCGCAGACCCTGCTGCACACCCTGCCGAGCCTGCTGCCGACCCCGTCGACCCTGTGGCCCCTCAGCCTGTTCCTGACGTTTCCCCAGCTCCTGACACTTCTGTCCCCACCTCTGTCAGTGTCGAGAGTACTTTTGCTGAGCCCACTTCCACCACTATCACCACTTCCGAGGCTATCCCCACCACTCCCGATGCCACCCCTGGCCCTCTGTCCGTGGAGCCTCTTTGCTCCGCACTCCCCGAGCGCCCGCTGACCTTTGTCGAGAGTGGAGCGCCCTCGTTTGCCGCGGTCGTGGAGACCATGGCTAGCATGATCTCCGCTGGGATTGCGCCTTTTGGTCCACACAGTTCCGCCCCAGCGGTAGAGTCCTCTGTCTCCACAGCCGCCGTATTCTCCGAGAGCGTCGTGGCGTCTGTCCACACTTCTGGGACACTGACCTCTCTTGCCACCTCGTTGCCACTTTTGCACGCTTCCTTTGCTGCCACTGCCTCTACTTCTCACCAGCCGGTGTCCCGGCCTCACACTGAGGCCAGGCCCACATTTGCTGGCGCGGCACCTTTTGTCCCCTTCCCTGCTGAGCCCGTCACATACTCCACTCGCGTACGCCAGCCCCGCCCTGCGCAACCTAGACCGGTGCGTCCCTCTGCACCACCCCCGCCCGACACTGTACTGCAGAGCATACGTACTCTTGAGTTGGCGGTGAGAGGTCTTAGAGGTGACCTTAGGACCCTGTCCTCCACCGTCTCTACGATGGCTGGACGCTTTGCCCTGATCCCTCAGATCCACTACTGCCTGACACAGATCTTAGAGCGTCTTCCGCGCGTACCCCCACCCACCCAGCAGGTTCCCACACACACTTCCACACACACTAGACCTGCTTCCACTTCCACGCCCACCCCAGCTCAGCAGCCTACACCACCACCACCTCCTCCTCCGCCTCAGGACGGAGACGGCGCATCACCACCTTCCTAGGCACCCTTGATGCCATCGATTCCTTTTGCCGTTGTGCTGCCCGTTTCTGCTGGGTCCTGATGCCTTTTTGTCCACCCCCCCTCCCCTCACTTATTTTGGGATTCTCATTTGCCGTATCTTTATATATCTTTTTTGGGAGAGAGGGAGAGCTTTTGGTGACCCATTTATACTCGTATCACTCATATCTGTGCCTGCATCATATCCGCATCATATTTTCATTTCTTTATTTTTCGTTTTCTTATCTTTTTTCTTTCCATCATGCATGCATCCTCACTTGCCCCTCTCATTACTTGTCTCTCTGTGTGCCACACTTTGCACATTGAGGACACTGTGCAGTTTAGCTTGGGGGAGTGAGTTCTCACGTTCTTTTTCGTTTTGCCACCTTTATTTTTAGTTTTTCACGCCACTTCCCGCGTTTGCACTTATTTTCACTTATCATTTTTTCTCATTTTGCCATGCATCACGTTTTTTCTTATTTCTCTGTGTGCCGCATTGCATAGATTTATTTTTCTTATCTTTATTTCTTTCCTTTTTCATCTCATGCTAGAGATGAATTTTCTGTGATGATGTCTACGTGGAGTTAGCTTATTCTATATGCATGCTATATTTGTCATGTCTTAGATTTTATTTCTGATATCATATGCTATGACTTGCTTTGCATCTAGAATAGTAACCCACACTTTTTCCACATGAAAATGGACGAAGTTTTATTATTAGCTGAGCCTGAATATTCATATGTATGCTATCACAGAAAACACACCAAGATTCACGCATTGAATGCCTATATCTGGAGTACCGATTTCTTTTCCTATATCACTTCTATATGCATGAATTGTACACTTCACTTCGGGATGATTGAATGATGTTAGCTATGATATATCTGGATTAGTTAGCTTTTTTGTGATCGAAACTGAGTAGATTAGATTACCCTGCTGAAGTTGTCGTGCATGTCTTATAGAGTGAACCGAGGGTTATATATATTTCTTTCTCCACAAATCTTGAACATCATTTCTCTACTTTTAAAAATCATTGGTGAATCTCCCCTTAGTGATTCTATTTTATGGCATTTCCCCCGCTATTAATTCCTAGCTCCAAATCTCTTATTCTAAAAAAAAATATAAAGAGAGAAAAACATTCTTGTATATCATTATCTCTCTCTGAGTTGGGATCATTGTGTATATATTGCTTATAAAAAAAGAGAAAAAAAAAGAGAAAAGAGGAAAAATCCTCAATAAAAGATCACATCTCACTTTCTTTCTTTCTTCTTTCTCTTCTTTGCTTTTGGAGCTATATAAAAATGGGGATGTAAATATTTTTGTGCCACCACGCTTATAGATAAGCTTGGGGGCGGGGACCCATTGATGTGTGAGAGAGTGACTACTTGACATTGCACGACAACCTAGGCTAAGTAATATTCTATACTCGGTGAGATTGTTTCTAGCTTCACGGAATCCAGAAATCTAAGCCTAGCGTTCATTTCATGAAATCCAAACTTTTCTATTCTCTCTATTCTATAGTGTGATACTCTTATACTCCAGATAGAAAGCGTTCAATTGAAAAGTGTGTGATCTGTGATTTGTATACCGCTTTAAATGATTCAGGCAATGTTAATTTTAAAATCATTCCGTTCTTCATGATTATATCATTGTTCGTGGGTTTTCTATTTCTATTTGCACTATTATACTATGATATCAAAATAATATTCTTTGACATGTATTTCTCATTCGGTGCATGCTATAAGAGTAAGTGAAACCCACGTCCTGAGAAAATGATCTAGCACCCTACCTCTTCGCTTCTTTCTTTCGTCTTTATTTTCATTTGGTTTTCATTCTTCTTCGTTTTTCATTCTTTTCGTTTTCCGCCGTTTTCGTTTTCCGAATCCACCGGGTTCGCCTTTTACTTATCTTCCTCGAGGACGAGTAAGAGGTAAGCTTGGGGGATTTTGATCACTCCATATTTTACACCTTTTTTCCGTGTATTTGCATGCCATTTAGATCGCCCAAATCATGTTTTTCACGATATATCGGCGATATTGCGATGCTTTTCACGATTTGTTGTTTTTGTCGCATTTCAGGTGATTTGGCGCGATTTGGAGTGATCTCGAGACGCGCTTACTCTACACGGCCACCGACGACCTCCCCGAGGGATATTTTGCTGTTGGAGAGGAGCGGAAGAAGAATGGACGTCGCAGGAGCGACGAGGAGGCCAAAACAATCAGAATGGGCATTTTTTGTGTCCCACTCGGCCGAGTGGAGGAGCCACTCGGCCGACCAGCGAGACACTGCTCGGCCGACCCGTTCAGACACGATTTCCATGTGTACTCGGCCGAGCGACGGAGACCACATCGGCCGAGTGACGATACCACGTCCGCCCGAGTGGCGCCCAGACGAAGGCCCTCAAAAATATCGAAGTTACTGTTTTTCGGCCACCTGAGCTTCAGAAGACCCACTCGGCCGAGTGGTAAACCACGTCCGCCCGAGTGCAGTGAAGCCATCGGCCGAGTGACGACAACTCACTCGGCCGAGCCGCCTCCGAACTGAAGACCCTTGAAGCCCCCGACTTACTGGAAAATGACAGGGTTTTCACTCGGCCGAGCGACTTTTGTCACTCGGCCGAGTGCGATGCGCTGCCTGTAGCGAAATTTGCGGAAAACAGGCTGTGCAGGGGCGTTTTGGTCAGGATTTTTAGACGATTTTTGGGGCTATTTAAGCCCTGTTTTTACCCTAGTTTTGAGAGCCATCTCTTAGATTTTTTGCAGCTTTTTGAGACCACTTTTTAGCTTTATTATTTGTGATTGGAGAAGAGGAAAAACTTGGATTTTTGTTGGATTAATTGAAGAACTACTTTGGTTTGCATCTCTCTTCCCCAAAAACTCTATTTTTATTGTTTATATCATTGTTGTGATGAATTCCATTGCCTATTTCATTGATTATTTTTGTGCTATTGCTATGATTTGTGAGTAGTCTCTACGTCTTGGGGCGTGGGGATGAACCCTACAAGCCCAATTTCGTATTTGTGATAAATTGGTAGAAATTGTGCTAGAATCAATAATTAGAGATTAGATTGGGATCGAATTACTACGGATAGCTAGGTATTCATATCAATTGGGATTTGCAAGAGATTGGATCCCAATTTGATAGGAAGCCCTAGAAATCTGAATTGGGTTGGAGTCGGACTTTCGAAGTATCGGTTTGCAAGAGATTGGACCGATACTAGGATCTCCGGTTGCAATTCCGTGCCGATACCCGTTTGTAAGAGATTGGACGGGTAGGAACTATCCTAATCTAGATTGTGGACCGAGTTTGCAAGAGATTGGGCTCGGTGCGCAATTGGACGATGATGTTGATCCTAATGCTAGCTTTCCTAGGCTAGGGTTTGCAAGAGATTGGACCCGACCCTAGGATAGCTATAGACCGGCAACAGCGCGAGAGCGTGAGCTTGGTTCCACATTTAGTTGCAACTAGTTCATCCAAATTCTCATTCTAGCAATTTTGATACCGACGAACCACATTTATGAAATACGGTGAGTAGCGGGGATTCCCAATTCCCTAGACGTTCTTTATTTGATTTGATATTTCGCACATTTGTCTGACGATTGTGACAGGATCGCCCAAGGCAATTCTCTCTATTCTTAAATAGCCAGGTTGATTGGGAGCAAGCACGGTCATTCGTCCTCCCTGTGTTCGATACCCGCTCGCCGCTATACCGTGCGCTTGCGGTAAAACTACAACCGTTCTTTGGGTGTACGTCCCGGAGCGACCAGCAATGGAGATGCTACTTTGGCTTTGAAGCTTTGGCCTAGGAGATAATGAAATATATGAAGCTCTTCAGAATACAACTCATGCTAAAATAAATACTACTGATCTAATACAGAGATTAAAATCAGAAAAATATCACCATGTTGTAGATATGATCGTCCTGGCACAAATGGTTTGTCGATCCGAGCTCTGTGGAGAAAGTTATGCACTTTTAGCGTCGTCCATCGAGCTCCTTGCAAAGTTGAGGCCAAGGGATGTTCTCTAGGTTTTTTGGCCAAAATATTTGGTTGCTTCTCTATCAAAATATCTCTCTTTGAGTATGGGTTTATATAGGAGAGGATGAGATATGATAGAATCAATTAGAATCGCATATTTGATGGAGATTGGAAGGAATCCTAAATTGAATAGGATATGAGTGAATCTTTTTGGATATAGAGTTTGAATATGAATGGCTATGGAATTCAATTTGAGTAGCTATATGATTTGAATTGGATCTCATTTAATCACCTTTGATTTGCATGAGATTCTCCATATCTCTCTATCTTTGATCAAATCTTCAATTTGCATGGGATTAGGATTTGAACGTTGCACCAATTGATTTGAATCAATTCAAATATGGATTTGAATTGATTTTCCCCTTTATCTTATCATTTCCCCTTTATCTTATCATCTTTGACTTAGTCCAATTTTTGTTGCCATATTCTCCATCTTTGACTTAGTCCACTTGAAGTATGTATAGCAATTCCTCCATCACTTTTGGCTAGACTCTCTTTGAGTATTCGCGAGAGTGTCATTCCTGATAACATTTAGCACCCACATTAAATCGTTCACACACGTTTGTTATCATCAAACACGAAGTCATCGATCGTTGTATCCAACAACACGTATCCAACAATCTCCAACTTTTCATGAGGATAAACAAATATAAGATTTGAGCAATAACGATTCGAATGATTTCATTGTGACATGTGTGTGTGAACTGTGAAGATGGAGGATATATGCAATATGCAATAATTATGAAAATAATGTGCACGCATACAAGCATGCAACAATGATGTTCAAGCATTCAAACATGTATGCATGCTCCCCCTTTTTTCATGCTCCCCCTTGAACCAATACTCATATATTCAAAAAGCACATTTTCATTATTCATTGTTCATTAATGCTCCCCCTTAAACCAATATTCATATATGCAACATATAAACATTAATGTACACACCAAGTCATTCAAATATTTCTCAATATTTTCTCCCCCTTTTGTTATCATCAAAAGTGTATAAGCGAAGTCTAATTCATGTTGCATGCAAAAATATATTATTATAAGTTACAACTAGCACTTGCAAATCATTTTTCTTAGAGTAAGCACTTCAAATTCAATGAAAAGTGTATCGTAGACTTCTACACCATCGTGTAAGTATGATGATTAAATAATTGAAGCATAAAGGGATATAATCTTAAGAAATACAACCAAAACCAATCCACATTTTCCATTAAACAATAAATCACCTAGGATTGATTTTCCACATCTCATTAAACATGAGTTCAAGATACCACACCCCAAAAACATAGCCTATAAGGACTCTTAGATGTGGGGGTGGCATTGCTTGACGAGTATAACACCAACGCTAAAGATTACCCATAAAGCATATGTAGGATAGTCGTGGGTAGTATACTTGCCATGAATTGTATCCATTTTTCATACGGAGAAATTTACTTTCTTTTTCATTTTTCATAACATGAAAACCAACTCTTTTAAGCTCAATTTTTATCCGTGACGAATACACATCATGTCCCTTAGATTTTCAGTTATTAGTCATCCTACATTTACTTTCCAATATTTCATAAAAAATTCTCCAATTGTGCAACAATATTCAATACTAGTGGAAGCAAAATTGTAGGTGTAGAAATCATGTTATTCACTTCATTAACATGTTATGTCTATTTAAGAATTCTAACATGAGCATGTAGCTATAACAATAATACAATGATTTCTACAAGGATATGAATGACATTCATAAATATCACTTGAATGATACAAATGAAAAGATATACATTAAGCTCATTTTGTCTGCTTTTCTCCTTTTCATTTTTTTATTTTTCTTTATAAAGAAGTAAAACAAGCTAGAAAGCAAACAAGCTAGCACATAAAATAAAAGACAAATCAAGCACACAAAATAAAAAAATGCTATGAAGTTATGCATTAAGTTCAAAGAATAATAACCATACCTTCGCGTCGTCGTTTGGCTAAGGAGTTAAATAATGAAACGTTCAATCCATGGCACCTAGCCAAATCTACATCTTACCTACAAGGTAGATGATATGTGTGACCTTGGAATACAACAAGGTCCACTCATGTTAGTCATTAAAGATTTAGGAACCCACATTTGTTTGAATTTAATATTGGTGTTCCTATATTTGCAATGATATGAAGTATGACCAACGCATCCACATGTAAAGCACTTTGCATGAAAATATCCAACCTTTGTTGTTTCAATGTGAATTTTTCTATATTTTGCTTTTTCAACATTTTTAAAACCATATCCTAGTCCTCGCCTATTATTGCAATATATTTGATTTCCAAGAATAATGTCCAAAAAATTTTCCAATTGAAAATTTCTTTACTGACATTTCTAGACTAGTGACTTTAGATTTCAAATGAGCATTTTCGTTCATATGAAGAGTGCATTTACTAATGAAAGCTTTCTTGTTTTCCTCTTCGTTTTTCTCAAAATCAATCATTTTTCTTTTAAGATCATTATTTAACATGCACAATTTATCATTAAGCTCTCTAATCACATATTCTTTTTCAGTTTCAAGCTTAATCACATCTTGTTAAGCATGCTAATCTAATTTAACAAATAGGGACAAGAAGCACATTCAACTTTTTTAGGTGAGCTAGATGTCTTCTTTCTTAACATGGTGATGGTAGATTTACATGCAACAAGCTCTTCATTTAGAATGTATCCCCCCTTCCTGTAATAAAAACAAAGTCTACTCTCAGAAGTTTTCTTACTAATATTCATAGGCACATAAGCATCATTTTTATTCAAGAGATGATTTCTTCCCTTTTGTGTTCTCTTTTCATCGCTAAAGACGTGATTGTCGGATGATTGCTTGATTCCATAAGTTGTTTCCAACATCCTCTAAATATCATGTGCAGAAGAGCAATGTGAGATATGATCAAATATTTTTCTATCTATACCACACAATAAAATAGTCATTGCTCTAGCATTATAGCACATACATTGCTTGCACCCAAATTCAAAATACTTTCACACATAGAATATCCGTTTTTAATAATGTACCAAGTATCAATATCAACGGATAAGAAATAAGTTTTCATCCTAGCCTTCCAGTATATATAATCATGGCCACTAAATAGAGTAGGACGATCAATAGGCATGCCATGTGGAACAACTAACTTTGTGGTTTTCATGATAACTAGACTTGATCCTCTAACCTGTTCTGATACCACTTGTTGGATCTGAATCTAAGCCTAGGATGGGGGGTGAATAGGCTTATAAAAAATTCTCGTGCAACCCACGAGAAATCACACGCAGTTTATAATTATAGACAGAGTAAAAAGAATGCAATCACAGAGTACATACAGATATACCCTGGTTCGATCGTCCCATGACCTGCTCCAACCCACAAGCAAATATTAGCATTAATATGTTTCTTATGTACTACTATAATGAGTCTCGAGCTCCCGGCTATCCACCTAGTACGTACCACACTCCCCGAGTGTAAAACACTTACAACCTAGTAAATGCTCTATCTTGACAAGCCCCGCTTGTCAAGACCCTCTTGTCTAGTCCTCCGACTAAACAAGTCCCAAAAGAACACGTCACAACGGTAAAGTTTCCCCTACATAGAAATATACAACTACACAAAATAATAATTAAGAGTTTAGAGAATCTCAGTTTGTATAGCAGAAATCGTCTCTGGCAATCAGCTTAGATCAGATCGCATCTGACAGGATGTCGTCCCCAACGTCACGTCCTCGCCTCCAAAAATTGCGGCCTAGGTGACTTGGGCTCCTCAAAAGTTGCGGCCTATGTGTGGATGTCTTTTGAAGACTTGCGCAATGTGATGAAGCTCCTCCTTGTAGATGTTGTGCAAGTTGTTGAAGCTTCTCCCTTTAATGTTGCACAATGAAGTAGATGGGAAGACCTCCTAGTAACTTGCAGCCGTGAGTAATGAGGCAAGGATATTGCGGCCTTGGTTATGTTTCAATGAAGATGGCAATGATCTTGGAGAGGCTTACAATGGAGATGCTACTTTGCCTTTGAAGCTTTGGCCTAGGAGATAATGAAATATATAAAGCTATTCAGAATACAACTCAAGCTAAAATAAATTCCACTGATTTAATACAGAGATTAAAATCAGAAAAATATCACCATGTTGTAGAGCACTGAGTTGTAATTGTCCTGACACAAACGGTACGTCGATCCGAGCTCTGTGGAGAAAGTTATGCACTTTTTACAGTCGTCCGTCGAGCTCCTTGCAAAGTTGCAGCCAAGGGATATTCTGTAGGTTTTTTGGCCGAATTTTTTGGTTGCCTCTCTCTCAAAATCCCTCTCTTTGAGTATTGATTTATATAGGAGAGGATATGATCTGAAAGAATCAATTAGAATCCCATATTTGATGGAGATTGGAAGGAATCCTAAATTGATTAGGATTTGAGTGAATCTCTCTGGATATAGTGTTTGAATATGAATGTCTATGAAATTCAATTTGAGTAGCTATAGGATTTGAATTGGATCTCATTTAATCACATTTGATTTGCATGAGATTTTCCATATTTCTCCATCTTTGACCAAGTCTTCAATTTGCATGGCATTAGGATTTAGATGTTGCACCAATTGATTTGAATCAATTCAAATATGGATTTAAATTTATTTGCTCCTTATCTTCTCATCTTTGACTTAGTCCAACTTTTATAGACATATTCTCCATCTTTGATTTAGTCCACTTGAAGTGAGTATGGCAAATCCTCCATCACTTTTCGCTAGTCTCTCTTTAAGTATTTGCAAGAGTGCCATTCCTAAAAACACTTTGTACACACATTAAATCGTTCACACACGTTTGTTATCATCAAATATGAAGTCATCGATCATTGTATCCAACAACACATTGTATCCAACAGACATAACCAGCAACTTCGTTGCCTTTACTGATGTCCTGAAAAGAGAATCTGACTGCGACACTCAGAGTAATGTTGGATCTGATTTTACAACATCAGGTATAATATCTAGAAATAATCTAGACAATGTCAGCCAAAATGATGCAACATAAACTACAACATCTGGCAATGACCCTGATTCTGGAGTTAATAGTGTTGAGGATGTGAGTGAAGATGATATTCGAACAGCTTATCAGACAATGTTCGACTAGTGGATGGAGATCTGTGAAAAGGAAAAATATTGAAATATGATAATGTCAGATTGAAGAGGGAAAAGGAAGAAGCCAAAGCCAAACTTTTGAAGGCAGAGCTTTGTCTCAGAGACCTAGAGGGTACCTTCAAAAAAACTATTCTCAGAGCTAAGAAGGCTGAGAGTATTCTCAATAAGTGGAACTCTAAGAAGTCAAAACTAGATGGCATTCTGTATATGGGGAAGACTTCAGGAGATCGCACCGGTGTGGGGTACCACAGAGGAGCCTATTATCATGTTCCTATAGAGCGACGTCCTCTTGTGACCAATGAACTGGAAAGGTGGGTCAGTTCAAGGGGCATGAACAAAAGAAGAAGCTGACTACATGTACAACAATTGGTAGACTTGTATGTGGCTACTGCAAGTTCATAGGACATACTGAAAGAAATTGCTTCAGTCCTATGCGACATTGGCGTGAAAGAAGAAAAGTTAGATATTCTGACACGAAGATGAAGAAGAAATAGATAAGGAAATCTCAACTGTATAGCATGGTGGCTTACACTTCTTTAATTGCCTTTTCCGAGAACATGTGGTATTTCAACAGTGGGTGCTCCCGACATATGAACGGCAACAGGAATCTCCTTACTGATTATACAATCTGTAACAAGGGTCACATAACCTTTAGGAATGGATAAAATGCAAGGTTGTTAGAAAGGAAAATCTGACTGTGGCCGGTTTCCTTAAACTGAAGGATGTTATGCATGTCAAAGATCTGAAAGCTAATCTTATCAGCATTAGTCAACTATGTGATCAAGGCCTATTAGTTCGGTTTACTAAATAGAAGTGTTTAGTGTTCAATGCTAATGAAGAGTTATCCTTACTGGGAAAAGATCTACTGATAATTGCTATCTTCCCCAAGAGGAAAAAACTTGCCATAATATTACTGCTGATGTTTCTGAACAGTGGCATCAAAAGTTAGGGCATCTAAACTTCAAGACTCTGATGAAGATATCTAAAATAGGAGATGTCAAAAGAATACAAGTTTTAAACAAGAAGAAAGAGGGGGTTTGTGGTCCTTGCCAACTGGGAAAGCAACAGAAGACCAGCCACAAACAACCTGAGACGATTACTACATCCAAGATACTGGAACTTCTGCAAATGGATCTGATCGGGCCAACATCTAAAATTAGTGTAGAGGTAAGAAGTACATCTTTTTCTGTGTTGATGATTTTTCTAGGTATACCTGGGTAGAGTTTCTTAAAGAAAAGTCAGACACATTTGAAGCTTTTAAGAAATTATGTACTCGTCTTCAAATTGAGAAAGTAGGTAGTATCTGCAAAATTGTTAGAATCAGGAGTGACCATGAAAAGGAGTTTGAAAACCATTCATTTACTGATATCTGTGAGTCCCGAGGAATTGCGCATGAATTCTCGGCTCCTAAGACCCCTCAAAGGAAGAACCGCACCCTGCAATTGATGGCTCGGGTGATGCTAAATGCTAAAGAGGTCGGTATAAGGTGGTGGGCTGAAGCAATCAATACTGCATGCTATACTATTAACAATGTTTATCTTCATCCAAGAATCGAGAAAACTCCTTGTGAAATCTGGAAAGGAAGGAAGCCTGGCGTCTCATACTTCCAAATCTTTGGAAACAAATGCTATATTCTACAGGACCGTACTCTAAGAGGGAAGTTTGATGCAAAATGTGATGAAGGAATATTTCTTGGTTATTCTACAACCAGCCGTGCATTTAGGGTGTACAATCAGCGTACAAACACCATGATGGAGTCATCAATGTTGTCGTGGATGCTTTTGATCAAAAGGAGACATCCAATGTTAAAGGGAGTCATTTCCAGTAAGGTTGCACAGACGAAGAAGATCATGTTGAAACTATTGTTGCAACATCGGATACAACATAAGATCATGTTGGACCTAATGTTGCAACACATGATACATCATCGGCGGAGGAACATCAAAGCGGTTCAGGTGATGCTCATACTCCAGATGGAATCACTAGAGTTATACAAAATCATCCTCCAGAGTTGGTTATAGGTGATGTTCTTGACGGTCGTCTTATGAGAGGAACGAGCCGTGTCAACTACCGTGATCTTGCTGGGTATGTTTGCTTCATCTCCTTAGCTCAACCAAAAAATGTGAAGGAGGAACTAATTAATGAATATTGGGTATCTGCCATGCAAGAAGAACTACACCAGTTTCAAAGAAATGATGTCTGGACACTGGTAGAACGACCAAAGTGGATGAACATAATTGGTACGAAATGGATTTTTAAAAATAAAACAGGTGAGATAGGTAATATCACTCGCAACAAATCTCGTCTTGTTGCTCAAGGGTATACTCAGGTAGAGGGTGTTGAATTTGATGAGACATTTGCCCATGTTGTACGTCTGGAATCTATCAGGCTCTTACTGGCCGTAGCATGTAGCTTCAACTTCAAACTTCATCAGATGGATATGAAGAGCGCTTTTCTAAATGGCATATTGAATGAGGAAGTGTTTGTTGAATAGCCCTAAGGGTTTGAAGACCCCTTTCTCCCCAATCATGTATATCAGTTGAAGAAGTCCCTCTATGGCTTGAAACAAGCCCCTAGGGCCTGATATGAGAGTATAACTAAATATCTTCTTTAGAAGGGATATGAGAGAGGGGAAGCTGACAAGACACTGTTTGTTCAGAGAACTAAGTCTGCTGTGATTGTAGCTCAGATCTACATTGATGACATAATGTTCAGATCTACCTCTCAACAGCTTGTTCATTAATTCATAACTCTCATGCAGAAGGAGTATGAGATGAGTATGGTTGGAGAACTGAATATGTTCATTGGTCTTGAGGTAAAGCAATCTAATGAAGGCTTGTTCATTTCTCAGAGCAAGTGTGCGAGAAATCTCGTGAAGAGAATCGGGATGGAGAATGCCAGACAGGTCCGCACTCCTATGTCTACAAGTGACAAGCTCTCTAAAGATGACGGTGGAAAATCTGTGGAGGTCACTTTGTTCAGAAGCATGATAGGGAGTCTTCTATATCTAACGGCCAGCAGACCTGGCATTAGTTTCTGTGTGGGAGTGTGTGTTCGTTATCAAGCTTGTCCAAAGGAGGCTCATATAACGGCAGTCAAAAGAATCATCAGATACGTTAGCGGTACAGCTGATTATGGCATATGGTATACCAAAGACCCTAACAGTCTTCTGTCAGGCTACAGCGATGCTGATTGGGCATGCAATGCTGATGATAGGAAGAGTACTACATGTGGGTGTTTTTATGTGGGAAACAATCTCGTCTCATGGTACAACAAGAAGCAGAATTCTATTTTCCTATCAACTGATGAGGCTGAATACATAACAGCAGGAAGTTGTTGTACTCAACTTTTATAGATGAAGTAGATGTTGACTAACTATGGGGTAGAGCAAGCTGTATTGACAATTCTATGTGACAATCAGAGTGTGATCAACATCTCTAAGAATCCAGTTCAACTTCAAGAACAAAACATATAGACATCCGACACCACTTCATTAGAGAATTGGTATAGAAGAAAGTTCTAGTCATGGAATATGTTGCAACATCTAGCCAATTAGCTGATATTTTAACGAATCCACTTGATTCAGGCAGATTTGAAGAGCTTTGCCATGCTTTTGTGCCATGTCATCTCTAATGATGCACATGATGTTGCAACATAGGGGGAGCTGTGTTGTGTTGTTAAGAGTTGTAGTTTGGGCAGGGTCTTTATTTTTTAATTTTTCTTTTTGGTGCTCTTTCCAACTTCTGTTTTCAGTTTCAAAAGAAAAGAAGAGCATATCTTCTAGGGTTTCTTGGTGATCCCTTGATAAATTCTACCTCTTCTCCGTCGCAATGGTTCGCAATAAAGATAAAAAATCAGCACAAGGACCTCGCCGCTATTTTTGTCGATCCTCCACTTCAAAATCAACAGCATCTTCTTGCTCTCCGTCTCCTATTAAGCGAAAAGGGTGGTTTCTCGATCCGCCAGTGTCTCCTCTCAAGGTTCATCTCCGTCCTCTTCATCTCAGCCTTCTTCCAGGCACATGCATTGTCCCATTCTATCAAATTGGGAAATTGTTAAATTTTCCCCAATTTTGGTTCAATGCGAGGAACCCATGTCTTCTGATTCCGAATTTTCTACTCCAGTCATAATTCAAGACTGGTTCTGGCATCTTAGTAGGACTAGGAAGAAATTGGACATGTCCATGGATTCCTCTGGAGTTTGCCTTGGTCCTTATAAATTGGACAAGTTGAAGGGAAAATTGGTGAGTGTTGAAGTGCCTGATGATGATGAAATTAGAATTACCACTTTTCGAAGAAGATGACCTTCCCTAAATTTAACTGAAATGGTAGTTGTGGAGATCTTCGATTCTGATATGTCCATCCCTGCTGAGGGAGCTGGTACTAATACTGATGCTGAGTTGAATTCTGGCCCTGCTATTGTAGATGATCAGCCTCAAAACCCTCCTCCATTTGTTGATGGTCGAGACGGAAGTCATGTCCCTGTTGTTCCTGTTGATAATGAAGAGGTCCATCATATGGAGGACACCATGTGGTGGAAGATTCTGGTGCTCCTTCTGAAACCTATATTCCTCAGATTCCTGTGGAAGATCTTGTTCAGGGGGTAGGTGATTACTCGTATGTTGCAATACAGACAGAGGATGCTCCTGATGTTGTTCTAGAGGATGCTCCTGATGTTGCAACACCCTCTTGCGTTGGTGCTGAGGATGCCCTTCATGATCTTATTGCTCTTTAGCTGCTGCTATTGTTTTTTCCTCCGATGTTGCACATGATGATGCAACACAAGGTCCAATACAAGATGCAACATGCAGTCCTGATGTTCAAGATGTTACTGATTCTTCTTCCCTACCTGCCCAGCCTAGAGATGATCTGGTTCCCCCATCTCATGCTCGCAAGCCTAGGTCTGTTTACAGGAAACTTGCTGCTCCTTCCAGTCCTACCTCTCTATCTCCTTCCAAGAGGGCTTAGTTCTCTGCTGCACCAGATTCTACATCTTCCCCCTATTTATAGCATCTGATGCTATGAGCAAGATATTTTTTGATCAGATGTGCAAAAAGAGATGGCCCATATACTCTGAGAGGGCCATCCTTGTTGAGAAGAACCTTTCTGTTTCTACTTTTTCCAAGACCAAGTTTGCCTCCATTTTGAAGGATCTCAAGATGTTTCATGCTGACACTTGTTTCAAATCTTATAATCGTGTGTTGGTCAGGGAGTTTTACTATAATCTGTCTAGGGGGGCAGGAGACTCCTCTTCCAGATGGGCCTCTCGTGTTTTTGTCATATGGAAAATTGTGTCCTTCTCACCCTCTGTTCTCAACAAGATTCTTCAGTGGTCCTCTTCTCCATCTATCTCATCCTTTGGTAATTCTATTGGAAATGACTATGACACCTTCATAAAGGTGGTCACTGTCGGAAAGCTGGTGAGTTGGCCTAAGTTCACATCATTCCCCTCATCCTTATTATCTGCAAAATTCTTCTTGATATATAGGATTGCTTCAAGGAATTGGCGTCCCACTTCAAATGTTTCAGTGGTCACCAAAGAGATATGCAAATTGTTATACTCTGCTGGTACTAAGCATCCCCTCAACCTTGGAAGAATCATCTTTGATTCGATTTTATCCTTGTCAGAGTCCTCCACTGCTTCTCCTTCACTGCCTCATGCATGTCTTATCTCTATGTTGCTTCAGTCTTAGAAAATTTTGCCCACTGCATCTGAGCTGACTATCTCTCCTGAGTGCATTAGCTACACAGTTAAGTCTGTGATGGAGAAGACTGATGAATTTTCCTGCTTGCCCTCTCAATCTCCTGGAATTGGACATGTCTCCTCATCTCCATCTTCTCCTGATAGGCAGCTAACCTTAGTCCCTACTGTTTCAGATCCTCTATGTCCAGCTGGTTCTCACTCTCTTATTCTAGAAGACTTCACCATCTACGAGTGTGCCTTGGCAGATGTGAACAATCAACTGAGGGTTCTTCAGGATCAGAAGGCTATGTTTGAAGACATGATCCTTCTCGTAAAGTCTAAGCTGCCTCCTCCTGCTTCAGAGACTTTGGATGATGCTGCTGGTGGTGGATCTACATGAGGTATGATTTTGGATTTTATGGCACAAAGGTATGATTTTGGATTTTGGATTTTGGATTTTGGGTGCTAGCTGATGCCATTATTATGTTGAAACTGTATGTTGCTACATTTTGGATGATGCATAGATCTGTAAGTATGTTCTTGACAATTCTGCTGTTATGATGGGTGTTCAGTATGGAGTTCATTTTTTTTCTCAGACATTCATGAACATGTCCTACTTATTGTTATGTTTGTTCTTTTCACACATATCTTGCCATATGATGATTGAGCCACTAAATGTCAAAGGGGGAGTTTGTTGGGTCATACGTTGTATGACTGCTTTATCATTTGTGGCACTTGGATATTTCAATAGTTCTGAATTATCATTGGTGGTCATGTTATATGTCATGTTGAATGTCATGGTGGAACATGAAATCCAACATGTTGTTCTGAAGCTTTAGAAAGAATGACGGTCATTAGAAGTTTGAAGATGGATTACTTTAGATCTTATTGCTTTCTCTTCAAGTGATTCTGTTATATGCTGCTAAGAGGAAGAACCTTGAAGATGCATTAGGAAGCTGTTATCTCTCAGATATGATTAGAAGATCTGTTGGAGATATATTGGCCCGCAAGTATTGGTTGAAAGAGCTGTTGAAGATATTGCAGAACCACTTGCCCAAAGTGATTCCTAATTTTATGGGCTGCCGATCTGCACAAGATTCTATCAAGCGACCTGCCTTATATACTCTGAGATTGAGGGGGAGCGCGGAATATATAGCAGTGCAGTTTGTGGCTAGGGTATCATGCCTTCTGAAAAAGTTGTTTGAAGAACTCTAGGAGGGAGGCTGACGGCTACGCACGTAGGGATCAAGGGAGTTGATTCTAGTTAGTACAGCAAGTGGAGCTTGCATAGATTACTCAATGGGAGTGGTAGAGACCACCCATCGCGGTTTGTATTGAGGGGAAGTTTGTTCCTCCTAGTAGAAATTCGGCATTAGTGATTGTATTCATTGATATTTAGTGGAGTAATCTGTTCTTTCTGGTCGTGGTCCTACATATGTAGGTGTGCGCATCGAACTGTGTTACCAAGTCTTGTGTGTCGTTGCTTGGTTTTACATTTAGTCATTATGCTTAATTGATTAATCTCTACGTACTGAATTTCAATACTGTGTAGACTCCTCTGACTGATAACCCAATCCCATTCTTTAACATCATACTACATACAAATTTGCAAACAAAAAACAGTAATTGACAATTATCCTACAATTGAAAATCCTCAAATAATTCATTTATTGAATCAAAAGGCTCATATAGTGCTGACTTCTCTCATTAATACTCTAATTATGTCCATGAGCATCATACTTTATGCAAATTTGCCAATTAATAGCGAGAAGATGATTTGACTTGCATAATCCCAAATCATCAAAAACATAGTAGTAGTACTTTCAAAGGATTAACTAGGTAGCACAAACTATCCATCGCAAAGAGGAGATCAAATTTTTCCCACCAAGTCATGTTTATTAGCTTCAAGTCAGTGTCCAACGGCCCGACTTCTTCGAAATTCTCATTCCCAACACCAGAAGCACCATGTTTTCGATAACTTCATACATGAATTCAATTTGAAAATGCACAGATCTACCCTTGATTAAAGAGAAATTATATTTGAACCAAAAAATAAAAAAAATTCTTCATTGGCTTAACTTGATTTTTTTTGTGCATCGGAAAAAAGCTTAACTTGATTTCAAAACAGTGAGTTTACCCTTTCAATTTCAAGATCAAGAATCATAAGAGGCTCATCATTTATCTTACATCCTTTGGGATTATCTTATCGTGATGCAACTAAAAGAAGAAGACTATGAGATGAGGGCCAAAGCAAGAGTGGTTGTGGACACATGATCATGATCTGAATCCAGTAGGAAATTATAGAAATCATGGATCAAACTAAAAAATTACACATCAAGCACCACAAAATAATCAGAGCAGGATTTATGTAACTTTTTTTTTACCTGAACAGAAGGTTGCTTTACATAGCTAGCCAACAGCAAAATATGACAAATTTATATGACATGAACAACAAACAAAAACTAAAATGTAATTGTTGAAGGAAAATACACATGCACACCGTATCTGTTTGCAATTGATCATGTGGATTGAAAGTGGATCATCTGGATTTTGCAACATATCTGTTTACACACAACAAAAACTATGCAAACAAAACTAAACCAAACTATTTTCCAACAAAACCATATCTGGTTACACCATTTCTGTTAGTAAAAAAACTAAACCAAACAAAATTAAAACCTGTCAACTTGTACCATGTTCTGTTTGCCATGTCAATTAGTATCAACGTTAAGTTGGCAGATTCTAAATCGATTGAATGTCAATTCTAAACAACATGTCAATTCCAACACATATGTTTGTAAAACGATACAATTCTGTTTGCAATGTCGATTATTAACAACAACTGTGTTTTATTTGCAATGTTCTGATTAGCCAATATGGACACGCACACATCTGCAAACTAAACAGATACAATTCTAAACCACCCGTCAATTTGTACCATGTCAATTCTAAACAATACTAAAATGAATAAGGAATAGGATTAGGGGAAGAAAAGGTAGAAAGCATTTGCATAAAATAGAATGATATCGGCTAAGCAATCCAATTAAACTGCAAAAGGAATTAAAGCAAGCAGCATCGAAATATAAAGAAAACGAATATCGAAAGACAACTACCTAACAATTGCAAAAGAAAATGGTGATGATAATTAGATTAAAGAGGGAAGCATGGGCAGTTTCAAGCTAATTACTAATACCCACCCAATCAATGAAACCAAAAACTGATAGAAGAGGACTGAATGAAAAAGGAATCCGAAGGATATGGCATATTCTATAAGCAATAAAGAAAAACTATATTCAATAGTAAACAAAGGAGGCGATTGTTTAATTGAGAAGGTTATCCTAAATATTTGGTAGGAGGCCAAAGAAGGGATGAAATGCAAACAGACTGGATAAATCATAGCTCCTAACTCTTGTTGCAAAAATCTTAATCGTTAAATGCAAAATCAATCTGCATGTATGTTCTACCCTTGTGTACAAAAACTTATTGTTTCAACAAAAACACCATGGCCAGGGAAATGGAAAATAGTTTTAAAAATAAATCTGTTATAATTCCAGATAATCGATAATAGTTAAAATTATCATTCAATAACTGATTCGAATGCTAGCTCATTGAAAATTATATGAAATCATTGTCGTAGATTCACCTTAAGCAGGGAAATGGAAATGTACAACACTATTCATTAATAACAGACACATGCATATCAGTAATATCCTTGTTTTAGTATAAGAAATGGTGCATCAAATATTACATAGGAAGTCTTAAGTTTCCTTGCAAGTTGGTTTTGAGTTCATATCTCCATCCCCATTAACATTCAACAAATAAGAAAATGTTAGAAAATAGGCAATGTATTTTCAATAACATATCCCTGTCTAAATTGCTTCTTTGCAAGAAAAGACAAAACATTTTAGCTAGCAATCCACCTTAAAACAATATATAGGACATGGTTCATGATAACAATATAGATTCAATCCAACATATAAATCATTGCAGAAAATATGTGAAAATTAAACAACACCCTATAAAATGAAGAAGCCGATAATTAGAAATTTTCTTATCCAGGTTCTTTTACTATATCGATAATAAATTTGTCTTCGAAATAGATATTCAGATATATAAGTGTGTAATGGGATGTGTCGAATATTTTATCATAAATGGATACAAACTTAGGATACTTGCATTGAAAAAAAAGATACAAAACCAGAGAAGTATTTGAAGTTTGAGAATCTATTTTTGTTATGTTAAAAGCTAAATGAAAAAGGCCATTTTCAAATTTTTTACTTTATATCATTTTCCCTTGTTACATGTTATCCTATTCTAAATGTTGCAACTAACATGTGCTATGATTACAGTAACAGGTCAGATCCAACATAACCGTATCAACATTTTTAACAGTGTTGACATTCCCACTCCACAAATCTCCATGCAGTAGTCTAGGCTAGAGTACATCACCTTCAAAATGCTGATTCCCCAACTATGCTTATTGAGACAAAATATCCAACATGCAATTTACAAAATAAAAAACCAAAAAAATAATAAAGTCAGCAAACCTAGCCGTTTGAATCGACTTCTATATATCTCATCTCTGCTTCAATGAAACCATCAAATGCAACACTTTTTCATCGAGACAGAATTAAAGAGCATGAAGAAGACGAAATTAATAGAGTTCCTGAAGAAGAACCTGAAGAGGTTAAAAAATTTCACAAGATTGAGCTGGTTCTCTTGACCGCTCCAGCTTTCTTTATATCTCCATTTCCCTGAAGTTTTGGAGGAAAAAACAAAAACAAACAGACAAATGTTCTTCAATTTCTATAACTCAAACATTTATGTTCCTATAGTAAGGCGTCATGTATCTTTTCAGCAAACTTGCCATCAAAATGTTTCTGCATTATTTCCTTTTATAATGTAAACCTGCAGCATTGCAACAGATTATATGTTAGTAGTCTGTGTATATATGATATACAACATTATGATCTTTTTGGCATAACATAGTCGAAGTATGGATATATGCCCAAAAACCAGCATACAATAAAAAATTTACAGGGGAACATTTTTTAAAGAGTGATTGTGCTAGTTATATTAACCGTGCCAGCTTGCTTTGGATCTCCATTTCCCTGAACTATTGGAGGAAAAACAAAAACAAAAACAAATAGATAGATGTTCTTCAAGGTCTATAATTCCAACATTTTCATTCCTGTAGTGAGGTAACATGTATCTTCTTCAGCAAACTTTCCATCATAATGTCCCTTAGGTTCATCATTGTTTGATTTTATAATGTAAACATGCAGCAATGCAACAAATTGTATGGCACTAGTCAGGGTATATAAGATATAGTCAGGGTATATAAGATATACAACATGATGATCTTTATGGCATAACATAGTCGAAGCATGGATATAGGCCCAGAAATCATTAGGATTTCTCTAATTTAAAAAAGAATATTTTAAGATCCCCGATCTCTTTAACAAAAAAATCCATTATGTCAATTTCTAGAGAAATGCATTACAAAAATCATTTACCTGCAAGAGTTTGGGGTTGTTGAGAGTGGAAAGATCACCAAATGGTGCATTTTGAATGCTTACTGGTATTCAATTATCGTCAACGGTTTCCTTTCATCATCTTGAACCTGGAAACGGGCTTTTGAGGCCGGTAAAACACATTATTTCCCATTTTCCATTAATTTAAGTCCTAGAAAAGACACAGTTTAACTGTAGGTCATAACTGCTTCTTAAAAATAATGAAACACAAATCATGTTGCTTCATATTTCGTTAGCAATCTGGTTATCCAAGAAGAAAATGTGTTCTACCCTCTCAGTTATCATTGAGGGTTACCAACTTTTGACTTACCTGGCTTGAACTGGCACTATCAACTGGCTGGTTTGATGGCAGACCATGATTATGTTCAATGACCGAGACCATAAAAACCTGGAATGACAGTCTACACACTCTTAGATGAGGCCTAAACATTTCACAAATAAATTGACTTAGAAACCAAGTGTAATAAATACTAATAAATCATATATGAGAAACCTTTTTGTAAAAAAGTATAATAAGTAATACCAAATCGTATATGAGAAGTCTTTTTTTAAAAGCAGTCGACTCCGTGATCAATGCAAATTTGTTAGAAAAATAGGAAATACTAAATCAATAGTTACTTCCAACCATTCGCATTTAAATAATTAAACTTCTAACTATGAAAATTTGAAGCTAATAAAAAATTGAAGCACATAATTTTTTGATCCCAAAAGAAGTGATGAAAAGATCTGTAATTGACATGCTCACACATTAAGCATATATTTGACAATAGCATCTACTATATATCTATATTATAAAAGAGGGATGTTATCAAGAGAAATTGGATAAGAGATATTGGACAAGAGAAATTGGATAAGAGATATCTATATTATAAAAGAGGGATGTTATCAAGAGAAATTGGATAAGAGATATTGGAAAAGAGATATTGGATAAGAGATATCTATATTATAAAAGAGGGATGTTATCAAGAGAAATTGGATAAGAGATATTGGAAAAGAGAAATTGGATAAGAGATATCTATATTATAAAAGAGGGATGTTATCAAGAGAAATTGGATAAGAGATATTGGACATGAGAAATTGGATAAGAGATATCTATAATATAAGAGAGGGATGTTATCAAGAGAAATTTGATAAGAGATATCTATATTATAAAAGAGGGATGTTATCAAGGGAAATTGGATAAGAGATATTGGACATGAGAAATTGGATAAGAGATATCTATATCATAAAAGAGGGATGTTATCAAGAGAAATTGGATAAGAGATATTGGAAAAGAGAAATTGGATAAGAGATATCTATATTATAAAAGAGGGATGTTATCAAGAGAAATTGGATAAGAGATATTGGAAAAGAGAAATTGGATAAGAGATATCTATATTATAAAAGAGGGATGTTATCAAGAGAAATTGGATAAGAGATATTGGGAAAGAGAAATTGGATAAGAGATATCTATATTATAAAAGAGGGTTGTTTTCAAGAGAAATTGGATAAGAGATATTGGACAAGAGAAATTGGATAAGAGATATCTATATTATAAGAGAGGGAAGTTATCAAGAGAAATTGGATAAGAGATCTCTATATTATAAAAGAGGGATGTTATCAAGAGAAATTGGATAAGAGATATTGGAAAAGAGAAATTGGATAAGAGATATCTATATTATAAAAGAGGGATGTTATCAAGAGAAATTGGATAAGAGATATTGGAAAAGAGAAATTGGATAAGCGATATCTATATTATAAAAGAGGGATGTTATCAAGAGAAATTGGATAAGAGATATTGGACAAGAGAAATTGGATAAGAGATATCTATATTATAAAAGAGGGATGTTATCAAGAGAAATTGGATAAGAGATATTGGACAAGAGAAATTGGATAAGAGATATCTATATTATAAGAGAGGGATGTTATCAAGAGAAATTGGATAAGAGATATTGGACATGAGAAATTGGATAAGAGATATCTATATTATAAAAGAGGGATGTTATCAAGAGAAATTGGATAAGAGATATTGGACAAGAGAAATTGGATAAGAGATATCTATATTATAAAAGAGGGATGTTATCAAGAGAAATTGGATAAGAGATATTGGAAAAGAGATATTGGAAAAGAGATATCTATATTATAAAAGAGAGATGTTATCAAGAGAAATTGGATAAGAGATATTGGAAAAGAGAAATTGGATAAGAGATATCTATATTATAAAAGAGGGATGTTATCAAGAGAAATTGGATAAGAGATATTGGACATGAGAAATTGGATAAGAGATATCTATATTATAAGAGAGGGATGTTATCAAGAGAAATTGGATAAGAGATATCTATATTATAAAAGAGGGATGTTATCAAGGGAAATTGGATAAGAGATATTGGACATGAGAAATTGGATAAGAGACATCTATATCATAAAAGAGGGATGTTATCAAGAGAAATTGGATAAGAGATATTGGAAAAGAGAAATTGGATAAGAGATATCTATATTATAAAAGAGGGATGTTATCAAGAGAAATTGGATAAGAGATATTGGAAAAGAGAAATTGGATAAGAGATATCTATATTATAAAAGAGGGATGTTATCAAGAGAAATTGGATAAGAGATATTGGGAAAGAGAAATTGGATAAGAGATATCTATATTATAAAAGAGGGTTGTTTTCAAGAGAAATTGGATAAGAGATATTGGACAAGAGAAATTGGATAAGAGATATCTATATTATAAGAGAGGGATGTTATCAAGAGAGATTGGATAAGAGATATCTATATTATAAAAGAGGGATGTTATCAAGAGAAATTGGATAAGAGATATTGGAAAAGAGAAATTGGATAAGAGATATCTATATTATAAAAGAGGGATGTTATCAAGAGAAATTGGATAAGAGATATTGGACATGAGAAATTGGATAAGAGATATCTATATTATAAAAGAGGGATGTTATCAATAGAAATTGGATTAGAGATATTGGACAAGATAAATTGGATAAGAGATATCTATATTATAAAAGAGGGATGTTATCAAGAGAAATTGAATAAGAGATATTGGACAATAGAAATTGGATAAGAGTGATGTTATCAAGAGAAATTGGATAAGAGATATCTATATTACAAACGAGAGATGTTATTAAGAGAAATTGGATAAGAGATATTGGACAAGAGAAATTGGATAAGGGATATCTATTATATAAAAGACGGATGTTATCAAGAGAAATTAATAAGAGAATTTGGTCATGAGAAATTGGATAAGAGAATTTGGATATCTATTATATAAAACAGGGAAATTGAATAAGAGAAAATATAAGAGATGAGATTTGAGGGATAAAAGAGGAGGTGGGGAATTTTGCACATACAACCCCGGTTTTTGTATTTTTGCTTATGGACCCTCCCCACACACACTCCCACACTTTTTATTCTCACCCCTTCCGGCCATTTTTTTTCAGTTCTATGAAGATTTTGAATCATATCCTACTTGGACAAAGCTTTGTCATACGTGGCAAGTTTGTCCTTGGTGGTAATGACAATTATGGGGGGACTTAAATTTTGGGGGAAAACTTAAATTTGGGGGGAAACTTGAAATTTTGTGGGAAAACTTGAAATTTGGGTGGACTTGAAATTTGTGGGGGAGAAAAACTCAGCCATTAAATAAACCGTGCCCTATGGGCACGGGTAATGACTAGTATATATATATACAAAACTTGTCTTCATGCCTAAACCATAGAAAAGACAAAGGATAGTATAAATGACCATTATTCTAATACTCAATGAACGTATACAGCACTTACAATGTTGCATCCAACATGTGACTATCACATAACAGATTTCATGCAAAATATCGGGATGTCTTTTCCTCGTATGTAATTGCAGAAGTGTGATCTCATAAAGATCTGCATATGAAAAGAATTTAGTGCATGTTTGAAGTTCTTCAGTGCATGCTTGGAGAAGTTAAAAAAGTCACTCTTGTGACAAATAAAATAAGTATCTCTTGTCACTGGAATCTTTAGGATTTCTATAATTTAAAAAAATAATATTTTGAGGATCCTCGATTTCTCTAAAAAATACATTATTTCAATTTCTAGATAAATGCTTCACAAAAATCAATTACCTGTAAGAATATGGGGCATCTGAGAGTGGAAGGATCACCAAGTGGTGCATTATGGAAGCTTACTGGTATTTAATTATTGTCAATGGTTACCTTTCTTCATCTTTAACCTGGAAATGGGCTTTGTGGGAAGTTTTTGAATGATAAAAGTAGTGCAATTAAAAAAATATATATATGATTCTAGTTTTCAAAGAACCAGCAATTGCCAACTAGCCATGTGAAACTTGCAAACATAACACTAAATACATGTCTTGATAAGACGTGAGCAAATTTTTTTGAGAAAGAATGAAATGAGCTGCTTACTCCTCTGTGCAAGAAAGGAAATTGAGTCATGATCCACTCAAGATTAAAACCATAAGGACATGAGAAAAAAATCTGTAACAAAGATAAAATTCAGATAACTGACAGAGTTTTTATCCTGAATTCCATATCAAAAATTTAGATAGCTATTCAAAAAATTAATTATCAAAGGAAAAAATTGTCAAACAATCAATTTTGGACCTGAATGTTACCTCTACCTCATCTGATTCATGGCATCAAATTTTTGGCCCCCCCACATGAAGTTTTTTATATCCTAACCATGTATTTGGCCTGAATGTACTAATGGGGTATAACTCTTTTACTGAAGATAAACTCTAATTTTGTTTCTTAGAAAATGTTGTATTCAGTGTATCTTATGTATTGTCTGTATCTTTACCATGTTATCTGTTTTATCGAACTCATAAAATAATGTGGCTCATTCGTTTAGACAATGCATTAAGATGTAGGATTACATAATATATAGACCTAACCGATAAAAGCTACTATTTCATCTAACCATGGAATGGTAATTCCAACTTGAATTCAATTCAAGAATTCAACTATTGGTTGTCTAGAACATTTATATATGCAATAATGTACCACTAAAACTGCCATCATGTAACCATGTACATGTTTAATTGGACTTATCATAACCCGATATAAACACAGAGACACCACAAAGTCTTATGTTCACTTTTGTTCTGATTGATAAATTCTAAAAAAAATTTCAACGGTCCTTTCCCATGACATTATAGGAATATTTCTTCAACAATTGCTGGGGTCGTGCAAGGTCTTAATGCAACTGTGTTTGCATATGGTTCAACTGGAAGGTACTACATTCACTGCCACTGTCACCTTCATCCATTTGCAGGAGAAGACACCGACATTAGGTCTATAACACCGTTACTACCTAGATGAAACCAACAATTCATTACATAACTTTAACTTACTATGCAGTAAAAGTAACATTATTTGGTAGCAATTAGTGTTTGGAGACAAATCAAAATGCCTCGAAGTATAAATTCCTCAGTAATAGAGAAAATGTTTTAACTAATCCTATGGACATAAAAAACTTCTGCATCTTTACTGTGTGTTACCTCAATCTCATCTGATTCATGGCATCAAATATATGGTCAGGTTACACAAAACTTCATGTGGGATGAGGTTGAGGAACTGAATATCAGTCTAATTCGTGGCATCAAAATTCAATGAAACAAATTGTCAAACAATTGTGCGATGACACATAAAAAATTAAGAACTACAAAAAAATGAAGAACACAAAAAAGACACAAAAAGACAGGGTATCAATAGATTGATAATGCAAAACTCAACATGTGAACATAGGAACTACAAATAACCATCGAATCAAATAAAACACATCAAACTTCTATAATTTGAAGAAGAGATTTTTTAACCTGAAGTTTTTCTCCAATTTAAATCACAGTTCAACCATAAGATTATCGCATTACAGGGTAGCAATAGATTGATAAAAAGAACAAAAAAAGAAAACAAAAATTAACTAACTAGTTTATACTCATTATCAACTTCTCATATGGTTCTGTCTCCATCAAGAAGAGACCCATCCATTTCATCATCATCATTATAATCATCATCATCATGCCATGTACTCCATCCATAAACATGTTCCACCTGAATCTAACAATTAGTAGTGTTGAAAAATGGAAGAATAAAAAAAAATTAATTGACCAGTTAATATTAATTTTCAACTTCTCCTCTAGTTCTGTCTCTATCAAGAAGATCCCCATCCATTTCATCCTCCTCGTCCTCATGCTTATTCTGCTTGAATCTCACAGCCCTCTGATTCTGAAGTTGATGTTGCCCAAATTCACAGAGCAAACTAAAATTACAAACAAATGCAATTTAAATTGACTTGCATCATCAACCAAATAATAAAAAGGGATCAAGATCAAGAACCATACCTCGAGCCCATGTCGGTGAGAGCCTATAGCAGTGGGTTTTTGGGGTCAGGGAGCACACACACACACACACACACACACACACACAGAGAGAGAGAGAGAGAGAGAGAGAGAGAGAGAAGAGAGAGAGAGAGAGACTTCCTCATACTTCTCCTTTTCGTGCGATCAAACAGTGGGATTAGGGGGGCAGTGTGCTGAGAGTGTGTGCTTGCGTGCGTGTTTTAATTTGTCCCCCCCAAAAGTTTTGTTTTCAAGGGTTCAAAATTTCAATTTTTCAAACCAATTTTCAATTTTGAAATGTTTCGCCCATAAATTCCCCCTAAACTTGTCCCAGTCAGTAGCTTTTGTTTGTCCCGGTCAGCTTTTGTTTGTCCACGTAGGACAAAGGCCGACACATAGGACGAAAATTCAGAAACATCACTCAAATATATAATAGATAGATATACACACACACACACACACACACATATATACACATATATATATACATATATCTATTATACATTTGACAATGTTTTTTGAATCCTAGGGCTGACTAGGACAAGATAAAAGATGGTTGGGATTTGATCATGGAAAATCAACAGTTGATATGGTTTGATGTAATTTAGATGGGTTCAGCTCAAAAAATAAAGTAAACAATTTAGTTCTCATCCCCACAGCACGCTTGGGTTTCGTTGGGTAGTGGGGTCAGCTGGCAATAGAAAGGGTTAATATTTGGGTTCCGCTTTTATCTTGGGTTATGTTGCATTCTACCCAAATCTGATGGATTCCGCTTCTCCCTACGCCTGACGCGAAACCCCTCGACTCCTCCATAAATCTCCTCGACTCCACCACACGCCACCTCGCATTCTCCCCAAATATGATGGGTTCTGCTTTAGCCTTGATGGGTTCCGCTTTAGCCTTGATGGGTTCCGCTTCAGCCTCTTCTCCTCCAACCTCCTCCAGCCTCGCTAGCTTCCTTGCAAGTAACCTTTGATATTAGATCTTCTAGCTATCAAGAAGTAGGTGATCTAATTTGAACTTGGATATTCTTCGATTTGATTTGCATCCAGCCTCACATGCTTCCTCGCAACGCCTCTTGGATCTTCCTCGCAGCGCCTCTTGGATCTTCCTCGCAAGCTTCCTCGTAGGTAAACTTTGATCTTGGATCTTATAGCTATCAAAAAGTATGTGATCTTCTTTGATTTAATTTGCATTCATATTTGATTTTTTAGGTTAAGAGTCAGATTTTTTTGCTGTAAATTTTTTAGTTGGTTTTTTAGGGAAACAAATTTCATCCTGTTAGGTTTGAATGGCATCAGGGATGTTTTTTTCAATGATTTTGCTTAACTGATAGGTTTGAATGCCTCTTTAAATTTCATCATGTTTTTTTTCAGGGAGGTTTGAATAACAAAGATTTTTTTTACATCGCAAGCTTCCTCGCAATAATTTTTCTATTCTTTTAATCTTTAAAATTGGTTCATTTTGACTGATATGTTTGAATGACATTGGCATCCATAATTGTTGGTCTTAGGGATGTTTGTTTTGAATGGCATCCATGAAAAGAAATATTTATTTGTCCTGCTGATTACAGAATGAGGCTGAAATATTAAATGTATATCAAAGAATTATATCATATATTAAATTTAAAGGCTGAACTATTTTCATACTAATTTTTTAACGGGACTCAAATTTCATGGTTTCATGGTTTCATATAAAAATTGTAAACTAAGAAAGATGTATCATGCTTTGATCTCAAGGTCAGTTCAAATTTTGTTGATTTAAAATTAAAATGTACTGTCAAATTCCAGTATTTGAATGATAAAATTCATAGGATCTTCAACTAGCTATGTTGCTTCTTGGTAAATGACGAGAATGTGAAAGTTCTTGGTAAATGATAGTATTGGTTAGCTTGGCTGTTTGATGAGGTAGGGCTGTTTGATTTGGAGGAGAATACCTGCAAATTTTGTTGCTCGCTTGGCTGGATCTGGTGTAGGGTTTATATATTGGGAAAGGACCACTGGAAAAGTATCATACGGCAACCTCATGGACATCACCGTTATCTTGATCTGGAAGTTCTTATTTTGGTTCCAGGTCATCGGGATATTCTCCAAGCTAGAGTCGGGGAAGATGGTGTTTGAATTTGGAAGAATTGTGGCTGCCGTGATGTGGATGGGGGTTTCGAGCACCAGGATCAGCCAATTAATGTTGCTGATGTTGTTGCGGGGGTAAAATTACTTTCTTAATTTGGAATTTGATCTTATATGAAGAATAAGTGAATTGAGAAAATCGGGGGGGGGGGGGGGGAATTAATTTTGATACGAAATATGCTTGTTTTTAGTGATTTATGTGAACTTCAATTCAAAACAAAAACTAATTTTTATGTTGAACATGCCTATTTCAGTAATTTAAGAAGCCACCTCTAATTTAGATTGTTCATACTCTTTATTTAAGTAACGCATAATTTTGCCTGAAGAATATGCAGTAATGGGGCATTTGACATATTTGCTTATTTTGGCGAAAGTTAACATTTTTAGGATTTATTGCATGTCTGTCTTCTGTCTTCTGTCTTCTGTGCCAGATGATAGTATAGGTTTTGATTTCTGTTGAAATTGCTGTATTGATTGATTATTGTGGAGAAATACGTTCGTTTGGAAGCTCCAACTTTAGTGAGACCCAATATTATAGGAAGACGAACCGTAGATTACTTTTGTTGGGCTATTATTGGATAAAATTTTGTGTTTTATTGTGGTTTTGATTAGGGGTTTTAGTTGATTTATTTTGGGAGATTTTTTTACTGCAGGTTATGGCTGGGCTTTTGCAACTACTTTGAAGGAGATTGGGGAGGCCCTGGATGGATGCACCAAAATGGACTATAACCTTCATTATGTACAAGGGTTCTTTCTTAATTCTTACAAAAAGAGAGAGGTTAATATGAAAGTGCTTAAGGTTTGTTAAGCATGAAAGTCCTAAGCATGTATCTCTATCTCCATACATACCTCTCTTTGTTTTCCCCCAAGATTTTAATGATTTGAATTGATTGTATAAGTCTGCATCATATGTGTTTCTCCTGTGTGTAGATTGTGGCCATTTGCAAATGCAGGTAGGATGTTAAAAACAAGGTCCACTCTGTTATTGAGAAGTTTGTTGAACATGGTCTTCGATCATTGGTTGTGTGGCAAGACAGATTTGTCAGTATATCCCCGCAAATGTTTTGCATAATAAATTATTTGTTTATCACATCAATGGTTCATCTGACATGCAGGAAGTTCCTGAGAAGAATAATGAGAGCCAAGGAGGGCCATAGGAATTTGTTGGTATGTTGCCATTGTTTGATCACCCAAGGCATGACAGTGCAGAAACCATTCACTGGGCTCCGAATCTTGGTGTTGCTCTTCTGTTGGTACCTAAACTCTATTAGTAGCTTATACAATCTAATTCTAATTCGCTTTTATGTGAATAACATTTTCAGGTGATCAGCTTACTATTGTTAAGGAAACTAGTCGAAGACTTTGAATGGGAACAAACATGTATTCATCTTTGTCATTGCTTGGGCATGACAAAGATGCATCAATAGCAGATATCCATGTCGATGAATTGATTGAGAAGGCTGATGGGGTTGCTGGAGTTTTCCCAGGTCAGCATTATGTACGATAATGCAGCACAAATATTGGGGTTTCCTGGAGTTTTCCTCTGAAAGCTAGCCATTTATTGATCGATTTTAATATGTTTAATCTCTTTCTAATAGAGCACACATATGAAATTGGGATGAAGTTGTAAGAAAAGAAACACTTCTTTGGAATGACTGTAGATGGTGTTAATGATGTCTCAACAATGACTGAATAAATTGTTGCACTGGTCTTTGATATAAAGCCGCAACAGCTGATGGATCTTCTAATAAAATCAATAGCTATTTGGAAAAGTAATATCAAGTAAGCACCTTTAATTTGAATAACCTTTGTTTGCTTAAAACTAAACATATTTGTAGTCATAGGAAGCAGAGCTTAGATTCTATTTTACTATCGTTGTAGATGTTTATGTCGCGTAGTTCTAGAAGCATGGGTTGCCACACATGCATATACTTTTAACTCTTACAGATGATCAGAAGCTAAAAACATCAAAAGGAATCATTCACCAATACATCTAGATCTCTCAAATAAAGGAGATGATCCAGTTTAACATGAGTATCGAGTTTTAATGTATATCATGAAATTATTGGATTTAAAGCCATTATATCATATCGACATCTTCCAAGGGTTCTAGCACTACTCCACCTCCCCAACGAGTATGATGAGCTCTATTTTCTGTGATTTGTGTTCAAGCTAACTGAGGAACCTTTAAAAAAATTTTAAATATTGCATGTTAAATATTGCATTTTGAATCATGTACAAAATATTCCATTTTAATTATCCAGGTGACATATTTTACAGGATAACCTATTTTGTAGGATTACCAGTTCTCTCGACCATTGTTTCCAGTTCAATAATCACTGTGTCAACCATTATTTCCAGGATAACATGTGTTAAAGTTTGAGAGAATCCTGCTGCTTATTTACAGTACACATTTGCAGGAGTCCACTCATCTTCCCACCATCATTCCATCAGACCCTCATCTGATAGACATTATATACAATTTTTAGGGTTCTCTATCTTTTTCAACCAAAATTTTTATCTGGGTACTAAAGATTTGTGCTCTTTTCTTGTGGGTTTTAAAATGTGATTTTGATGCCCCTTTTTAAATTTTAATCAACATATACAAATCATCTGCTTGGAACTAACAATTTTTATTTATTGATAGAGATCATACAAATTGGAGGTTCATTATTGGCCAATTTGAACAATGGTATGCCCTTTGTTAGAACCATAGGATCATGCCTATCAACACTTGGTACTTATTCTTGTAAGTTAATGCCATTTTCTTCACATGCCTACTAATTTCTGAATTTCATATGTGACGACAATCATATACATACTAGATTTGTCTTCATATGGTATATTTCAACCTAACAACAAAAAAAGGAACTATCTACAAACTTGAAGATACATCCAGAATAAATAATACATGTTTCATCTTTTTGGACTATGAAGATATTCATGTCTAATACTTTTCTCAATCTAACAATTTTTCTCACAGAAAGGTATACTGCTCTTCACTCAAATTAGGATTCCAATAAATAATACATGTTTCATCATTATGGACTATGAAGATATTCATGTCTAATACTTTTCTCATTCTAACAATTTTTCTCACAGAAAGGTATACTGCTTATTTATGGTGATTTTGCTCAGATTTTGGTGGATTTCGGCTCAACAGCATGCTGGCTCGCCCGATACACCCATCATCCTTCGACAATGCCAATGAAATGGGCCAGTTGGATCTGGTCATCAAGGTCATTCTCCTTTTTTCCCCAATGAAATGGAGTGGCAAAACATCTCGCGTATTGTTCAATTGTTCTAGTCTTTCTATTGTTTACTGTAATATTTTTTCCCAACCTTTTTTATATGCCATCTGATATTATTCATAGCTTAATATGCACATGTCATCGATCAAGTTATTATTATTATTTTTGTTTGCTTTTCTTATTGACTGAGTAATTTTCTACTGCGTAGCGACTGATTGATAGTTGCAACAAGATCAATTTCTTTGGAGATTTTTTTTCATTCACATTTGTAATCTAACTAATGAAAGTTGGAGAATTTTCTTATTTGCTTGGGGATGTATAATGATCTCTAATAAATAACACGTTCACCTTCCATTCTCTCGATTGTTTGCTGCAATTTTGTTGGATTGTTTGGTAGGGGATGGACTGAGTCTTTAGATTGTTTGCTGCAAAAGATTTTTCAAGTAATAAGAATTTTCTCATTTTGACATGTCTTTTATCACAAAATACAATCGATGCTGCTATTGTTGGGATGCTTGCTGACTCGAAAGAGGTATCCCTTTCCCACATCCAAAATAAAACTTATACCTCCAGCATTTATCTTCCTAGCATTTGTATTTCTTTATGAAAAGCTCGCTCGGGTATCCAAGAGGTACATTTTCTACCATTTAATCCAACTGATAAGAGAACTGCATTGACGTACATCGATTCAGATGTCAAATGGTATCATGTCAGTAAATGTGCTCCGTAGGAGGTAATTTCTGTGATATCCAAGTTTTCTTAATTTGATCTATAATGTATTATTTTGTTCATACATAATCCATCTTTTAACGATTATTGTGCTGCAGATTCTAAATGTGCAAAGAAAGAAAGTTTGCTAAATCAGTTATGGAGATTCTGCATTTATTTTCATCATTTCAAAGAAGAGGAGAATTTCTAGGAGATTCTGCAAAGAAGAATAATTTGAATTTTGCTAAATCGGTTATCGTTGACTATTTAATTATGGAGATCCTGCATTTATTTTCATCATTTCAAGTCCGAGATAGAGCGCATGGTCCATGCGGTGATTGACAAGTTTGCTAACTGTGTACTTAGATCACTTGATATAGCATGCCATGTGCAACTCTTTTGCACCTTTTACAAAATTTTGTTTAAATTTTCTTCTTTATAAACACCATGCAATTTTCTGTTCAACATAATTTCATTTGTATGGCTTTTTGGTATTGTTGTCCGCACTCTTGCCGAAATTTATTGGTCTGTGGCAGACAAGATTCAGGTAGGTTTGTTGTTCCTCTTTTTAATGATTTTGAGATTTTAAGATGTTAGGTATTATCAACTAATTTGTGTGTCAATGTGCTTTATTGTTGTGTGTTATTCTATAGAAAATTAGTGATGGCATGTCCTTTACAGAATGCCTTCTTACATGAACTCCTAAGTGTTACAATTGTAGCAAGGAAATCACAAAAAATCTTTTGGAAAGTCTTGGTAGCATGCCTTTTTTTTGAACTTCTCAGAATGCAAATAAACTTCGCATATCTTGCGTTGCCTCTTGGAAATTTCTTGAAAGAAAATCAGAAAAAAGCCAACCTATTACAATTATGAAGTAAATGTTATCCAGTAATAATGCATGAGGCATCAATACATAACATCACTGATATAGAATTCATAATGTTTGGTCTTTTGAAGAAATTGGTTAATATGAAGGATCGGATAAATAATAATACTAATGCATCATTGAAGACATCACCAACCATCCATCATTAATGCATCCCCAAATAATGTAGCTCCAATTAGGAGTCTCAGATACCAACCATGCAAGAAGCTCAATCTCTTACGATTTTGCTATGGATAAAAAGAATTGATAACCAGAAGGAGATTTTGCTATAGATAAAAAGAATTGATAACCAGAAGGCGCAAGCGCGATTTTACTACAGCAAAAAAGAATTGATAACTCACAGGCTCAGATACCAACCACGCAAGAAGCTCAATCTCTTACAATTTTATTATAGATAAAAATAATTGATAATCCGAAGGCATCCGCGCCGAATTTGTTGTTCCGCAACGAAGGCACCCATACCAAATTTGTTGTTCCGCGTAGAAGGCACTAACGTCGAATTTGTGGAGATGCATGATCCATTAAATTAAACAAAATAAAAAATTTAGTATAAAACAATTTAGCGGAACAACAAATTAGTGTAAAAATACCGTGAAGTTTGTTGTTTCGTGCATGCGCTGAAGACACCCGCTAATTTGTTGTTCTGCGCCGATGGCGTCCGCGCCAATTTGTTATTCCGTGCCGAAGGCGCGGGCGCCAAATTTGTTGTTCGACGTCGAATTTGTTGTTCCGCGGCAAAGGCACGGCTACCAAATTTTTTGTTCGATGCCGAATTTGTTGCTAAGATGCCCGCTAATTTCTTGTTCCGCATCGAAGGCACGATGGACAAATTTGTTGTTCCACGCCGAAGGCGCGGGCGCCAAATTTGTTGGTCGATGTCAAATTTGTTGTTTCGTGCCAAAGGCGCGGGCGCCAAATTAGTTGTTCGACGTTGAATTTGTTGTTCCGCACCGAAGACGCTTGCGTCGAATTTGTTGTTCGCATCGAAGGTGCCCGTGCCGCTAAATATTTTCACGCTATTTTATTATTCTGTTAAATTTTGGCTATGGAAATAATTTTTCAGGGAACAAATATTTCGCGGGGGAAATCTTAAATGAACCGTGCCTGCGGGCACGGGTTATGACTAGTACACACACACACACACACACACACACACACACACACATATATATAATGGGTATCATACACCATATGAGGCATTGCCTCATACTCCCTCTTACATAAAGCAACTAAGTACAACTAAGTACAAGCCAATGTGGGCTTGTACTTGGTTGCTTTATGTGGGAGGGAGTATGAGGCAAGGATTAATATGGCATATGATACCCTATTCACACAACACACACACACACACAGATAGCTATTATACATTTGACAGTGTTTTTGGAATCCTAGGGCTGACTAGGACAAGATAAAAGACGGTTGGGATTTGATCTTGGAAAATCAACGGTTGATATGTGTTGATGTAATTTAGATGGGTTCAGCTCAAAAAAGAAAGGAAATAATTTATCTCTCCTCCCCATAGCACGGTTGGTTTTTGTTGGTTTGTGGGCTCAGCTGGCAATAGAGAGGGTTAATATTTGGGTTCCGCTTTTATCTTGGGTTATGTTGCATTCGACCCAAATCTGATGGGTTCCGCTTCTCCCCACGCCTGAAGCGAAACCCCTCGACTCCTCCGCAAATCCCCTCGACTCCACCCCATGCCTCCTCGCATTCTCCCCAAATATAATGGGTTCCGCTTAAGGCTTGATGGGTTCCACTTCAGCCTCTTCTCCTCCAGCCTCCTCCAGCCTCGCAAGCTTCCTCACAGGTAACCTTTGATCTTGGATCTTCTAGCTATCAAAAAGCATGTGATCTAATTTGATCTTGGATCTTCTAGCTATCAAAAACATGTGATCTAATTTGATCTTGGATCTTCTTTGATTTGATTTGCATCCAGCCTCGCAAGCTTCCTCGTAGCGCCTCTTGGATCTTCCTCGCAGCGGCTCTTGGATCTTCCTCGTAAGCTTCCTCGCATGTAACCTTTGATCTTGGATCTTATAGCTATCAAGAAGCATGTGATCTTCTTTGATTTAAATTGCATTCATATTTGATTTTTTAGGTTAAGAGTTAGATTTTTTTTGCTGTTAATTTTTTAGGTGGTTTTTTTGGGAAAAGAAATTTCATCCTGTTAGGTTTGAATGGCATCAGGGATGTTTTTTCAAACATTTTGCTTAACTGATAGGTTTGAATGCCTCTTTAAATTTCATCATGTTTTTTCAGGGCGGTTTGAATAACAAAGATTTTTTTTACATCGCAAGCTTCCTCGCAATAATTTTTCTATTCTTTTAATTTTTTAAATTGGTTCATTTTGACTGATATGTTTAAATGGCATTGGCATCCATAATTGTTGGTCTTAGGGATGTTTGGTTTGAATGGCATCCATGAAAAGAAATATTTTTTTGTCCTGCTGATTATAGAATGAGGCTGAAATATTAAATTTATAAAATAATTATAACATATATTAAATTTAATGGCTGAACTATTTTCATACTAATTTTTTAACGGGGACTCAAATTTCATGGTTTCATGGTTTCATGTTAAAATTGTAAACTAAGAAAGATGTATCATGCTTTGATCTCAAGGTCAGTTCAAATTTTGTTGCTTTGAAATTAAAATGTACTGTCAAATTCCAGTATTTGAATGATAAAATTCAAAGGATCTTCAACTAGATATGTTGCTTCTGAGTAAATGATGAGAATGTGAAAGTTCTTGGTAAATGATAGTATTGGTTAGCTTGGCTGTTTGATGAGGTAGGGCTGTTTGATTTGGAGGAGAATATCTGCTAATTTTGTTGCTGGCTGGCTGGATCTGGTGTAGGGTTTATATATTGGGAAAGGATCACTGGAAAAGTATCATACGACAACCTCATGGACATCACCGTCATCTTGATCTGGAAGTTCTTATTTTGATTCCAGGTCATCGGGATATTCTCCAAGCCAGAGTCGGGGAAGATGGTGTTTGAATTTGGAAGAATTGTGGATGCCGTGGTGTGGATGGGGGTTTCGAGCACCAGGATCAGCCTATTGCTATTGCTGATGTTGTTGCGGGGGTAAAATTACTTTCTTAATTTGGAAATTTGATCTTACTTGAAGACTAAGATGAATTGAGAAAATAGGGGGGGATTAATTTTGAGAAGAAATATGCTTATTTTTAGTGATTTATGTGAACTTCAATTCAAAACAAAACACTAATTTTGATGTTGAACACGCCTATTTCTGTAATTTAAGAAGCTACCTCTAATTTAGATTGTTCATACTCATTATTTAAGTAACGCATAATTTCGCCTGAAGAAGATGCAGTAATGGGGGCATTTGACATATTTGCTTATTTTGGCGAAAGTTAACATTTTTAGGATTTATTGCATGTCTGTCTTCTGTCTTCTGTGCCTGATGATAGTATAGGTTTTGATTTCCCTTGAAATTGCTGTATTGATTGATTATTGTGGAGAAATATGTTCGCTTGATAGTTTGGAAGCTCCAACTTTAGTGAGACCCAATATTATAGGAAGACGAACCATAGATTACTTTTGTTGGGCGATTATTAGATAAAATTTTGTGTTTTACTGTGGTTTTGATTAGGGGTTTTAGTTGATTTATTTTGGGAGATTTTTTTACTGCAGGTTATGGCTGGGCTTTTGCAACTACTTTGAAGGAGATTGGGGAGGCCCTGGATGGATGCACCAAAATGGACTATAACCTTCATTATGTACAAGGGTTCTTTCTTAATTCTTACAAAAAGAGAGAGGTTAATATGAAAGTGCTTAAGGTTTGTTAAGCATGAAAGTCCTAAGCATGTATCTCTATCTCCATACATACCTCTCTTTGTTTTCCCCCAAGATTTTAATGATTTGAATTGATTGTATAAGTCTGCATCATATGTGTTTCTCCTGTGTGTAGATTGTGGCCATTTGCAAATGAAGTTAGGATGTTAAAAACAAGGTCCACTCTGTTATTGAGAAGTTTGTTGAACATGGTCTTCGATCATTGGTTGTGTGGCAAGACAGGTTTGTCAGTATTTCCCCGCAAATGTTTTTCATAATAATTTATTTGTTCATCACATCAATGGTTCATCTGACATGCAGGAAGTTCTTGAAAAGAACAATGAGAGCCAAGGAGGGCCATGGGAATTTGTTGGTATGTTGCCATTGTTTGATCCCCAAGGCATGACAGTGCATAAACCATTCACAGAGCTCCGAATCTTGGTGTTGCTCTTCTGTAGGTACCTAAAATCTATTAGCAGCTTATACAATCTAATTCTAATTCGCTTTTATGTGAATAACATTTTCAGGTGAGGAAACTGGCCAAAGACTTCTTTGAATGGGAACAAACATGTATTCATCTTTGTCATTGCTTGGGCATGACAAAGATGCATCAATAGCGGCTATCCATGTCGATGAATTGATTGAGAAGGCTGATGGGTTTGCTGGAGTTTTCCCAGGTCAGCATTATGTACGATAATACATCACAAATATTGGGGTTTCCTGGAGTTTTCCTCTGAAAGCTAGCAATTTATTTATCGATTCTAATATGTTAAATCTCTTTCTAATAGAGCACACATATGAAATTGGGATGAAGTTGCAAGAAAAGAAACACTTTTTTGGAATGACTGGAGATGGTGTTAAGGATGTCCCAGCAATGACTAGAGAAATTGTTGCACTAGTCTTTGATATAATGCCACAACAGCTGATGGATCTTCTAATAAAATCAATAGCAATTTGGAAAAGTAATATCAAGTAAGCACCTTTAATTTGAATAACCTTTGTTTGCTTAAAACTAAACATATTTGTAGTCATAGGAAGCAGAGCTTAGATTCTATTTTACTATCGTTGTAGATGTTTATGTCGCGTAGTTCTAGAAGCATGGGTTGCCACACATGCATATACTTTTAACTCTTACAGATGATCAGAAGCTAAAAACATCAAAAGGAATCATTCACCAATACATCTAGATCTCTCAAATAAAGGAGATGATCCAGTTTAACATGAGTATCGAGTTTTAATGTATATCATGAAATTATTGGATTTAAAGCCATTATATCATATCGACATCTTCCAAGGGTTCTAGCACTACTCCACCTCCCTAACGAGTATGATGAGCTCTATTTTCTGAGATTTGTGTTCAAGCTAACTGAGGAACCTTTAAAAAAAATTTAAATGTTGCATGTTACATATTGCATTTTAAATCATGTACAAAATATTCCACTTTAATTATCCAGGTGACATATTTAGCATGATAACCTATTTTGTAGGATAACCAGTTCTCTCGACCATTAATTCCAGTTCAATAATCACTGTGTCAACCACTATTTCCAGGATAACATGTGTTAAAGTTTGAGAGAATCCTGCTGCTTATTTACAGTACACATTTGCAGGAGTCCACTCATCTTCCCACCATCATTCCATCAGACCCTCATCTGATAGACATTATATACAATTTTTAGGGTTCTCTATCTTTTTCAACCAAAATTTTTATCTGGGTACTAAAGATTTGTGCTCTTTTCTTGTGGGTTTTAAAATGTGATTTTGATGCCCCTTTTTAAATTTTAATCAACATATACAAATCATCTGCTTGAAACTAACAATTTCTATTTATTGATAGAGATCATGCAAATTGGAGGTTCATTATTGGCCAATTTGAACAATGGTATGCCCTTTGTTAGAACCCTAGGATCATGCCTATCAACACTTGGTACTTATTCTTGTAAATTAATACCATTTTCTTCACATGCCTACTAATTTCTGAATTTCATATGTGACGAGAATCATATACATACTAGATTTGTCTTCATATGGTATATTTCAACCGAACAACAAAAAATGGAACTATCTACAAACTTGAAGATACATCCAGAATAAATAATACATGTTTCATCTTTTTGGACTATGAAGATATTCATGTCTAATACTTTTCTCAATCTAACAATTTTTCTCACAGAAAGGTATACTGCTCTTCACTCAAATTAGGACTCCAATAAATAATACATGTTTCATCATTGTGGACTATGAAGATATTCATGTCTAATACTTTTCTCAATCTAACAATTTTTCTCACAGAAAGTTATACTGCTTATTTATGGTGATTTTGCTCCGATTTTGGTGGATTTCGGCTCAATGGCATGCTGGCTCGCCCGATACACCCATCATCCTTCGACAATACCAATGGAATGGGCTAGTTGGATCTGGTCATCAATGTCATTCTCCTTTTTTCCCCAATGAAATGGAGTGGCAAAACATCTCGCATATTGTTCAATTGATCTATTCTTTCTATTGTTTACCGTAATATTTTTTCCCAACCTTTTTATATGCCATCTGATATTATTCATAGCTTAATATGCACATGTCATTGATCAAGTTATTAGTATTATTTTTGTTTGCTTTTCTTATGGACTGAGTAATTTTCTACTGCGTAGCGACTGATTGATAGTTGCAACAAGATCAATTTCTTTGGAGATTTTTTTCATTCACATTTGTTATCTAATTAATGAAATTTGGAGAATTTTCTTATTTGCTTGGGGATGTATAATGATGACTAATAAATAACACTTTCACGTTCCATTCTCTCGATTGTTTGCTGCAATTTTGTTGGATTGTTTGCTTTGGGATGGACTGAGTATTTTGATTGTTTGTTGCAAAAGATTTTTCAAGTAATAAGAATTTTCTCATTTTGACATGTCTTTTATCACAAAATCCAATCGATGCTGCTATTGTTGGGATGCTTACCGACTCGAAAGAGGTATCCCCATTCCCCTATCCAAAATAAAACCTATACCTCTAGCATTTATCTTCATATCATTTGTATTTCTTTATGAAAGGCTCACTCGGGTATCCAAAAGGTACATTTTCTGCCATTTAATCCAACTGATAAGAGAATTGCATTGACGTACATTGATTCAGATGTCAAATGGTATCATGTTAGTAAATGTGCTCCGTAGCAGGTAATTTCTGTGATATCCAAGTTTTCTTAATTTGATCTATAATGTATTATTTTGTGCATAAATAATCCATCTTTTAACTATTATTGTGCTACAGATTCTAAATGTGCAAAGAAGAGAAGTATGCTAAATCAGTTATAGAGATTCTGCAATTATTTTCATCATTTCAAAGAAGAGGAGAATTTCTGGGAGATCTGCAAAGAAGAATAGTTTGCCAATTTTGCTAAATCAGTTATGGTTGACTATTCAGTTAGGGAGATCCTGCATTTATTTTCATCATTTCAAGTCCGAGATAGAGCTCATGGTCCATGCGGTGATTGACAAGTTTGCTGAGCGTGTACTTAGATCGCTTGATGTAGCATGCCATGTGAAACTCTTTTGCACCTTTTACAAAATTTTGTTTAAATTTTCTTCTTTATAAAAACCATGCAATTTTTTGTTCAACATAATTACATTTGTATGGCTTTTGGTATTGTTGTCCGTACTCTTGCCGAGAGTTCCAGAGTTTAGGAAAGACGGTCCAGGATGTCCGTGGAAATATATTGGTCTGTGGCGGACAAGATTTAGTTAGGTTTGTTGTTCCTCTCTTTAAAGATTTTGAGATTTTGAGATATTGTGTATTATCAACTAATTTGTGTGTCAATGTGCTTTATTGTTGTGGGTTATTCTATAGAAAATCAGGTGATGGCATGTCCTTTGCAGAATGCCTTCTTACATGAACTCCTAAGTGTTACAATTGTAGCTTTGAAATCACAAAAAATCGTTTGGAAATTCTTGGTAGCATGCCTTTTTTTGAACTTCTCAGAATGCAAATAAACTTCGCATATCTTGCGTTGCCTCTTGGAAATTTCTTGAAAGAAAATAAAAAAAAGCCAACCTATTACAATTATGAAGTAAATGTTATCCAGCAATAATGCATGAGGCATCAATACATAACATCACTGATATAGAATTCATAATGGTTGGTCTTTTGAAGAAATTAGTAAATATGAAGGATCTGATAAATAATAATACTAATGCATCATTGAAGACATCACCCAACCAACCATCATTCATGCATCCCCAAATAATGTAGCTCCAATTAGGAGACTCAGATACCAACCATGCAAGAAGCTCAATCTCTTACGATTTTGCTATAAATAAAAAGAATTGATGACCAGAATGCGATTTTGCTATAGATAAAAAGAATTGATAACCAGAAGGTGCCAGCGCTATTTTACTACAGCAAAAAAGAACTGATAACCCGCAGGCTCAGATACCAACCATGCAAGAAGCTCAATCTCTTACAATTTTATTATAGATAAAAAGAATTGATAATCCGAAGGCGCCCATGCCGAAGGCATCCACGCCAAAGGCGTCCGCGTCAAATTTGTTGTTCCGCACCGAAGGCACCCGTACCAAATTTGTTATTCAGTGTAGAAGGCACCAACGTCGAATTTGTGGAGAAGCATGATCCATTCAATTAAACAAAATAAAAAATTTAGCGTAAAACAATTTAACGGAACAACAAATTAGTGTAAAAATACCCTGAGGCTTGTTGTTTCGCGCCCGCGTCGAAGGCACCCGCTAATTTGTTGTTCCGCGCCGATGGCATCCACGTCAATTTGTTGTTCCGTGCCGAAGGCCCGGGCGCCAAATTTGTTGTTCGATATCAAATTTGGTGTTCCGTGCTAAAGGCACGAGCGCAAAATTTATTGTTCGACACCGAATTTGTTGCTCCACGCCGAAGACGCCCGCTAATTTGTTGTTCCACACCGAAGGCGCAGTGGACAAATTTGGTGTTCCACGCCAAAGGCGCGGGCGCCAAATTTGTTGTTCAACTCAAATTTGTTGTTCCGTGTCAAAGGCACGGGTGCCAAATTAGTTGTTCGACGCTGAATTTGTTGTTCCGCGCCGAAGACGCTTGTGCCGAATTTGTTGTTCGCTTCGAAGGTGCCCGTGCCGCTAAATATTTTCACGCTATTTTATTATTCTGTTAAATTTTGGCTATGAAAGTAATTTTTCAGGGAACAAAGATTTCGTGGGGGAAATCTTAAATGAACCGTGCCCGTGGGCACGGGTTATGACTATATATAGACACACACACACACACACACACACACACACACACACACAAGTATATACCCGTGCCCGTAGGGCACGGTTCAATTTAGATATTTCCCCCTCAAAATATTAGTTCCCTCGAAAATGTGGGCACGATTCATTTTAGATATTCCCCCCCTCAAAATCTTAGTTCCCCTGAAAATGTGTACATGATTCATTTTAGATGGTCCAATTTATTTCCCCTTCAATTTTTAGATATTTCCCCTTCAAGGGCGAAAGAATAACAATAAGTAAATGTGGGCACGGTTCATTTTAAATATTTCCCCTTCAATTCTTAGATCCCCCTAATTTTAAACCAATAAAAATAAGTAAAGCACAATAATTGTTATTCAGAATTCCAAAAAATTTTGGTCCCCTAGAAATTTAGGTCTCACCAGAGAAATTAGTTTTCCCAAATATTTTAGTTCCCCCCAAATTTAATTCCATCAAGATTTAACATGTATCGTACGGGCACCATTCATTTAAAATATTGCCCCCTTCTAAACCCTAGATCCCCTAATTTTAAACGAACAACAATAATCAAAGCATAACGATGGTTATTTAGTTTCCCTAAAAATTTAAGTCTTCCCAAAATTTAGTTCCCTTTTCATTTAAAATTTCCCCTATCAAGTTCTTGTATCTCTTAATTTTACCCGAATACCAATAATTAAAGCGCAATAATTATTATTTAGTTCATCCCAAAAAATTTTGGTCACCCTCAAAATTTAATTCCCTGCAAATTCAGTTTCCCCCAGAATGTAGTTCAAGTTTAAAAGTTTAGTTCCCCTAAAATTTAGTTCCCTCCACATTGATCAAGTTCCTCTTAAAATTTTATGATATTCTCCCAAAATTTTCACAAACCATCATCCTAACCAAGGAATCCTCAATATTCAATCACCGAAACTTTTTACCCACACTTTTGTCCCAGTCAGCAAACCCATTCAAATGTATAATAGATAATAAATAAGGCTCCTGGCAACCTGGAAGTCAAGCATATCAGATTCTACAAAAAAAATATTACAGTTTCGGTTGGAAATTTGAGAAGAAACGCTATTTTCCCTTGGAATCACATTATTTTTCACTAAACAAACAAAATCAGTTTCTATAACATCTTGACAACAAAGATTATGTATTCATCAACTCTGCAATTAGGAGTTTCAAGGAATTGGAGCTATACTCTATTTATTTACTTGTGCTTTTTGCCGCATTTTTGACAGCGTCATCTTTTTTATTTTATTTTTTAAATAGAGTTCCTTAAGATATATGTTGACGTTCATAAATATGCTTTTGAACTGAATAAGCCTTTTAATGATACCAAGAATACTATCATGGAATCTTGTATATACTTCTATTGCTCTCACAGATTTTAGTGTTTCGGGATCTAAGATGCAAGGTGCAACAAATCATCCAATTCCGACTAACTACAAAAAAAATAATGCATTTTTTCCTCATCTATCGTCATGCCTTCAAATAAATCTTTCTCAAATAAAATAAAAAAGCTTATGCAACATAATTTTTATTTTTATTCCTCAAACCCAATTAATTTTATTATTTACTAAAAGGTCAATTAAAAAACTTTGATGAAGAGACCAAAAACTTTGATTCTATAATGTCAAACAAACACAGAGTTGGTAGACATGAAATTACTTGCACAAATAATAAGCAACCTAAAACTATTAATCCTAAAATCTGCTCGTTCCAACGAATCACACACATTGATTAAAGCATATAAACAATTTCACTTAGAACTAAAATTAAAAATGAAACTCATATTAAACTTTAGCGCATATAAGAGCATTTTTTTCAAATAGAAAAACTAAAAAAAATTTCATTTTTACCAATTGAAATTTATTTTGATACAACACATTAACCAATAATTATTGGACAGGCAATTTCCAAGCATCAAACCAACAGAAATAATGACGGTTATAGTAATTGGAAACCACACCCCAAGTAAAATGAGAAAGGAAAAGAACATTTCATTCTTTCATGAATTTAGAAATCAAAACATATTCAAAATCTAAAAACAACAAAATGCACAACATTCTAAAACCCGTAATATCATAAATTTCTCAAAGATACTTCCTTTCAACACATTCACCATCAATTTCTTGACAGCAAGACTATTCAAGCACCCTAACCCTAACCACCGAACCCATACAGAGTCCTCCCCTGCCTCTTCAACACGTAGACCACATCCCTCATCTTCTACGTCTTCCTCCTCACATGCTCAATGTAGGTCACCGCATCACGAATCACATCTATACGAAGATCGATGACGCCAACCGTCTCCTCATTGATAGCCTGTAGATCCGCTTTACCTTGCATCTCCTCGCCTGCCACCTAATCTTCGGCTTCGTGATGCCCTGGATGTTGTCCCAGAGAACACACCTAAGTTCTTGTAATTAACCTGATGCTTGTAATGCAGAAATAACACGAATTTAAGACATCGAATTGGCCATTCAACGAATTACTGATGGACACATCTTGCAAAGAGCAAGTAGACCAAATGCATTTCTTTAGCTAGAATGATATATCAATTCAAATACTGGCAGCATAAAAAATTTGATGCTCCTGGTTGATGCCACCAAGCTTTTTGTCACAGATCCAACGTTATTAATATCGTATACAGAGTATCTCAACGTCAGAGCATCCTGAAAGTATCGGCTACCACCTTGAGTTTATTTAGTTAATCATTATCTGTTCAATTTTAGGGGGGGGGGGAAATTGAAAATTTGGTATATGATACTTGACACTCATCCAAAATAGGTACACACACACACACACACACACACACACACACACACACACACACACACACACACAGAGAGAGAGAGAGAGAGAGAGAGAGAGAGAGAGAGAGAGAATGATTGACACTCGTGGAATCCTTGGCAACATCTTTCATTCAAGTAGTGCACCATTTAGATTATGCAAAAAAAATAAAGTAATTATCAGTGAAAAAATAATGCAGGAAATTCGAATGTTACTATAAACTGTGTTCTTGTCCTTACAAATTCAATCAAACTGCCTATTACAGTTTATTAAGAGAGTAATGATAACTTTTTTCAGGGTCAATCAATTTCACGATGTGCATGTAATGTCATAAACACTATGAAAATATAATTCAATCATCAAGAAGATCCACAAACTCATATGGATGGAACAATCAGTTATAGAATTGCAATCAATTGATGAAATTGAGAACTCCACATAAAACAAAAATAAGAAACTTCTGCCATAACTACGACCGTGATCATGTCTCATTTCAACTGAATAATGCTTAAATGGACATAAGTTCTTTTAAATAATATTTTCTTCAATTGCTACAAAAGCATTACTGTTTCCAGACTGCTTGACAGTATTTGCTTCAAATGTATGATGAATTATTTTCAGTTATTATTCAAATTGTGATACCCAATAATATTTAGCCATTTGCATTATGGATTCTGATGGTTCCTTTTAGAAACTAATTGTTCCTGTTAAAAAATTTTAGGCCATTTTAGAAACTGATGGTTCCTTTAAAAAAAATTTGTAACTGATGGTTCCTTTTAAAAACTGCCCAACATTCATGCATATTTAGGCCATTTTAGAAACTGATGGTTCCTTTTAAAAAAATCTGTACTCATACAAATCTTAGTAATCCCAGATTATGAAATCAGATGATTGGATTTTTTTAAGAGAAAAAACACTAGTTTTATATGGTTTGGTGGCTCTAAACCTTTTGGTTTCTAAATAATGAAATTCTAGTGTTTTGCTCACAGTTGGTTTTCCAGTTCAAGAAATTTTTTTTGAGCAATAATTCTAATTCTAATTTGATCTCTCATTTCATTGACATGATATGCATTTGGAGCTCCAAACACTCCAAACACAATTTGAACTCTGAATATAAACTCTGAATGCTTTAGAATTGTGTTTTGAGCATATCCTGATAGACTCCAAGCACAATTTGAACTCTGAACTTTAATGCCTTAGAATTGACAATGCATATCCTGTCAAAACACAATTTCAAAACTCCAAATGCATATCCTGCAAGAGCAAAAATTCTAATGCATATCCTGTCAATTTCAAAACTCAGAGAAATGAGAGTTCAATTGAGCAAAAAATTCTAATGCATATCAGAGAAATATTAGAGCAACATCTTATACAGTTCCAAATGCATATCCGGTTAAATACCAGAGCAAAAAATTCTTGACAGGATGCATATCCTGTCAAATTTCTTTGATATGCATATCCAGTTCCAAATGCAAATCTTGTCAGGTTGGAACACATTTTCTCAGAAATTGTGAGTTGGAACTCTCATTGCAATGGCAATATGTCAGGTTGGAACTCATTTTGCAATATACTCAGGTCAAAAAATTTTGCAATTGCAAATACTGTTGGTTATTGTTCATCTATCATTCTTAATGGAAGCAAACACACATTTTAGCGTTGTTTTTATGATTTTGTTTCTGCCATACCTCATGTTGATATGGTACTGACACTTAATATCTTCATAATGTTTTTAGTGAGACTGTCAATGAGGGTGTCTCGGCCATATCCAGTAAATGTTTGCATATGCATGAATGTTGTTCAGAACCTATGCAATAATATGATAATAAACTATACATCACTAATTAGCTAGGTGAAATTATGTATGAAAAATCATCCAATATAACATAAGGCCTGTAGTAAATACCTAAAGTGATATATCCAATGATTCTAACCATACTAAAATCCAGCAGCACCAAAAAATCAAAATAATTTCATGATACAACACTCATACCTTTATCTTGGAAATCTTTAGGTAATGCAGCTAGACATTGTTCAAAAGAGTCTCTTTGGAGTAGAATTCAGCAACAAATCCATTATGACCATCAAAAAGCTGCCAAAACCAATGACAATGGCATATTAACATACATCAAAAGGAACTAACATAACATTCAAAATACACATTCAAGCAGAACAAAGAATAATACACATTCAAGCAGAACAAAGAATGCCGGAGTTTAAAAATAGCTTGTGTTCATTTCTACAACATTTTGATGGTGTATGGAGTTTGTGGGATTATAAAGAATGACTGGAGTTTATAATCCCACACAAACTTTCGAAATGAACACACAAACTTTTGAAATGACGTGAGATTATAAAGAATGTTTGATTACAAATAGACCGAAATGAATACGCAAACTTTCCCAATAGCTTGTGTCATTTATAATCCCACAGATTCTAAAATTTTCCCAACGTGATATGATAAAATTTTCAGGTCTGCTAGTAAACAAACAAATTTGTCAATATGGATATCAATTTATCATGCCTTAAAATGTCAAATTTTATGTGACAACACACACACACACACACAGAGAGAGGGAGGATTTACACATATTTACAATGCTTACCTGATCTGAATTGTACAAAGAGTAGTGAGTGATTAAAAAAATAAATGTGAAAATCCTTTTTTTATTAGCAAGAGATTTAAAAATAAATAAATAAAAATGTACATCTCTTGTTTTGAGAATGCACCCTCCCTGTAGAAATACTCTAATACACATACAGAGGAAAAATGCTCAAACCCCCATAAACTGCACCAAATAGTATTCCTTCCTGTGAGCCTACACGAATAAAAAATGCACACAAAATAAAGGGAAAGTTTTGCACACAAAATAAATGTATAGTAAGAGATGCAAATTCATACCCGCTACGTAATCCTAAAATGAGAATTTTTCCTATAAGGACATGGAGAGTTTGTCATATAAATTCTATTCCAATTAAATAGGATTACATAGCCATGAACTTGTTGAATAAGAATATCCAGGCATTTCAAAAACTATCCAGGAACTTGTTAGTGCCATATCCTTATTGGTGACATATGCTTATTTGTTACAATTAAATAGAATCTAAGGACGATGTGATCCTTATTGGTGCCATATCCTTATTCCAATCAAATTTGTTATCAAACAATTAAAAATAATATCTGATAACTTGTTGAATAGGATCACATAGCCAGGAACTTTGTCCTGTAAGGATATGGCACAAACTCTCATAATTGGTGCTAACTTCCTATAAGGATAAGGCCAAGATGAATATCCTATTTAATTGGAATAAGGATATGTAATAAAGAAAAGGTACATGTTACTCTAAATGATTCTCGGCAGCAATCTAAATTTTGAGAACATGTGAACATATTTGAAAAAGGCAATGCATTGTGCTATATTGGATAATAACTGGTAATAAAAAGGCTACAAAAACAGCCCTTTGTGTTATCAAAATCAGATATATTGCAAGGTAAAAAAGAACGGATGTTTGTATCTCATTTAAATCAGATATATCAAAATCAGATATATTGCAAGGTAAAATTAGAAACTCATGTAAATTCCTTCAAGATAATTAATTTAGAAAAAAATAGCCACAGTTGGACGTTTGTATCTCATTTAACAATGTGAAACCAAAATGATCATAAAAGGGTGGAAAAAAGTACCAGAAATTGTTTGGACCTGGGCATCTTCTCGTCTTCACCAAATTTCTTCGAAGAGGCAATTTCAAGCCATATTGTAATAACATGCACCTTGAGGGAACAAACGCCTAATTGTAAATACCCATCCAAATAAGAATAACATGCAACTTGAGGGAGCAAATCAAAATGAAATAGGGCAGCCTAAAAAACACCAAGGGCAGTTTAGCTAATAAAATTACCATCTTGAGGGTGGCTGCCACATAATGAGAATAACATCCAAAACCAAAAAAAATCACATTCACCTTGACATTTAGTGCTTCTTCTTGATTCTTTTGGTCTCTGCATTCACACATCTAAAACAAATAAAGATCAACACAAAATGAAATGGGTCAAGCTTAAATAACACACCTTGAGGGAGCAAAATTATTGAAGCTCTGAACTGATCTGCATTCTATCACAAAACAAAATAAAGATCAAAACTTCAATATGAAGAGGCAATTTCAAGCCATATTGTAATAACATGCACCTTGAGGGAGCAAAAGCCATGTTGTAAATACCCATCTAATTAAGAATAACATGCAGCTTGAGGGAGCAAAACAAAATGAAATGGGTCAGCCTAAAAAATGCCGAGTGCAGTTTTGAACAAAAAAATTCCAGCTTGAACAAAAAAATGAAATGGATCACAAAATGAGAATAACATCCAAAACAAAAAAAAATCCCAGACCCTTCATTCACCTCTCCATTCAGTGCTTCGGCTTGATTCTGTTGGGCTCTTCATTCACCTATGCATTCACCAAAACAAATAAAGATCAAAACAAAATGAAATGGATCAGACTAAAAACGTACCTTGAAGGTGCAAAATTGTTGAAGCGCTACTTTCACCTCTGCATTCAGTGCTTCTTCTTGATTCGTGAAGCTCTACATTCACCTCTGCATTAACCTTGAGGGAGAAAAAATATTGAGGGTTTTTTTGGGTAGATGAAGAAGCCTTGAGGGAGCAAAAGCATGATTCATAATATCCCTGCTGTTTGGCTTTCTTCTGGAAGATATTGTAGAGGACCAAGTCGAAATTCGCCCATTTCTGGCAGGCTGAGGTTTCTTTTTGGGGCCAATCAGCTGCATTTTTCTGATCGCTCGCCCCTTTCCGATCTGTTTCAGAGTGTTTTCTCACTACAAAGCGTTGACCGTGGAGAACCCGGTCAACATGGTCAAGGGGCCCGCTTTGGGTCCCTCGGGGGCTTCGAATCGGTGCGGAAGGGGCGAGGGGAAGCCTCGGCCCTGGTTGAGACGCTCGGCCTCGGACAGACGAGCGCGTCCTCGAAAATAGGACGACGAGGGGAAGCCTTGGTCGTCCGGCTAAATGCATGTTCGGCGAAGGGCGAGGGGAAGCCTCGGCCCGGGTCGAGACGCTCGGCCTCGGTGGTTTGCGCTTGGCTTCGGCGATCGGATGACGAGGGGAAGCCTCAATCGTCCGGCAGGTTGCGTGGTCGGTGAGGGGCGAGGGGGAGCCTCGGCCCGTTGATCAGCTGTCCACCTGCGTAGACGAGAACGCTCGTCAGGGGGCCGGACCTGGGTTCCGGCCAAATCCCCTCCGATGCCTAAGTCAGACAGAGATCTGAGAAAGGAGGCCCGGCGGAGACGGTCCGACTCGTGAGGAGATCGTAACGGCGTCTCTCGGCACGAGCATGGGAGGAAGGAGATGGATTGGGGGAACGAGGTCGTTGATGGAGTACCTTAGGTTTTGTTACCTCAGATGCGGTCCTTTTCTTCGTCGTCCTCCTAGCCCTTTTGTAGAGCTCCCGGCGTGATTGCCTCTGGCCCACGTCCCACGCCTGCCCTCGATCGTGCCCCATCAATCCGCCCCCTCGCCGCCGCTCTCTTCGCCCTTCCAGCACCTCCCCATTACCGCCATTTAGTGGTCGCGCATTTGGGGGAACTGTTTTCGCAGGAGTGGGCGAGTGACTTAGCGGGTTATCGGGGCCGGGTCGGATCGACATTCGAGAAGATCCCTTACAGGGCCTTTGCTGAATGGGCTTGAGGAAGCAGATGGGCTCTCGACCAGTAGTCGGGCTCCTGGGCTCGTTTCTTTTGGGGTCTCGGTCAAATAGGCGTAACAATTGCCCCCATCGGTCGAGTTGATTAGCTTCGGCCTATTCGGCTCGGCCGATGTGACTCCTGCCAATTTTGACAAGCTCGCCAGTCGATGCCGACTCATTTATTAGTCGTCATCATGAGTGGGCCCGTTCGATGTTTTTAAGGCGCGGGCTCCGAAGCGCCATTGGTCCTCCGATGCCGCCACGTGTGGCTGCAAATTTACCCCACGTTCGCGGGGCCGTCTTCAATCAAGAAGCTGAGGGGTTCGGGCGCCGCCATCGGTGGGATCGATCGGCCTCGGCTAGCTTGGTATAACCGCTACGCCTCCTGGGGTTCCGAGTGGCGCTTCAGCCGAGGCGTGGTCATAAACGTAGGTCATGATGAGGCGGATCGATTGGACTTCCCCTGGCGCCGATTTCGAAACGCCGCCAGTCCTTCGAAGCCTGCCGCGCGTTCTTGTCAGCCGCTTCGAATTCGCCCCTACGCCCGGTATATAAGATCCTCAGCCGCGTTGATCTCCCCTCCTCCCTTGCTCCTCCCGGTATTCAAAGCTTTCCGCAACTCGGAGTTTCCCATCGCCTTCGCTTTCTTGTCTTCTCCGAACTAGTCGAAAAAGGTAATTCCTCTCTCGCTTTCATCTCATGGCTGCTCTTAGGATAGGTAGTTCTGGTCAAAGGGCGAGGGATCCTTCGGAGTTCAGGCGGGGCGAGCCCCGGCCAGGGGAATCAGGTTCCCCCGCCGGGAGTCGTTCTCTTCAAGATAAGGGGAAGGGGAAACTTTTTCCAGACTACGCCCGTGATGACATGGCGTCGGCTGCCGTGTGGCTTAATGTGCCCCCGGTTGTCCTCCGTACGCCGTCGAGGACTCCTCCTTCGGTGGCCGCGGAGATCCGGGAAAGATATCTCTGCTTCCCATACGAGGTTCGAGTTCCATTTGTCGACGAGCGGATTTGCCTTCCGAGGAGTAATGAGGTCGGCGCCTACGTCGAGATGTTCCGCCTGGGTCTTCGCTTCCAACTCCATCCCTTCTTCATCCAGGTCATGGAATATCTCACGGTGTCCCTGTGTCAGTTCACCCCGTGTTCGATCGCGGTACTGACGGGCTTCATAACGCTCTGCTGTACCCGTGGTCTAGAGCCGTCTCTCCCCCTTCTCTTCCACTTTTACCAGGTCCAGACGGTCGGTCCGGGGTCATGGCTGCTACTCCGAGCCCGTTCGAGGAGGGAATGCCTGATCGGGTTGCCCCGCTGGTCAGGGGATTGGAACTCAGATTATGTCTTCGTGGTCTTCTTGGGTGAGGCCCAGATTTTGACAAGTTGGGGAGCGTCTGTCCAACCTCGCCCGCCACCAGCCCTTTCGGATGTTGATCAGGCAGCCGCCGCGACGCTGTCGGCTCTTCCTTTGGAATCGAAGTCCATCTGGCCTTTGTTGGATGACCTACTCCTGAAGGCCATCTTGTGGTCCCCGGGTAGGTCGCTTTTTCCTCCTCGGACTGCCCTGTGACTCATCCTGATTTTGGTTTCCTTTGCAGGGATGGCAGGCCGCGAGTTCGTCCGTGACGTCGATGAGCTGATCCATCGTGGAGCCGCTAGGAGCCGAGGTAGTACCTCCGGAAGGGCGCCTCGACGGACCGTTGAGGAGGAGGTGCGCCGAGCCGAGCCCTCCGTGGGCAAGGTAGTGGACGTGCCTCCTGCCTCTTCTTCTGGCGATCCCCTCCCCGGGGGCGTAGTAAAGGCCGGACCTGCCCCACCAGCCCGAGAGGCAGGGGGTAATGACGGGTCCGGTGTAGTCCCCCTCGCCCTCGGAGCGTCCCCTCCCGTCCCCGAGAGTGGAGATGGGGCAAGGCGGAAGCGCTCTCCTCCGACGCTCGTGGTGCCTCACGGAGGGAAGAAGAGGAAGGAGGATGCGGAGCCCTCCAGCCCGGCCAGTTCTGTGCCTCCTGCAGGCACCACCGGAGATCTTCAGGTGACTCTGACAACCACCCCCATCGCAGCGTCCCCGCTTCCGTCCCCGGGAATCGGAGCGCTATTGGCGAGCCATATGGCTTCCCTCGATGTTGCCCCCGGGAGTTCGGTGTTCGCCGACCGAGCCCTAGCCCAGCAGGTGGCCGAGAGCTCCGTCTTCCCTCGGGACCGCAGCACCCTCGAGAAGATTCCCGCCGACAAGGTGTTGGATTCTTTGGTTTGGGCCCTTCAACAGGTTCGGCCCTCTCGCAGTCCTTTCTTTCCCTTCACTCCCTTTTTAGCTCATGTCCCGTTTTTCAGGGGTCGACGCTCGCCGTGGAGCTGCAGCGGCGAGCCATCCTCCTGAGGAAGCTGGAGGAGTCCACCATGAAGGCTCAGGAGCGGGCCGGGGCGGCCGAGGTGGCCATGATGGAGGCCCAGATGGAGTCTCGGCGCCTCAACCTTCGTGTGGCCGCGTTGGAGGGACAAGTGAGTGACCTCCAAGGAAAGCTGGAGGATGCTCATCAGTCGGCTGAGGAGGCGGCGGAGTCGTTCCGCCTGGAGAGGGAGTAGCTTCAGAGGGAACTGTCGGATCGGCGCCAAGTGATGCGGCTTGCAGAGGAGGTGGAGAAGGGCGTCGTCGAGACCCTGGGGATGAGATCCTCGAGGTCCTCAGGGTGGGCTTCGGTAAGTACGAAGACCTCATCGCCCCTCGGATCGTCGAAGTCGTCCAGTCTTCCTTCCGGGAATGTGCGGAGTGTGTTCGGCAGGCCCCTCCATCGGTCGATCCCCCTCGCTCCGAGCAGGGTGAAGTGCCTGAGGATGTGTCCTCCCGAGCTCGGGCTCCCTAAGCGGTCCCTCCCGGCCTTATCCTCAAATTTTTTAGCATCCGCTTCGCTTTGGGCCAGTCTACTTGAAATGGATCCCTGGCCCCCGCTGTCTCCTTCGGCTTCGTCGATGGTTCCGTGGCCAATAATTGCTGGTTGCATGGCTGCTAGCTTGGGCTACCTACTTTGGGTCTTTTGTCAACCAATTTTGCTCTGTCTGTGTCGATCTGGCTTCTGTAGGGTGTTTTCTTCGCCTCGATCCCCTGTAAATAAGACACATTTTTGTACTCTGGTTAACTATTATAAAAGAAATTGACTTACTCGGACTTCTCGTGTACTTTGCGTTGTCGCCTTGTTCTTGGCCTAGGACTGGTCGGCGTTGGCGTTGGCTGGGGGGGATTCTCCCCAGACTTATGGGTGTGAGAGTCGGTCGGCGAAGGCAAAAGCTCCTCGGCTTAGGACCGGTCGGCGTCCGTGTCTCGGGGGAGTTGCCCCCAGACTTATGAGCACAAGAGTCGGTCGACGAGGGTAAAGCTCCTTGGCTTAGGACCGGTCGGCGTCCGTGCTTGCTGGGGGAACTGTCCCAGGCTTATGGGCGCGGAAGTCGGTCTGCGAGGGCCAAGCTCCTCGGCTTAGAACCGGTCGGCGTTCGCGCTGGCTGGGGGGATCGCCCCCAGACTTATGAGCGCAGGAGTCGGTCGGCGAGGGCAAAGCTCCTCGGCTTAGGACCGGTCGGCATCCGTGCCTGCTGGGGGAATTGCCCCCAGTCTTATGAGCGCAGGAGTCAATCGACGAGGACAAAGCTCCCCTTCCTCCTCCAGTGAGGCGGCGGTCCCCAGTCTCTTGCGCTATTGGTGACATGTCAACCCCGTCGGGGATTTAAGAAAAGACCAAAAAGGGAATGCATTTGTACTCTCAAGAGTCCTGTCGGACCGGTACATTTGGAGGAAAGGAAAAGGAAATGAAACTAGACAGAGGGACGTAAACCTAGATAGCTCCATCTTACTAGGCTGCAACCGGGGGGAGAGACATCGCCCGCTCACTCTATGATACGGAGGGGACCTTGGATGGTGTTGATCTTCTTCCCCTTGTCTGGCTGCGTGGAGGTCCCTTCTCCGTGGGCCGGCTCGTCGGCCTGGTTCCTGGCGTGCCCCCGGCTCATCAGCTTCTCAATGTCCTTCTTCATATGCCATCAGTCTTCGGTGTCATGACCATCGTCCTTATGGTACTTGCAGTACTTCTCCCTGTTCTTCCCACCTCTTCTAGCCTTCGGTGGGGGGCGATCAGCTCGCTCTTCTGTACTTGGGCAAGGTCAGCGTCTGGGGTGGTATCCCTCGCACTTTCTCCCCGCTGCCTGCTCCTCGGCCTCTTCTCGGTCCGGTATCCTTCGGGGCTGACTCGTCCGCTGTCGCCGCACTTGGTCCCTCGAGTGGCTTTTCCTGCATCCTCGGCCAAGGCCTCCTCGGTCAGCATGAAGCGTTCTGCCCTCGCCATGATCCCGGGGAGGTCCTTTGGGGGATCGTTGTGTAGGGACTTCTTGAGGCCTCGGTGGCGAAGCCCTTTCTTAAGGGCTGTCTGGACCACCAGGTCGGGAGGGTTGTTCACGTTCAGCCTTTCCGCATTGAAGCGGCGCATGAACTGTCGGAGCGGCTTGGCCGGGCCTTGCACCACGTTGAACAGATGTTCAGCACCAGGTTTGATCAGCCTCCCCACCATGAACTGTTTGCAGAACAACTGGGTGAGTTGCTCGAAGCTGTCGATGGAGCGGCCGGGCAGGCTGTGGTACCAGGTCATTGCCGCTCCCCTGAGAGTAGAATAGAAGCCCCGGTAAAGCAGGTCATCGTCAGCTCCCTGGAAGGCCATGTCCCCCTCGTAGTCCATCACGTGGTGTCCCGGGTCCCCTATTCCGTCGTACTTCCCCAGCACTGGGATCCTGAATCGAGAAGGGACCCGTGCGTCGGTTATTCTCCGCGATAAGGGGCACCGGTCTCCGTGGATGCCCCCAGGGATGCGGTATTCGCCTGCCTCTGGCTCGATCGAGGGTGGAGGAAGCACAGGCGTCGGCGGGGCTGGCTCTGCGACCCTCGCCACGCTTGGGGTCGGGCTGACCCGACGTTCCCGACTCCTCCTGCGGGAGCTCCTGCTCCGCCGCGATCGGTCTCTTAAGTGGTGTCGTTCGCTTCTCCTGCGACGGGACGACTGCGACCGACGAGATGATGCCGTCATCGATTCGCCCTCCGTCCCTTCGGTTTCTCTTCGGCTCCTTTCACGATAAGGGGAGGAGGCGCGTGACCTCGCCTGACGAGAGCCGTGCAGCGTGAATCGACGCTCCGTGTTCGGTTTCAGGGTCCCGTGGTCGTCGACCACGGCGGACCGCAAGTGCGGGGGACCTCCCGCCCATCGATGGCTATCGTCCAACGTACCTCCGTTGGACGGCGCAGGGCCGACGAGCTGCTGCACCGTCGCGACCAATGTCTGGAGGCTCGCGTTGGTCTCCTGAGCCAGGGCGCGGAGCTGTCCCTGCGTGGCCAGTTCTGAGCCGCCGGTCTCTTTGGTTGAGAGGGCGGGGTGGTCGCCGACGGGCATGTCCTCGGGGTTGCCGTTTGATGCGCCATTCCCTTCCTCCGGGATGGGGGGCATGCGCTTCCTTCCATTGCTGGCTCGTGCCATTGTTGGTGTGGTTTGTTACTTCGTGGGATGGTTTTCGTTCCCACAGACGGCGCCAGATGTTTCAGAGTGTTTTCTCACTACAAAGCGTTGACTGTGGAGAACCCGGTCAACGTGGTCAAGGGGCCCGCTTTGGGTCCCTCGGGGGCTTCGAATCGGTGCGGAAGGGGCGAGGGGAAGCCTCGGCCCTGGTTGAGACGCTCGGCCTCGGACAGACGAGCGCGTCCTCGAAAATAGGACGACGAGGGGAAGCCTCGGTCGTCCGGCTAAATGCGTGTTCGGCGAAGGGCGAGGGGAAGCCTCGGCCCGGGTCGAGACGCTCGGCCTCGGTGGTTTGTGCTTGGCTTCGGCGATCGGACGACGAGGGGAAGCCTCAATCGTCCGGCAGGTTGCGTGGTCGGCGAGGGGCGAGGGGGAGCCTCGGCCCGTTGATCAGCTGTCCACCTGCGTAGACGAGAACGCTCGTCAGGGGGCCGGACCTGGGTTCCGGCCAAATCCCCTCCGATGCCTAAGTCAGACAGAGATCTGAGAAAGGAGGCCCGGCGGAGACGGTCTGACTCGTGAGGAGATCGTAACGGCGTCTCTCGGCGCGAGCAGGTGAGGAAGGAGATGGATTGGGGGAACGAGGTCGTTGATGGAGTACCTTAGGTTTTGTTACCTCAGATGCGGTCCTTTTCTTCGTCGTCCTCCTAGCCCTTTTGTAGAGCTCCCGGCGTGATTGCCTCTGGCCCACGTCCCACGCCTGCCCTCGATCGTGCCCCATCAATCCGCCCCCTCGCCGCCGCTCTCTTCGCCCTTCCAGCACCTCCCCATTACCGCCATTTAGTGGTCGCGCATTCAGGGGAACTGTTTTCGCAGGAGTGGGCGAGTGACTTAGCGGGTTATCGGGGCCGGGTCGGATCGACATTCGAGAAGATCCCTTACAGGGCCTTTGCTGAATGGGCTTGAGGAAGCAGATGGGCTCTCGACCAGTAGTCGGGCTCCTGGGCTCGTGTCTTTTGGGGTCTCGGTCAAATAGGCGTAACACGATCAATCGCCCATTTGTGGAATCCGTACGTCCCATTTTGGTCGGAGCCCTGCGATGTGGGCTGAGGTTTTTTTATGGTGGGGGGGGGGGGAGAGAGAGAGAGAGAGAGAGAGAGAGAGAGAGAGAGAGAGAGAGGTGCTTTGTTTGGGGGCATGGATAATGCTGAGGTTTTTTGGGAGATAAAGTTTGAAATTTGAAGTTTTGGTCTCCAAAACACTTTTCTTCCCCCCAAAAATTAATCCCCCCCAAAATTTTGTTTCAAACTTACAACTTCAAACCTCAGATCAAATATTTTCCCTCTAAACTCAAATTCTCTTTCCACAATTTCAATTTCTCTCCACTTATCCAATTTCTCTTATCTTTTCCAATTTCTCTTGTCTTATACAATTTCTCTTAATAACATTCCTTATTTATATCCAATTTCTCAACTCTTATCCAAAAACTCTTATTCAATAACCCATGATAACATCCCTATTTTATAGAATAGATATATTTGAAATGTAAGTAGTTGTATATTTCACAAAAAATGAGTGCAAAGTACAAGGGAACATCAGAATGATTAGCCAGGGCATGAAAAGGGATAGGCCAGGGAGCAATCACCAAGCGTAAGTACCCAGGCAAACACGGCCTGACACAAAAGAAACATCATGGCCCGGCACATGTGACACATAAAGAAACCAAAAGAAACAACATACGACACATCAGCCTAACAAACCCTACAACCACAAAGACAGAGGACTGCAGAATCCCAAAAAATCCATCACAAGTGAACACAAGGAGCTCAACAAACAGAAGATCAGAGAAAGCCCCCGAGCAAGAATTCACTGCTTCAAGTTGGCTAGGCCCGCAAAAGCCCCTTCGATGTTGGAGGCACCCTTGAGCGTATGGACATAATCGTCGGAGGCACGAGAAGTATCACCTTTTTTGGCTTAGTCTTACCACCTGACTTGGCCACCAACTTGGCCCAAGCCAGGTTATCAACAACCATAGGGAACAGAGTGCGGCCTAAAGAGGAAGGTGGCTCCGATCCAGAAGAGCAGAACGACATACAACGACCCCAACCATGGCCTACATGGTGAGAAGATGAAGTCCCTCCACATCCGCCCACAGCATGAGACGGCCCATGGAGAGGCCAAGAATCCAATCCCAAATCAGCCGTGTCCTCATCGGATTCAGATTCTAGCACATCAGAATCTTCTCCACCATCCTCGTTTTCCATATCCCCAACAGAATGAACCTCTACAATCAAAGGGCCACCAATAGTGTGGAGTGATCCACCACCTGTAGGTGCCGACTCTTTCGCCAAAATAGCTCCAGTGATGTTGGGGGACTTTAACGACACCACCTCTCCCTCCTCCACGTCCTCGACACCAACCGCCAGGCCCCCAAAAGGGTCAACAATAGCCCTGTGGCCTCCCTCAATTGCATCGCTAGTGGGGGCACCCTAGAAACAGCTTCATTGGCAACATCAACCAAAGGACGAATATCCCGAGAAGGATTTAAACCCCTAGAAGTATTAAGGGGCCGCTTTTCCCTCACCAACCCACGGGGACATTGCTCGGCTATATGGCCAAAGCATAAATATGTAACACAATGGCATGGCTCGCCCTCGTACTCGACAACCAAGTTGAGATCAGAATCGTCGTCAAACACCAACCTAACGATGCGAGGGAGAGGGATATCGGCAATGACCTCGATGAAGCAACGAGCATAGGCGAGACGATCAAGGTTGAAGGTGTCCTGGTTGGAGTAGATTATTGAACCAACAAGACTAGCCACAATGATAAGGATCTCCATCGACCACGGCTTCAGTGGGAAATCGGTAAAACAAACCCAAATCGGCACCACCTTCAACATGTCACGATCTAGATTGAGTTCAACCGACCATCGCTGGAGGATTATCAATCGGCCGTCGAATAGCCACGACCACCTTGAAGAACATCTTCACAATCGGCCTCATTGGTGAAATGGAATAAGAAAAAGCCATTTTCTCTAGAGAAAATCTGGACTTCATGGCTAGTCTTCCTCATACGCCAGACGTAGGTGCGATCTGGATGAAGAACGACTGATCTCCGAGCACAAGGCTGACAAGGGTGTGATCCCAACTACTAGCCATGGCCGAGATCAAGCCCCTGGGGACAGGACCAAAAAGGGTGCCGTCGGTGCCAAGATTAGGAGGAACAAAGTTTAGGCGACATGGGGCGTCCACCGACTGTTGGCCCAAGCAGATATCCCTCCTGCTCGAGGGTTGGACTGAATCACTAAACTGCATAGAAGTGATAGGCCGAGCCGACCTCCTGTCACCCATCTTCGTAGAGGACACATTGGAGAGAGGGGCACGTAGGGTAGCCCCAACCCTAGGGCCTGACAGGGGAACACAGTGATGCTCCGGTATGGCTCCAGCAGCCTTCTTTCCATTGATCTTGCCAATCTTTAGAGGAGCAGCTGCTATGGGATGGGATGAGGAGGGAAACCTTTTCCCCGCCTTAGATCAGACATGCTCCCAGCCGTGACTAATACCAACACCGGTGCCAAGGGGCAGGGCAGTACCTGCCATAGATCCACCACCAAACGCACGGGGCATGAGATCAGAGGAAGGGGGAAGGAGGCATAGCAAGAGGTGAGGCTGGCAGGGGATTGGAAGGGATGATGGGTTCTGGGGAAGATGTCAGTGAGGCTGAGTGAGGGGGCTGAGAGGGGCTGGATGAAGATCGGAGATGGGTTACCTAGGGTTGTGGCACTGATCGAGGTGGCCGGCATGACGGAGAGGGAGGCACAGAGCCGGGGCTAGGGGATAGATCTAAGCGGGCTGATCGAAAAACAAAGAAGAGTGGCAGGAGAGAGGGTCCAGGTAGTGCTGCGGGGGGTCGAGTTGAGCGGATGATGCTGTGGGGAGGGTCGATCTGAGCGGGGCTACGGGGGGTCGAGCTGAGTGGGCGGTGTTGTGGGGAGAGTCGATCTGAACAGTGGGGGTGGGCATCAGAGTAGGTAGGGTTGTGGCTAAAGGAGGATTGGTCGGAAGGGTTTGCCAACCGGCCGGAAGGCCGACGACGGGAGGAAACCGGATTCCCCAAAAATGCCCACAGCTGGAGACTCTCTCACCTAGGGCGGTGCTTTCATATGTATATATCTATATTACATTTGAGGGATATTATCAAGAGAAATTGGATAAGAGAAATTGGATAAGAGTTGAGAAATTGGGTAATACAATTGTTGGATAAGAGAATTTGGTTAAAACAAGAGAAATTGAATAAGAGAAATTGGGAGAAGAGAATTTGGTTAAGTGATGATGGTCCACCTATTACATTTAAGGACTTCATTATGTGGGTGGGGGGGGCTTTTGGAGAGGAAATGAGTTGGTAGTTTGAATACTTGAAAACAAAATCATCTGGGGAAGTTTGTATTTTGGGAGGAAATTGTTGGGGAGGGAAAAAGTATCTGTTAAACTTTTAGGGGGGAACAACATATCATTTGCTTGCTACATTTTAGGGGGTACAAAATATCTGTTAAACTTTCCCCCTCTAGTCTCTCTTTCTCACTCGCCAAAACCCTCTCCATCTCTCTTGCCCGAAGCCGAACCTCCTCTCTCTCGGGCCCCCTGCACAGCTTTCAGCCCACGTCAACCCTTCTATCCTGAGCTCCCGCAGCTTCCCCTCTCCCACGCATCCCCCTCAAATTAGCAAAGACATGCTCATATTAGACTCTTGAAGGAATAATGGAATCAGAGATGAGAATGAACGGCAAGTTAATGGCTCAGACGACCATTGAAGAGGAGACCGAGTTATTTCTCACGAACGAGAAAAAGCAAGGGTGTTGATGTCGTTAATGGCTTTTGCACCGTTGGAGACTCTCAATCACTTTCGATCCTCCCTTTTGTTTAAGTTTCAATCTTTTTCACGGGTTTCTTGATGGGTAATCTTTGTTTCCTCTGAATTGTTATTAAATTTTAAATCTTTAGGTAGTTTCAAGTGGTGGGTACTCTTTTACTATTTAAAGTTTAATGCCTCAACTTCTTCCCCAAATCGTAGAGAAGAGAAGAGAGGTGAGGCCATGGGAGTGATCGTGCTCTACGGAACCACTGTCTGTGCCTTCGTGGCTGATGAATTGGCCTTCCAAAAGAGCATGGATGCCCGGTTCGTGGCCCTCGACAAAAACTACGACTACGTCCTCTTCTCTGCATATCTTCTTCCATCGCTCTTCTGCATATCGGCTCTAGTTGTGTTGTTGGGGCTGTTGTCATGTTATGGCCTTCGGAAGCGAATAATCATGCAGTGGCTGGGGGTTGGTCGAGCACTGAGCTTTCTAGAAGCTCCACTATGTATTAGCAACCATGAATTTTTCTCAGCAACCATGAATTTTTCTCAGTTACTAGGAAAAGGTAATTGGTCATCAATTTTAAAACTTTTATTAGGAATTGTTATTTTAATTCATTATTGATGTATGCTTCAATTTAGCTTCTTCACTGCGATTAGAGTCCCACATTTTTCATTATGTTTCATTTATTTTCTTTTATAAAAATTTAGAGAAAAAATTACTGTAGGGAAATTTACTGTGCAATTGTATGACGTGTGAAACACATACGGCAGAGCCAGTTGAGAGAGTAGATTTCAAATTAAAATGCAGTAAATAAAGAACATGAAAGAGTGGTCAGGGGATGACAAGTTAGGCGTTCTAAATGTGTTTACATTTTCCTTTTCATTGATGATTTGGGTAGGGCAGGTGACATTTTAGAAGTCGTTTTAATTTTTTGCTGGTATGTTTTACTTTTAGGATGCTTATTCATTGTGTGAGCTTAACCCTCACGAGCTTGAAAATATTGGCTAATTACCCCCGATTGTCTTTCAGGTTTCAGTGGTATTGCCCTCTCTTGCTCATTGTCACCTCTCCCAAGAATTACATGTTAGAATCTAATAATGTAAATCTCACCTCTAAGTACAACATTGGAGTTTTTGTTCAGTTTTAGGCTCTTTGAGGGTGGATATCATTTAATAGACACTTGATGTCAATTTAACATTTTGATGAAATTATGTTCAATTCTTTTGTGCTCCTTAATTTTTGAATTGAGGTTGTGCCTTTTGACTGAACTTCCGAGAGAAGTATATGACTACTACATGAACTCTTCGCGAGGAAAAAATTAAAATAAAACAGAAATGGTTGAGTGTTTAGTAACTACCAAAGGAGCATCCGAGAAGTGTCAGACACTTCACAGCTTGATGATCCTTGCTGATATATATGATTTTTACCACTTTAACTTTGTTGTCTGTTTTATACCTGAGCAAATTCATATTCCGATTTATACTTGATTGGATATGTTATAAACTCTGTAGACTCCATCACAGATCGAAACTTGATTCATTTAAATTCTGATGTTTATTTAATGCGATAATAAATATTTCTGAATATTTTAATTCTATTGCATGTATCTAGACTAGCAAGATAGTTTTCTTCAAAGAACACAAAACTTATATGTGTATTCATAACAAACAGTGTGAACATGCTAATCTATCATATCATCCATTTGAAGATATGATTTTGTGATTATGCATTTGGTGATTCACCTGTACTTGTAGCAGTCATATATGTAAATCCCCTTCTCTATTTGATATTCGTGTCCTATAATATGTTTTGTCGTACATGTGTTGATGCTCTGCAATTGCTAGTTTCGAAGATGAATCTTATAGTGGAGGATCGAACGTCACATGCAAAGGAAGTTTCAGCGAAAATGAGTCAGTTGCAACAATGCTCTTTCAAGGAGAAGTTCCTTTTGAAGATGGTCAACATGTGGCTTTCACTTATTCTGTAAGCAGCCATGCAATTTCACCAAAAACCATCTTCATGCCAATTTCATATTTGACAAATATGAATTGTTGAAAATTTGATTGAATTCTCAACAATATTTGGGGTGAAAATTTTCATTATTTGACTGAAAAGTTATTTTTTTCAGTTTTAGTCTTAGCAAAACTTGAATTAGGAGGATTCATGCAAAACTTTAAATCTATTTTACTAAGACTATTTCAGAATTACTTTTTGAAATTGAAATTGGCAGTTTTCAAATTTTGAAATTGGTTTGAAAATTGGCAGATTCAAAATTGGCAGTAATTTGAAATTTCAAATTGGCAGTAATTTTCAAATTGCCAATTTTCAGTTTCAAAATCAATTGCCAGTAATTTCAAATTACTGCCAATTTTCAACCCGATTTCAAACCAGTTTCAAAATTGGCAGTTTTCAAAATTTGAATCTGTCTAAGCAAAATTCGCAGTCTTAGCAAAAGTTATTCAATTTCAATTGGCAGTGTTAGCAAAAGTTATTCAAATTATATTACCTGTCTTAGCAAAACTTTGAAAAGAAATGTATGAAATTCAGTTAGATATTGTTGAATCAAATTTCAATCAAATTGCTGCAGTTGCACGAGAAATGTACGAGTTTTTCTCAATTAATGTATATGTAGTTGATTCCTTTTCTTGAATTCGTAAACTAGCTAGCCGAATGCATATCTAACTGAACATCTACCTCAATAATGGTGTATCTAACTAAACTAGATTTTTAGGTTGCCATTTTTTTGGACTAGATTTTAGGGATGCAAAAGTAATGTATATTCATGGTTTAATATGCCACACTGTCACAATCCATATTCATATTACAAAATGCCTATTCAAAATTCATACATAAAAACCATGTCATTATGTACACATTCTACGCATATTACATCTTCATGCTAATGTATCAGATTCTCATGTATAATAGGCTCATGTTCCAGATTCCAAATCCAATATTTTTGTGTCCATTGCTTTTATGAAATTGAGAATTCTAATATGAAGCGAAATATTTAATCAGTGTAATTAAAATATGAAAATTTAGTTAAGAAAATGCATACCATTTATGTTCATTCCTTTTGAGACATAGCCTTGTAAATATTTAATTACAAGTGAGATATCAACAAATCTGTACATGTTTTCATCAACTGATTTCAAAGATATTATAATTCAGAATTTTGAAAGTACATGTTGAGAATGTTGAGAATGTTGAGAAATTTTCAATTTTTATTTGTAAAGAATGTTGGGAATTTTGAAAACATAATCAATATTGCTTCTCAAGCGATTAATTTGTATGCACCAATTGATTTGCATAAATATTATTTCATCTCAACTGATTTGTACCTGATGATGGAAAACGATTGTAAAAGCATTTGACAATGATATCTTATTAGAAAATGGACAGATTGACAGGGCACGACTTGGACAAATTGTTTTTTCTGATCCAACGAAACGTCTACTTTTAAATCGGTAGTTATCTACTATTGATTTTGTTCAAGCAACATGCATGTATTAGGCACGTGAAAATCTATGATTGGAAAAAACAAAATCAACAATGACAACAACAACATGGGTTTTATAATGTTATTTGTTTATTTTTGTGCTTGTCGCAATTGGGTGAAGGGTATACTATGTTGTTCCTTCATATTCCTATAATGGCGATTTTTGATCTTTCTGATTGTTGCTAATCGATGTGTCTTTATTTCTCTCAGTGATTTTTTTACAGGAAATCGCTTATGAATCTCACTAAGTTCAAAGGCCGCGCAAAGGTGATGCCTTTATTAATCCTTTTTATATTTTCTTAAAGGCTATAGAGTTCAGTGTGAACCTCTATAGTATCGATTTCAGGTGTTCCTTATCATCTTCTTGGGACCGTTGATGCGTCTGTCGAGTTCAGTTCCATAGATTTTCGTGATCATGCTGTGCCGGTAAAAATCTATACTTTGCCATTTGATTTAATTGATTAATTACTTATTTTCTGAGTGATTTTGGGTATTTGCTCGGATGAGTTAGATTATTGACGACATACTATCTCGCAACTGCCTTCCAGTTATTGTTGGGGGTACAAATTACTATATCCAGGTTCTTTTTCATCCCTTCAAATTTTCAAATACTTAGTATTTAACTATTCGCCAAAATTGATGCAATTATATCCTTATAGATGATTTGGTGGAAGATATGGAAGAATGAACTATAATCAGCGTACAAGGTTAAAAACTAGATGAGAAATTTGATTGACACTTCAAAAACAGTTAGTTTAAATTTTATTGTTTCACAAATTTTGGCTTCTTACATTTGCTTGGTAGACTTGGGCAATACAGGTTTGACTGCTAGCTATGAGCATCTTAAAGACATTGATCCAGTTGCAGTAAACAGGATTCACCCGAATAATCAAAGATAGGTAAGAGTTCCTTTATCTTAACTTGAATATTATCTTTTTTGCCAGTATCTTAGTCTTTCACTAATTTAAATTGCTTTTGCATACTAAGTAGTTGAATGCTGAAATACAGTTCTGATCAATTTTGTTAGTTATCATTTAATTGCCATGTTTTGTTCAGAAAATCAACTTTTTTATAGATAACAACACTATTTATAAAGAAGTGAGTACAATTTCTCCACAATCCACCTTATTGTTGAGAATAAACTTAAGTAGCATAGTCTCGAAGGGGATGCTTAATTCTTCAGGTTATCCCTCCAATCTATTAAATGAAAGACTTTAAGAATGCCTAATAAGATTCCACATGCGTCGGTAAGGGAAAATTTGCATCCCAAGCATATTCAGTTTGAACTATTGTTTCTTATCTGGCAGTACAAAATTTGGGACACTAAATCTACATGTTTAATAATAGAAACTGCAAAATTCCACACTAAAGTTTACTTCTGAAATGGGTGGTAGACATAAGGATAGATGCAGAGAACATGGATACGTTGGAGAGAAATGGGAGAGAGTGGGTATGTTAACTGCAGGTAAGATGGAAATGGAGAGAGCATAGGCATGATATATATGGAGCTGGAGAGAAATAGAAAAGCATGAATTTTATAGACACAAGGAAACTAAACTGGAAACCGACAGTGTGGAAGTGGCAAGCCACATGGAGACAGGACGAGAACATGGGGATGTAGAGAGAGCATTAAATTTGAGTCATTGATAAGTTAAAAGCTTCAAAGATTAGGATTATACCGGTGTAGCATATGAATAAATTGCAATGCGTCTGGTATTTCATCTTGCTCATGACCGTTAATAGAGTTGGATGCTTGGTCCAATTCGGAGGCACTGCTTATTTTTCATATCAGAATTATTGATAATAAGTTTGCCTCCAGATAGGAATTTTCTCATCAATGTATTTCTTCACTGCTTATTTTTATTGGTGAGAACACTATGTGCCTCAACTTAACTTGACTTTAGGAAAAATAATGAACTGCGCTTGGACAGAGTCTTAGGAGTTGAATTTTTGGAAAAAAATTGTTAAGCATTTGGATTATTGGAACAATCCTTTGGGAAGAAGTTGCATGCCAAAGATGTCAATCTTCATATTGTGATGCCAACTAATGAGATAATAACATGAGGGAGCCAATTGGCTCGGTGGTGGAGGGGCAGAAAAAAACACATATTCTATATTCATAATATTCGTATATTCATACGTAAATGTATTAGGTCCCTATAGAAAATATGTGTACTGTGAAGATAATGCTTTGTGTCTGTGTTTGTTTAAACGAATATGCACAATAATGATCAGTTTATCACCTGCTTTCGTAATTAAGTGCTTATAACAGGAGCAGATGTGAATATTAAAATATCCACCCCATTGACACCCTAGCCGAAACCTATTCCTAAAATGGATATATAGGTGTTCTGAATATATAGGTGTTCTATAATGACTTCTTAAATTAGTGCTTATAGAGGCGTTCTGCAATTGATCTGCAATTGATGTTCTACGACTTCATTGCCATAATATTTATTATTCTGCAATTCATTGCCCCGCTATTTATTGTTCATTGCACTGCTATTTATTCATGAGCTATTTATTGTTCTGCAATTTATACTTGATGCATTTTTATAGAGATTGTTAGCATATCATTAAAAATTTTTATAAATGTGTTCATGTATTCTAGTTTGTATAGAGGTGTTCATGTATCCATATCCAATGGTTTCGAATAGAGCTATTATTGTATGCATATCCATTGTGTATAGAGCTTGCAGGTTGGAATATTGCAGTAAGCTTGCAGTATTTCTCAGCCATACATATTATCTCATACTTGCAACACATTTAACCAGATAGTTCAAATTATCACCATCCCCCAGCCAACTTATAAATGATGCAAGAGGTTGCATGCTGCTTTCAACAATAATGAGAATAGTTAGAAACCAACATAATCCAGGGAGGCTAAAATGAGTTATATACTGGGCTCCAAAATGCAGTAACATAGTAATCATCACTTAAAAGCTAGCATGCTAAACTAGAGGTCAAACGTTGCAGGTTCACATGTCCTTATTTTTTAATGACATCAGATAAGATTGTAGTTAAGCTTGCAGTATTTGCAATTCCATTTGCATACCAAATTTTGCATTTAATCATAACTCAGCTTGAGAGATGTCATTGTTCAATAACACAAAAAAATGTTATGACCTGAAGTCTGAAACCATTTGCTGCATATATCAATAGTGCAAGCTATTTTGCTTGGAATATCATTAGGTTTAGAAAGATACAGGGATGTCACTATTACATACCACAATAAAAGAGTAAGAGATTAGAAAATCAGTAGGAAGAAGTGTATTATGTGTTCTTTATTGTATCATATAGAAACATATAGTAAAGAGTGTCATGTTATTTGCCAAGTTTATACACTTGGTTGTGCCAAAAATATCATAGTTATATTGAAGTAACGTATGACTTACATTGTTAACGAATCCACAATACGTGGTACAAATATAAGATTTTATCCAAAGTGTATTTAAACACTGAAAACGGGAAAAAGTATAAATAGTAGAAAGAAAGTGCAAATTTCCCCCCTCAATTTTCCTTATCACAGTGAAAGTAGGCATATCTGTGAACCTTGACAAGAACTTAGAAACCGGATAAAAATATTGGATGCATATGTATATATACATTTTCTCTCTGTTAATCTCTCGGCATTAATGTAAAATAGAAACCAGATAGAAAGAAAGGAAGAGAGAGAGAGAGACAGAGATGCAGAGATGAAGACTTCGGCGAAGATTACTGTTGTTATTGGAAGTTGAAGCTGCGGAGTCATGAGGGTAGCTTCGCTTCAATGCGGCGATGGCTCGACTCGGCTAATTTCATGTATGCATATCTATTGTTGTTCTACGCTAATTTGTTGATCCACGCTGAATTTATTGTTCCGCGTTAAAGGCGCTTGTGCCGAATTTGTTGTTCCACCCTGAATGCATCCAAGACGAATTTTTTAAAGATAAATTTTATTCTTTTGTTATGAATCAACTACTGGGGGAGGAACCCCCAGCCCTTTATTTATAGTCATGGTAGGAGAGTAGAAAGATAGAATACATAGATATGGGTGTATCTCTAAGATACCCGCAATCCTAACCGACTCTGGTTATTTCCATTCACAACACTCCCCCTTATCCAGCCATAGGTGTGGACTCTGATCAAGAGTACTTCGGGATTCTGAGCGTAATAAGAGTCTCACATGGGGTGGATACTTCAGGATCCTGAGTTGGTAAGGTTTGCCTCGTTAAAAGCTTTAGCTATGGAAAACCCTGTAGGAGAAACCATAGTTAAGGAAAAAGAGTACAAACGCTCTTTAACTCCCCATGATTCGTACAAGTGAATCTGGTCATGAATACTTCTGGATTCTGAGTGTCACAGAGGGGTGTATACTTCAGGATCCAGAGTTGATGTGATTTGCCTCGTTAAAACCTTTAGCTATGGAAAACCCAGTGGGAAAAACCATAGCTAAGGGAAAAGAGTACAAATTCCCTCAACTCCCCCTGATCTGTAAAAGCTCTTAGGCTTTCAGATCTATTAGGCTTATCTCATCACTCCTATTTACAACATTCCGAAAATATACACAGATTACAAAGATATCACAATTAAGCAGCTGCTGAATCCAGAAACCTTGGAGAGGTGTGCTAAGTATCGTTGCCTCTGATGTGGTCTTCAGACTATGTGGTCAGCTCCACAATACCAGCCTCTATCCCAATCGTCACTGGGATGTGATGTACCAGCAGGCGCCCTCAAATACACCATTGGTGTGGTGAGGATCTTGGAATAATAGGATGATGTCGCCTTCATAAATTACTTTGCAGATCTGCAGTATATGGCCATCCCACTGTGGGTACCCATTCTGTGATTTCTCAGTATAGGGACTGGACCTGAAACCTGCATTTGCATGAACATGTGGAGAATGATACTTCATTTTGTAAGTCCACATCTTTTGACCCTTGGAGGAAGCGCAGAAGGCTTAACTCTGGTCTAATGGCCCTTTTAGGTGCCAACTATCTCTGGCTAATGAGTTTACTGCAATTGCTGTATCGGGACACGTGCAGTTAGCCAGGAGTGCCTGATTGCACTGAGATAAGGGACTTTAGGACCAGTTATATCCTCCCCCTCTTCCAGTGATCGGAAGGGTTGTTTTTGTACATCCAATAAGTATACTACCATAGGTGTAATTTGGATGACAATGGTCCCTTTAATTTCTCAAACGCACTTCTGGGCGTATGTAACAGGATTCTTATGAGCCATGACTCTATATTTTCCTAGGTCTTTTTATTTAATGTTTAAAAGTCAGGCTTGAACAAATGTTTCGGTTTTCTCTTCCGGAGATCCGATGAGATTTTAGTTGTTTACAACTATGATCTCAAATCCTGCTCTTTGCTTAGATGCAAAGACAACCTTCAGTAGGAATCATTGCTTTGTCAAGCGATTCTCTTGGTTGTACGTTATTTTCATTGTTTTTCTTCGATAGAATAGACGTCCCGAGGTCTATTCAGGCTTTTAAGGAAATGTGGAAATTATCTTTACCAAGGTATCCACGAAGGTATGCCGTCACAACATCCAATAACAGCGTATCCAAAGTTTTCCTTTGCCAAATCGTAAGGTTTTCGCTTTTGATAACTAAGGGAGACTTGATGCATCATTTATGAGACATTCTCATTTTGATTTGTTCGATCCCTAATTTCAGCGAAATTTTCCCTTGGGCTATATGTTGTACCTTATATCGTACGATTTTGTATTTATTTTTTTATATGTGCAATACTTTATTTTATCCACAGGTTTGACACCTTTTAGTGTCTGGACTTCAGGTCCGAACATTTCACGTTTCATAAGTGAGTCCAGCTCATCTTTTATTGCCCCGTTCCACATTTTGGCCAATCTCTACGTTTGCATTCAAGCAACAGAGTATTAAACGATAATTTATACACATCATCATTTTTGCGATGTATATGGCAATATGATACATGAATATTTTGTCGATAATTTATGTTCTATATGTCCAACACCTCCCCAGTACGTACAACATTTACTTTCAATTTCACTTTTTCCCGGCAGTTCCTCTGCAGTGGATTCCGGGAAGGGTGAGGGTGTGGACATGAGCTCATTGTCCTGTGGTAGTATTGTCTTAAGGTCTCCAGAAGTTTCTGTCCTTGGAGCCTGGTGGTCTGCCTTTTTTCTGTTGAGGATCAGCCACTTCTGCTGGTGGTGGGTTGCATCCATTCTCGGGGATGTCAATCCTAGCTGGAGTTTTTGCAGCATGGATGTGTGATCTGACAATCTTCTGGTTGTCAGTAAACGAATCCGGTAATCTATGAACTGTGTTCTGGATGTGTAAGATCTTCAGGATCTTATAATCACATTATTTTGTCACCGGATCGTAGTGGGCCAAACTTTTTGTATCCCACTTTAACATTTTCTTCGCACCAGAGTTTCCAGAATCTGTGCCTATTTTAGGGAAACTCGTCTCATCGAAATCACAGTCTTCAAGATGTGCCTTAAATGCGTCCCCGTTTGGGGTTCTAGGTATCTTATAAGTGAGGGTGAGTCAAACCCTGCATGGATACCTAGGCGACGTTGAGTACCGTTTTGGTCCTCTTTGGTGGTGCAATGGGGATTTAAAACTGTGCGACCGAAGATTCTCAGATGAGAAATGTTTGGTGGTATTCCATATGCAAGTTGCATTGGAGACTCTGACCTCCAGAGGGTCTTATTTTCATTTACGATGCAGCATGCAAAATTTGCATGTCCCCATGCATCCATAGGCAATTGGGATTTAATGGACGTTCAATCCATTGGAGTCTACTTATCAGTGACTCTGCCGACCCTATTTGGGTATGAACATGCGACACTATGTGTTCATTTTCTATTCCCGTTACTTGGCAGTACTCTTGAAATAACCGGGAGGTATATTTCCCAACATTAACCAGACTTATTTTCTTCATTTAATTGTCTGGCAAATGTGCCCACAACATGTTTATTTTTGTGCCAATAGCTTTGGAAAAGCTAAGTTGCGGGTCTGTAGTAGACACACATACGAGTGTTCTGAGGATGCATTTGTCAGTACAATGAAGTACCGAAATAGACCATTAGGGGTGGTGGATTTTATCCACATCTATCTCCTTGTATTCTTTTTGAGGAAGCGTGGAGATTCTTTTTCAACTTTTCGTGGAGATGGCCTTGAAATTAGTTTCCCTTATAGTAAGGGATGTGAGGGAATTCTCCCTTCTGAAGAATCTTCTGGTTCTTCAAGTCATACCCATAGGATAAGATGTAGTGCATCATTACTGATCCTGGGTGGCCAAATCTTATCATGCCAGAGTAAAACCTCGGCTGATGTCGGGCACTTCAGGTGCTCCGTTTCATTCTGCTTCCTTTCTCCGAATCTTTGAATGGTAGAGGCCTGTAAGGCTCTCAAAACGTTCAAGTATGGATTTTACTCCTTTTTCTTGAGACGTTACATACAGTAATTTGTTTTTCATTTACATTTGCTGTTTCCAAATGGAAATCCGTTGAGACAGATATCCTTGAAACTTAGAAAGTTTCTTTTGGAATTCGGAGAGATTAGTGCATCCTTTTGATTCTGTGTCATTTGGGGGCAACAGTGTTGCATTACCTGGTCTTCAATATGGCCCTGATATTGGGCTTTGTATTGAAAAATCGTACGTGTTTATTGTCTACTAATCATTTATGAGAGCAGTTTCATCTATTAAAAGATGAATCGTTAGGCACATGCATATTCAGATAAACATTTTCATTTATTGTCTACTAAACATTTTCATTCAGAACAAATTACATAATTCATATTCTCTCATAAATTATTCTCAAAAAAAATTGCTAAGCTAAAAATAAAGGCTAATCAAGCAAGTCATCATTTTCGAAGTCGTCAGCTGAGAACTTGACTGGAGCATCAGATGTCACCAGGTTTGTTTCAGCTTTATTTTTCTTGCTTTGTTTGTAAAGCTCCTGGAGATGCACTGGGGTCCTGCACACTTTGGACCAGTGGCCTGTCATGCCACAGCTGTGGCACTGGTCTTCCCAATCCCTCTTGGGTGGGGGTGTATCATTTTTCTTGTTGTCATTTCTGTGCCAGGTGAACTTGTGCTTCCCTTCATTCTTTCGCTGATGTACTTGGCACTTGGCTCTTTTCGGTTGTCCACCTTGCTGTGGTCTTTCTTTTTTTTATATCTCTTCTTTTTGAAGGGAGAGGAATGGTGAGCTTCTGGTAGGGGGCAGTGCCGGGAGGGCGCATATTGTGAGTGGCGAGAAGAAGCTCTCTGTTTTGCTCGGCCATGAGTAAACATGACAGCAGCTCCGAATACTTGGTGAACTTTTCGTTCACGGTATTGCTGCGTGAGTATCACATCTTTTTCATGGAAAGACGTATACGACTTTTCCAGCATGCGATCTTCTGAGACTTTCTCACCACACAACTTCAGGCGTGAGGTGATGCTAAAAAGTGCTGAGTTGTACTCAGCAATAGACTTAAAGTCCTGCAGGCTCAGGTTCTCCCACTCGTATCGTGCCCTTGGGAGTATAACATCTTTCTGATGTTATATCTGTCCTTAAGGGCAGTCCATAGCTCAAGTGGATCTTCGACCATAAGGTATTCAGTCTTTAAGGTCTTGTCCACATGGTGGCGAATATAGATGATGGCTTGCGCCTTCTCTATATCGCTAACATTTTCTTTTTCTATCACAGCAGCAATCAGGGACTTTGCCCGCAGGTGAAACTTTACATCTAGCTGCCAGCTTAGATAGTTTCTACCTGATGCATCCAGCACTTCGAAATCAACGCTTGCAATTTTAGCCATTTATCTAGCAGAGCACAAACATGCATGAATTAATATTTAATCAAAGAAAACTTTTTCATGCGGAGGCAATATTTAACGAAAAGCTAAATGTGTGGATCGGCCAGTCCCACAAGAAAGAGTCCAAAGTCCACAGTCCAAATTATACAATTTGCATCTTTAAAAATGAAAATAAAACTTTGGAAACCCCGTGGGTCCCATAGGATATCTCCAGCTTCAAGCGTGGCCTCCGTCTCCATGGAAGTTGGTCTTCTTTTTTGACATTTACATAAATTCCTCACTACAATTTCTCTCAAAAATAAAAGAAAAGTGCGGAAAATAAACTGTGGGACTTAAACAGCCGATCCAAAAACCACATTTAGCCATTCATGCAGAAATATTATGCTCATCAACATTTTCATCAGAAATTTTCATCACAGGCATCACATGCATTTAATATTCGCAGAGATGGATAAACAATTTAATCACTTAATAATTATTGGACCACTAGGCAATGTCATACACCGTTAGGTTAGTTGACTAACGGCAGAGCGGTCGTAAGATCTTCCTAATTATTAAGGTTAAATATAATGCACAACCACACATATAATATCCAACAGAATTTGCCAGTGATGTAAAGCAAGTAAAGAAAAGATCATTACGATGCAAGGGTTGTAATGAGTGGGTTTAATCAATAAAATTGAATAAGAGCCCAAAATTAACATTTTCGTTGTAGAAAGAAAATGGTTTTCCTTTTTTAAATCATCCCAAATAACCCCCAAAAGTCCTCAATAAAATTCTTATATGCCCAATGATAGCCCCGTAAAATACCGTGATTTTTCCCAAATTTATACGCTCTTTTGAAAATTAATTTTTAGCCCAAAACGGTACTTTTAAGGCTTATTTTAAGCCTTTGCCCCAATTTTTTTTGGAAAATTGTTGGCCTGCGGGCCTGAAGCATGTGGGCCAGCTACGGGCTTCAGGCCCGTAGACAGAAAGTTTTTTTGGTAACGGTATTGGCCTGCGGGCGTGAAGCCCGCAGCCCGGCTGTAGGCTTCAGGCCCGCAGACAGAATTTTTTTTTTTTTCAGTTGGGCCGAAAGGCCCAATAGTGCTTTGGGGGCGGCGGCTAGGGTTAGCCGCCGCCGCCCCCAATTCACCGGTGAACCGGCAGTTTGGGGGGGTGCCGCCCCCCGGCCGCCCCCCTGCAGGGGAGGGCAGCGGGCTGAGCTGCCCCCCACAGCAGGGGGGACGGCGGCGGCCAGCGAGCCACCTCCCGCTGCAGGCGGGACGGCGGCGGCCGCCCCCCTGCAGGGGAGGGCGGCGTGGGAGGGCCGCCCCCCGCTGCAAGGGGGACAGCGGCGGCCGCCCCCCTGTAGGGGAGGGCGGCGGCGGCAGGGCCGCCCCCCGCTGCAGGGGGGGACGACGGCGGCGGCCCCCCTGCAGGGGAGGGCGGCGAGGGCAGGGTCCCCCCCCCGCTGCAGGGGGGACGGCGGGGCGTCGTCCCCCCTCTGTAAGGGAGGCGCGGCGGGGGGCCACCGCCCCCCTCTGCAGGGGGGACCGGCGGTCGTAGCCCCCACTTCTGGGGAGGTGCGGCGTAGAGGGTATAGGTTGGGGGGCGGGGGCAAAGCCGCCGGCGGGCAAAAATTAGGGATTACACAATATAACCCTAAAATTTTGATTTTTGGGATGAAAAATTCGTCGTTTTCAATGCGACAATCAATCCCCATATCGATCTTGCGAGATCAAGGGGTGGAGCAATCATACGTATGATTAAAAACATCGTTTATAGTGTTTTTACCTCTATATTCGTCCTCCGGATATAGCGACGGTTGCACGAAGCCCTACGCGGATGAAGATGCTCGATTGAAGAAGCCTTGCACCGCGCTCGTGGATCTCCTGTCTCCTCTCGCCTTCGCCTTCATAACGAACAGAGAAAATTTTGAGGAAAGAAAAATTTTTAGAGGCTCGTGCTAATAACGTGTTATGAATCAACTACTGGGGGAAGAACCCCCAGCCCTATATTTATAGGCATGGTAGGAGAGTAGAAAGATAGAATACATAGATATGGGCGTATATCTAAGATACCCGCAATCCTAACCGACTCTGGTTATTTCCATTAACAACATCTTTTAAATTTTAGAGGCGGAAATAATTTTTGGGGAGAACAAGGATTTTGATGGGATATCTTAAATGAACCGTGCCCGAGGTTGACACGAGCTCGAAGATGAAGCCGTTTGTCCTATGCAGAAGCGCCAGATCTTTTTAAAAATATCTTAGCTTAAGCCGAATGCAGAGATCCCATTTATAAGATGATTATAGAAAAATGTCTTAGTTTTAACCGAATCAACAAAATGTGATTGTCGAAAAATCATCTTTTTAACATGCTGCAAAATCAATTAGGGAAGGGTAAATGAACCAGAATAGTTTTTTTCTATCTAATTCGAATCACCACCAATCTACCATGAATTAAGCATTACCACCCCTAACTTCTTTTTAAAGACTTTTTTCGATTATAACTCATACTCAGGAATATATTCAAATAAAAATATTAAAGACAGACAAAGGTACCTCTATTTTCGGTGTTAATTATTCGCGCCTAGTGTGCCCACGCTGAAGGCACCCACTAAATTGGTATATCCGCCAAAGGCGCCCGCTAAATTATTTTATGCTACTTTGTTGTTCCGCGTCGAAGTCGCATATGTCAAATTTGTTGTTTCGCGTAGAAATCGGTCGCACCGACTTCTTTATTCTGTGCCAGAGGTGCCCGCGCCACTAAATAATTATACGCTAATTTGTTCTTTTAAATTTTGGTTGCAGAAATAATTTTTTAGGTAATAAAGATTTCGCGTAAGAAAACCTTAACCAAACCGTGCCCATGGGCACGGTTATGGCTAGTGTTTATATGTATGTGTATGTATATGTATATATAGATATATGTGTGTGTGTGTGTGTGTGTGTGTGTGTGTGTGTATGTATATGTATATATATTTATATGTACATATATATATATATATATATATATATATATATATATATATATATATATATATATATATATGTCTGTATATGTATACATAATTATATGTATATATTATATGTTTATATATGTACTAGCAAATAACCTGTGCGCATGTGCACGTGGACTGGGAAAAAACGGTCGGAAAGGGGAGGAAGATTAAAAAGTGTGGGTGTGTGTGTGGGGAGGGTCCAGGGGCAAAAATGTAAAAACCAGGGTTGTATGTGCAAAATTCCCCACCTCCTCTCTTATCCCTCAAAATCTCATCTCTTATCCAATTTATCTTGACCAAATTCTCTTATTCAATTTCTCTGGATAACCTCCCTATTTTATATAATAGATATGTATGTATGTATGTATATGTACTAGTCATAACCTGTGCCCGTGGGCACGGTTCATTTAACATTTCACCCGCGAAATTTTTGTCCCCCGAAAAATTATTTACACAGCCAAAATTTAACCGAGCAATATATTAGCGTAAAAATATTTAGCAGCATGGGCACCTTCGGCACAGGAGTCGTGGACGTGGAACAACAAATTCGACGTCGAACAACAAATTTGGTGCCCGCGCCTTTGGCGTAGAACAACAAATCTTTGTAAAAAAATTTAGCGCGACGCATGCGCCTTCAGCGTGGGCGCATGTTATTTCTCCCGCGAAATCTTTGTTCCCCAAAAATTATTTCCACAGCCAAAATTTAACAGAACAATAAATTAGTGTAAAAATATTTAGCGGCACGGGCACCTTTGGTGCGAAACAACAAATTTGACGCAGGCGCCTTTGGCGCGGAACAACAAATTTGACGTCGAACAACAAATTTGGCGCCCGCGCCTTCGACGCGGGACAACAAATTATCGTAAAAAAATTTAGCGTGTGCGCCAGAACAACAAACATCTGGGTATTTTTACGCTAATTTGTTGTTCTGCTAAATTGTTTAACGCTAATTTTTTTATTTTTTTTAATTTAATGGATTATGATTCTCCACAATCTTTTCCAAGACACTTTTAATTTCAAAGTATAGGTTTTCAAGGCACTTTTTCCCCAAATTTAATTTCCACACTCTTTCCCATGGCACTTCTAATTTCAAAGTTTATGTTCCCAAGGCATTTTCCCCCAAAAGATTTCACAAAATATAATCTCACCATTGATTTACCAAGATCAAATCTCAGCCACTCTTTATCTTGTCCTAGTCAGCCCTAGAATTCAAAAAACGCTGTCAAATGTATACTAGATGTATGTATATGTATATATGTATATGTATACTCCTGTCCAAATTCTCTTATCCAATTTCTTTTGATAACATCCCTATTTTATAGAATAGACTAGTATATACCCATGCCCAAGGGCACAGATCATTTAAATATCATCCCATCAAAATATTAGACACCCTAATTTTAAGAGAACAGAAATAATTAAAGCGCAATAATTATTATGATCCCCTAAAAATCTTAGTTCACCAAATTTTAGGTCCGCACCAGAGAATTTAGTTCCAACATTGTTTATTTAATTCTAAATAAAAATGTTAGCCAACACCAAAAATTTTAGTCCCCCCAATATTTAGTTCGATTCAAATTCACACACCAAAAGCTACTAAACAAACTTGAAAAAAAATTTATAATTTGTTTGCCACATTCATAAGTACTAAACAAACTTGCTACTGCTTGCCCCCGAGCTTGACCTCTAACATCGCTTCGCCTACCTGCAAGATTTCACAAAATTCCAAACGTCACTGCAAGATATCATGACACAAATCAACCAAATGTCATAACCCTTGCCCGTAGGGCATGGTTCATTTAAGATATTCATCTCCCTCAAAATCTTAGATCGCCTAATTTTAAATGAATCAATAATTAAATTAGTGTTATTTAATTCCACCGAAAATTTTTAGTTCCCTAAAATATTTGTTCCCCACAATGAATTCAGTTCCCCACAAAAATTTAGTTCCCCGAGAATGTAGTTTTCCTTACCGATTTATAATGTGACCTAATGGCACAGTTCATTTAAAATATTTCCTCCTCAACATCTTGGATTCCCTTATTTTAAACGAACAACAATAATTAAAACATAATAGTGTTATTTTGTTCCCCCCCAAACGTTATGCACCTCCCAAAATTTAGTTCCCTCCATAGAATTTAGTTTTCCCCTAAAATTTTAGTTTCCCGAGGTTTAATTCCATTCCGGTCTTCTAGGGGTTTCCCTCTGAAATTTTTCAAAAGTTTTAATCTCAACTCTTGATTTTTCAAGATTCAATCACATACCAAAGAAAAGGAATATCTCAGTGTGTGAAGGAATTTCTATGTAACATAGAAACAAAGAAAACAATCAAGTTGCTATCCAAAAAGTCGTCGAGTGTTTACTTATTTACACATATATCAGCTGAGATTCATATGTTACAAAAAGCAAGCAACAGGGAAATTAGTATCTTCCGTCGGACTCCAAGGCATCTAGAATGGGAATGGAGTCTCTCATACTGAATGATTATGATGATCAGCGGGAACAGAAACAGCCTCCATCTCCATTGGCGTCGAATTAAGAGCAAGATGGTTCGGTGTAGCCGTTTGTACCTAGCCGTTGCTTTGAGTATCAACCAGCTTACTAAAAAGCATGCATGAGGCCCCCAACCTGCGTCACACAGAAAATAAGGTGACACTCAAGCCTGGAATAACATAACTCAGCAAAACAAAAGAGCGTGATAAGATTCTAAACTTATCATCATCGAAGACCATATCATCGACATCAATAGATTAGAAACGAAACTAATAAGAATATATTTAATTAAATTTGAGCTATAGTGAATCCTATTTCAATATGATCAGAAAGTCGAAGCACATACCAGAAGGCCAACAAACTTCATGGCACAAAATTTTAGATGATCAATAATTATTAAAGTACAATTATCTTTATTTAGTTCCACAAAATTTTATGGACACGAAAAATGATTAATAAGACTTGGAGATATGTAGTTTAATACTGATTTAGCACACACGTATCAATCAATAGATCCAACTATGCTAATAGCAAGCCCCGATAGATTTAGCCAATATGAATATTGGTGAAATATTTATTTGATTCTAAAAGTTTCAACAAATTAATTTCAACTCTCTAGCACATGAATTTTATTCTAACTGGCACAAATCCAGTTTTCATCCATAAGCAAATCCGAATTTGAAAATAATGAACTCCAGTTTCATCCCAGATATATATAATTCTTCACCTAATAGAAGACCAAGTATTCAGGATGGCACTTTGGGTTCTCTATGTATGCCCCAAATTTCTGTTTGAATTCTATTTGTTTGTGTAGCATAGATCATTGATATCGCAAGCTGCAAGTTAGTAAAGTGGAGATATTTAAATAAATCGTGGAGAAAGAGGATAGTTCCCCAAGGGACATGATGAGAACAATGCCCCATTGCCCCCTCAAAATTTAAAACAGAAGCCTGATCGTGTTTCGATATACCATACTCTACATACATTGGTTTTGTTAATCACCATCTGTAAGTGCTTCCTGACATTTTAGAAAATAAATGCAACATCATTCACTTTAAAAATCCACATCAAAATGCATGCATACCAGTAGAGATAAATAAATAAAATCATAAAGAAAAAGTATTGTTCCACAGGTTACATGATGATTTGTCAAAATTTAAAATAGAAGCAATGTTTGCCTAGACGGGTTTCATGAATCACTGCCATTGTAAATGCTACATGCCATTATAGAAAGTAAATTCATCATTCGCTTTAAACTACCACATTAAGATACAAATGTACCGTTCAGATCAGGTTAAGCATTGTAGGAATCTCGAGAGAATTGTCATCTGTAAGAACAAAATAATTCTTTTGGTATTGGTTATCGTTCTCTTTCTATTTCAACAAATAGATTCATTTGGATTAAGTCATCACAAAGGCCAAGGTTAAAATGCAATTTGGATCTGTGGAAAAGCTTAAAAATAATGTTTTTTTCTCTTTTATGTTAAAATGATTCTAAAAGTGAGCCAAATTAATTATCTCGTCTCTTGTTATCATGGTTTGCTTAGTTGTTCACTATATGGGTTCACTGCGTAAAATTCTTGATTAATTATCATATGTATGTTTACAGGTGGTATGAAGGTCAAACCTGATAAGGATGAGCCGTCTCCTTATGCAGCCATGCTTGAGGCACAGGATGTTGCACAACAGTGCAAGCTATAATATCATTTATTCTAGCATTTGTCTATTATGATATGCCTTTTGTTTATTAACTGTTGTGATATAGCATCATCTACTTATTTTTTTCATTCCTTTTCTTGTAGGAACTTAGGGTTACAACAATAACATGAATTCACATATCCCCCATTCAATAACGTGAATTCACATAAGATGATTATGAACAGGACATGCCCAAAATGGTAGACATGTTAGGTAATTATGTAAGATAACTTCATGTCATCATGCAAAGTATCTGTTTCAAAAAAATCATTATGGTTGTAGTTACACTTTATATAGCAGGGAAAACATAATGGTTTTTGATGCAACTGTGAAGACACTCTGTTAAAAAACTCTTGTTTTTCATTGATATTTCGTTGATATTTGTTTACAAAGTATATTTCATCAAAAAGCATCAAAAACTAAATGCCACTTGACAAAATGATCCCCTAACAGGAAAAATCAACAAAATAATGAAAGACCATTATTTTGATGCAGGCCGTTAAGATAGACTGTAAACATCAAAAAGCTAACGTCTAGAAACCATGTAAACAACTCTCTAAACATAGCCTGCAAACAACCAATGATGAATTCTTGAACAACACTCTGCAAACATACTCTGTAAACATATTTGAAACACATACTCTGTAAACAACTCTAACTCTGTAAACACATACTCTGTAAACAACTCCCTAAACAACTCTGTAAATAACACTTTTGCTATTTATTATGTAATTTGAAACATATTTGAAACATGGAAACATAATTGCTATTTTTTGAAATTATGTTGAATGCAACAACTTTGGGAATTTAGTATAAATTTAACTAAGCACCACTGCAAGTGATATCCCAATTTCCATGCATGTTCACAAAAATAATTAGAATCAATTCAAAAATCACTCTATATGGCATATCAGGAGGTCCAATGAACGTAAGGCTCGACTGGAAGAAGTAGGGCAATTAAAACTCAAAAACTCAGTGGCCTTGTGCCAAATTTCCCAAGGCTTGCAGTGTTGGCCATCCTGATATATCATTAAAAATTATTAAGAAGTCAAATATTTATCGAATCGAAAAATGAAATGGAATTAAATGAAACAAAGCAGAAACCTTGTAGAGATTGATCTTGGTGACTTTGGATGATCTCCATACTGATGCATCAAAAAATCGCAATTCAAAAGAATCAAAAGACTATGCTAAAAGATATACAGAGATACCATAAAATCTATTTTTTGGGTTAAAACATCTAAGAATCCAATTGCCATTCACAAAAATAGAGCTACCCATTTTGTATAATGGCACAAAAATGAGGCCATCGCCTTTAATATAATCAGCAAACAATGAATTCAACAATATTTTCATGCAAAGATCATTTTAACACACAAAAATTTGAGAGAGAGATAGAGAGAGGATTACACGGTAATTTCTTGATCGAATAATGGGAAACTATTACAGAATCCGTCGGAAGTTATGCACTTCCCCAAATTAATCTTCACTCTTATCCATCATCCATATATCATCAAAGATATCATTGTGAATCAAATTTAGCTGAACAATGTCACTTTGGGTGATATCCATACTAATACATCAAAAAATCACTATTCAAAAGAATGAAAAGACTGCTATAAAAGATATACATGCATACCATAAAATCAAAATTTTTTGGGTCAATCAAAGAATAAAACTGCCAATCACAAAATCACAACTACTCATTTCGTATAATAACACACATATGAGACCACTGCCTATAATTTAATCATCAAACATAGGATTCAATGATATTTTCATGCATATATCCTTATTTTTTAAAAACAAAAATTTGTGAGAGATAGAGGATTATGGAGTAATTTCTTGATCAAACAATGGGAACTGTTCCAGAATCTGCTAAAATTCATGCTCTTCCACATATCATTAAAGTTATCACTACGAATCAAATTTAGATCAACAATGTCACTTTAAGTTATGTTCATACTAATACATCAAAAATTAATCACTATTCAAAAAAAAAATCAAAAGACTGCTTGCAAATTCGTTCACGGGCTTGCTTTCTCCTGAGATGTAGCAAATTTTGCCCGTCTAGTGAGCTGTCTATATAAACTACTACCTATTCCCTTGAACACAAAAAGCTGAAATATGTATAAGAAAAAAATTTGAATAGTGAAGGATTCATGAAGTTGAAACTGTTACCTGTAAAATGTAAGTCCATCATGAAAGAAGCCTTTTTCCCTAAAATGGAAATAGATTTGAAAGAAGAAGCAGAAGGCATTTTCATTGCACCTAAACAAAAAAGAAAAACACCAAATAAAAAATCTTTTAAGAACCAACCTGAAGCAGTTAGTAAAACCAAATCAAAAGGAAGCACATGTGATTTGTAAGAGGAAGCTTTGGGTTTAGGATTTTTAAGCACATGCGAGTGACCGTTGAGAGCGAGTCTGTACTTTTGAGATCACATTCAAGCGCTCGTTGAGAGCGCATCCGTACCTTTGAGATCACATGCAAGCGATCGTTGAGCGGGAGGAGTCAAATGGACGAATACAGTGTAGAGGGTGAATTTTTAATGGGGCTTTTTAACTGATCTGATTTCTACAGCCGTTGGGGTTTTAAAATGGACGAAGGCAGTCGGAGGAGACAATATCTAACCCACAAAAATGACTAATCCGAACTGGTTAGATTCCCCCCCCCGAAAATTTTTGGTTGCCATCATAAATTTTAAATTTTTTGATGATGACTGATGCAGCTATATTGGAATGAGAAAATATGGGGTTCAAATTCTTTTCCCCCAAAAATCATTCCCTCCCATTTATTTCCCCCAAATTTTTTAACACAAATTACATACGTTGTCCTAGTCACCATCCCAGTCACCATCTTTTTCCTAGTCATCTTGTCCTAGTAGGACAAACATTCAAAAAATGCTCTCAAATGTAATATAGACATTTTCAATGTGTGTTTCTTAAAATTTGTTAGGTGTTTACCAGATATAGAATAACTACATTCACATACAAAATTCTTAGTCGGCATACATAAGAAAACTGCTACTCAAACTACTTGTAATGCAGCTATATTATGGCTTAAAATGAAATAATTTTGCATGGACTACTTATAATGAGGTTAGTATGGCTTATGTAGAAAATTAAAACACTTTCCATGAAGTTGCATAATAGTAGACACATATCAAGAAACAACAAAAAAATAAAATAAAGAAACAGTTTGTTTATTAATGCAATTCCTTTCTGTTTGTATCTTGGTTTATGTTTTCAGTGCAGTTATGATGTCAAACAGTAATTTACATTTATCTTGAACCAAGTACAACTCATACAATTTGATCTCATTTTCTATTGATAACAACATAACCAAAATGTTTTATTTATGTGAGTAATTGGGAAAAAATCCCAAATTGGCGAATATCTAATAAGAAACCAAATCAACCAAGAGACATTGAATAATCCACTTTACAGTCAATCACCAGCAGAAGTGTGCACTAATAACAATACACATGTCAAAGCACATGAAACCTACCAGAGCTATATTTGGTTATATATGGTGTTCAAGTGTGCATATGTATGGTGTTCAAGTGTGCCACAACTTTTTGGTTGAGGACATAGCTGGGAAACACAGATTCTTAGGTGCACCCACACATCCTAGGAAACACAGTTGTTTCATGCTGAAACATGAACACATGGCGTGGGTGTGGGAAAAATGAACACATGGCGTATGAAACATAGCTTTTTCATGTTGAGGGCATATTGGCAAAGTTGAATTAAATATAACTGTGCATGGGCTATGAAATTACATAGAGCACTCATATGAATTAAACAGAACTTGGCATTATGAATGAGTAAATTTCATAGTTCCGTTTCCTGTAAATTTTGAATTTTGAATTTCTCCTTTCGTGTAAATTTACACATTTTTGCACTGCATATGTGTTTATTCAAAATTACTCCTTTTGTGTAAATTTCTAAATTAAACAAAACCATAAAACCCTAAATTTTATTATCAAAAGAAAAAAAATCAGCGTTACCTTCTTCTGATTCGTGTAAAGGGACTGCATAGTCCTTGTGCAATCGTTGTCATATGTGACCTGATGTTGATCCAGCTCGTTGTCATCTTAAACAAAAACAGCAAGAAGTAAATCAAACAACCAGCGATCAGACATAAAAACAACAATAAATCCATCAAACAACCAACAATCAAACACAAATGGATTCGATGATGGAGAGAGATAAATTTACCTGAAAGGATCTCATCTTAATATTGATTCCCCTGCAATCAGAACATGAAATAGTTAGGTTCATGATGGTGTAGGAAGTTATATGTTTCTTATTCTCACATGTGGCTATTTTTGCAGCCACATCGGAATTGAAGAGCGAGCTCAAAACTGAAATTTTGTAGAACGCTTCTCGCGAGTGGTAAAAAATGAAGCAAAAAATCTAGGAATTTGATTGTGGAGGTAAATATACGGGCGGTACACAAACATCTGAGCTCAAAGCTCAAATGAGGAAGATAATCAAGCATAAATTATGTCATATATGAAGACGACAATAACAACATTTAACATTAACCACATTATCTCTTAAAACACCACTCCTAACCATCTTGATTGGTACAAACAAATACTACTGGTTAAAAATTTTAAATTTCAACATCTTGATTGGTACAAACAAATACAACAGGGTAAAATTTTTAAATTTCAACTTTGTCTTCCTGGGAGGTTCATGGATAAAAATTAAAGTAAAATATTCCAGAAAAAATTGAAAAAGAAAATCCTCGTACCTTAGAACAGATAATGAATTTAACTCAAGATTTCACTCACCATGTCAAGATTTGGTATATTAAGTCCATGGGCAGCAACATCAGTAGTCACCAAAATATTGAAGCGACCATCACAAAAGCTTGAAAGTATGCTTTCCCTGTGATTCTGTGCAATTTCACCATGTAGAGCCTCATATCCAAAACTCCGAGACATACCATATGCCAACCTATTTGCATCAGGCTTTGTTTGAGTGAAAATTTTACATTTCCCCCCTTTTGCATGTTCTTGATTTATTTTTAACAAATAAAAAATGACAACTTCAAGTCACATTGTGGAAACGATTGTATGGAAATACTGGAAAATGCTACCTTGATTAGAGGCCCAAGAATGTGTGGCTTGCCATAACTGTCTATTGCAATGGAATATAGTGTAATCCATTCTATTAACCTAAGGAAACGACAATTATAAATCAGCTTACCCAATGACTAAAAAGATCTCAGAGTGAACTATCAACATTAGTTCAAAAGGAACTTGGAACATGAAATAAAATCTTAAAAGGACCTCAATGACAATTTACAAAGCATGAAATTCAGAAAAAGACAAATGAAATAGACTAAACAATTTCTGGCAGCAGTGTTCTCAGTTTTAAAATTCACGTTGAGAATGATCTCAGTGTTCTCAGTGTTCTCAGTTTAATTTTCCAGTAGTCCTCCAGCATTTTCTAGTATTCTAATTCCAGCAGTTTTCTTAGTGTTTTCAGTGTTCTTAGTCTCAATTCCAAGATGGCACATACTAATTCCAACGTTCACACGTTCAGAATGATCTCAGTTTTTTGTTCCTTTATAAATATTCACTCTTGAACAAAATTGCCCCCGAAACCCCAACAAAACTCAAAATTCCAAATGCTCACTTCAAGAATCCTCTCGCAGATGGCCTAGGTGATCCCCTCCACGTGCTCCCTCTGCTCTCCGGTGATGATTGTGAGCTCCGTTATGATCGGCTTCAAGTTGATCGTGAGCTCCGACAGCTATTCCTCGGAGCTCAGGGGAGGGCGATGAGCAGGGGAGGGCCGCCACTTCTTTGAGCGCAGTGGAGGTGGCAGAGGGGATGGCGATGGGCAGGGGGCAGAGGGGGAGGAGTGGCGGATGACGAAGAGGTTGAGGGCGGCGGCGGGGAGCTTAGGAGATAGGGAGGGCACTAGGCTGAGGGCTGCGTAGGGGGCCGAGGGGGAGGGGGTTGGGGTCACGAAAGTGGAGAGGGATGGGGTTTTGGTGAGTGAGAAATAGAGAATATGGAGGGCTGCGTTTGGTGTTCCTCCCTAAACTCTTTATTATTTTGAGTTTCCCTCCAAGATACAACTTCCCACCAATTGTTACATTATTTTTTTCAAATTCAAAAACATCCCTCAACCCTTCTCTCCAAATTACACAACACTTTAATTCAATTTCTCTTTTTCCAATTTCTCTTATTCAATTTCTCTTGTCTTAACGAAATTCTCATCTAAATTGTATTAACCACATTCTCTTATCCCAATTTCTCAACTCTTATCCAATATCTCTTATCCAAAAACCCATGATAACATCCATGTTTTATAATATAGATGTATGTATATGTATGTATGTATATGTATGTATGTACTCTTGTCCAAATTCTCTTGTCCAAATTCTCTTGTCCAATTTCTCTTATCCAATTTCTCTTGATAACATCCCTATTTTATAGAATAGATGTATGTATATGTATGTATGTATATGTATGTATGTATATGTATATATGTATGTATATACTCTTGTCCAAATTCTCTTGTCCAAATTCTCTTGATAACATCCCTATTTTATAGAATAGATAGATATCCAAATTCTCTTATCCAATTTCTCATGTCCAAATTCTCTTATCCAATTTCTCTTGATAACATCCCTCTTTTATATAATAGATATGTATATATGTATATGTACCGTGCCCATATGGCACGGTTTATTTAATGGTTGAGTTTTTTCCCCACAAATTTCAAGTTCACCCAAAATTCAAGTTTTTCCACAAAATTTCAAGTTTCCTCTCAAATTTAAGTTTTTCCCTAAAATATAAGTCCCCCCCAAAATTGTCATTGCCACCTAGGACAAATTTGCCAGGTAGGTCAAAGCTTTGTCCTAGTAAGATAAGATTCAAAATCTTCAAAGGACTGGATAAAATGGTCGGAAGGGGGGAGAATAAAAAGTGTGGGTGGGTGTGTGGGGAGGGTCCATGGGCAAAAATACAAAAACCGGGGCTGTATGTGCAAAATTCCCCACATCCTCTCTTATCCCTAAAAATCTCATCTCTTATATTTTCTCTTATCCAATTTCCCTCTTTTATATAATAGATATCCAAATTCTCTTATCCAATTTCTCATGTCCAAATTCTCTTATCCAATCTCCCTTGATAACATCCCTCTTTTATATAATAGATATCCAAATTCTCTTATCCAATTTCTCATGTCCAAATTCTCTTTTCCAATCTCTCTTGATAACATCCCTCTTTTATATAATAGATATCCAAATTCTCTTATCCAATTTCTCATGACCAAATTCTCTTATCCAATCTCTCTTGATAACATCCCTCTTTTATATAATAGATATCCAAATTCTCTTATCCAATTTCTCATGTACAAATTCTCTTATCCAATTTATCTTGATAACACCCCTCTTTTATATAGTAGATATCCAAATTCTCTTATCCAATTTCTCATGTCCAAATTCTCTTATCCAATTTCTATTGATAACATCTCTCTTTTATATAATAGATGTATATGTACCTATAGATATATGTGTATATGTATATACATGTGTATGTGTGTGTGTGTGTGTGTGTGTGTGTGTGTGTGTGTATACTAGTCATTACTCGTGTCCATAAGACACGATTTATTCCCCTCCTCAAAATTTTAGTTCCCCAAAAACTAAAGCACAATAATTTTCACGTAGTTCCACCAAAAAATTAAATAATTTCATTTCTCCCCATCAAGAGTTTCCCCCCTAAAATACAAACATCCCCCCAATTGTTTCATAGATTTTTCAAATTCATACTTTTGGTACCATGATGATAAAATATCTTTCAAACTTTAAATTTCAAACACCAATCAAAATTTCATAGCTCCCACTAAAATCAAACTTTCCCCTAAGGTTTCTCCCAAAATTTCAAAGTTCCAACTCATTTTGGCTTATCCTAGTCATCATGTATGTGTGTCCTAGTCAGCCCTAACCTTTATCCTAGTAGGACATAATTCAAAATCTTCATCAAATATAGAATACTAGTCATAACCCGTGCCCGCGGGCACAGTTCATTTAAGATTTTTCCTCGCAAAATCTTTGTTCCCCAAAAAATATATATCCACAACCAAATTTAAAAGAACAACAAATTAGCGTAAAAATATTTAGCAGCGTGAGCGCATTCGACGCGGATGCCTCCATAGAGAATTTTGTGGTCCTTTTACCCCCAATGCTACCGACAGACACACCCATAGTTCTCACTCTTTTTCGGTTGCGCACATGGACCACATCCTGTTCGTGGGGGGTTTTTTTCACCGTGCACTGGGTGCACGGATTATTTCTAGTTAATAACTAAAGCGAAATAATTGTTATTTAGTTTCTTCCAAAGTTGGTTAGTTCTCCTGAAAATTTTAGTTCAACCCAAAATTTAGTTCCCCTACAGAATTTAGTTCCACACATTGTTATTTAGTTCTCCTTAAAAATTTTAGTTACACCTGAAATTTAGTTGCACCAGATAATTTTTTGCCCTCAAATTTATTCCCCTCCATATTTGTTTCCCCTAAAATTTTAGGTAGAGAGATGTTGGAAGAGGATTTCATGTGAAAATTTTATTTTATAATCAGTGATATTGTTGGATCAACAAATTGACATGTTCAAAGAGTACAAAGAGAAGGCAAGAGTTATAACTTATGGGTAAAATTTTTATCATAATCCAAAAAATTGTTGATATGATTTTTTCATTTAAACTCGGTTCAATATCCACAGCATTGCAAAATAATGTTAACAGTCCCACCAGAAACAAATTTGAAATCCAAAATCATTTTACCCCAACCTGGTGAGTGATATCATGTAACCCAAATTTATTGAGTATATAAAGACATATGATATTTACTAATTACAAAAAATTTTAAAAAAATTTTAAACCAAGGTATAGTTTCTCCCCACTGAACAAAATTTATATGTGATTCCACTCGTTAGCAAAACAAATAGGAAAGATGCATCCAATGTAATTCATTAGAACATGAATTTTAGATCCAAAATCTCCCCTCAAAGAAAACCTGTATAAGAAAATTATAAATTTATATAAGAATGCAGAAATAAGCTAAAAGCAAAAAAAGAACAATAGTAAATAGAGCCCAAGCCCTAAGGGCACGGGATATTTAAAATCTTCTTCAGAAAGCCCAAGCCCATGCCAAAGCCCACACCCTTATGCATTAGTTCCGTTTTTTCATCATCAGAAAGGAGCTTACATTAGAAGATTCCAACCAACTGCTCAGTTAATACAGACTCTGTGATGCAATGTAAAGCGGCAAAGGAGAAACTTATCAAAAACTTGTATCAACGTACAGGAAACAGTATCGTCTTGGTCGTCACAACCTTCATTGTACCATGCATCAGACTTAAGAAAATAACACAATTCATTGATTATTCTAATCAGATGTGCCAAAACCCAAAAGTACATAAAGAGTGCCCTTCTAACAACCCAAAAGTTTGAACTTTGGTTCAGATGATTCAGAAACTGCGAGTCTTTGATTCATGCAATCCAAGCTCATGCTTGGAAATAAAGAGTGCCCTTCTAGCATCTATGGAAAATAAGCTTGGTTTTAGTATTATTTTCCAAGCGAACGACATATGATCATAGTTAATGTTTATGATACTATTTTCTAAAGAATCTATTAGTGTAACAAAATTCAAGTATGGTCATTTTTCTCTTTATATGACCATACTAAGAAGAGGTTAGTGATGCTCAAACAGCAAGTCCAAAGCACTCAAAAAAGAATATCATACCCCAGCAATACAACATAAAAATTCAAGTCATTGCTTAGAAAGGATGATGCTTATAATGTGGAATTTTTTCTCCTTGGTTTATGAACTCAATCCCATAATGACATTGACATATTACATAGAAAAACATCCACTTTCTTTACATATTACATTAACATCACTGGAGCCAATCTACTTGTTTCCAACATGTCTCGACACATGTCATAGTATATTGATAAAAGTACGAATTCACATATTACATATTACATTGACATACGATACACTATAATAAACTAAATTGATAAAGACCACAAACACAACATTGAATGTCATCTACAAATTATTCTAAATCGGGAATTATATACAACAATGAAATTCGAAATTGATATAATTGTATGCATGTTTCTGCAATACGCAAATGTTGCCAAAAATTCCAGAATACAACCATGATCCTCCAGAATTGGCACCACATCCAGTAAAAAAATTATACATCACTTTAACACATTTTATTTTTCTCCGGTTTCTTTTTCTCCAGCAATACAATAGTCCATTATACATTTCTCGGTTCTCTCACTTTTCATTTCTCACTTATGATTTCTCAGCATCATCAGCTACTCTTGTGATTTTTCTCTTGTGAAATTCTCACTTGTACATGCACATGTAATATCTGCAAAAAATAACTTGTCACCAGTTAGTAATTCCAAAAAAATATAAAAAAAAACAAAACAAAAACAAATATTGATACTTACCCAATAAAGCTAACACTACTAACTGCAATACAAAACTGGAAAAATTAAAAAAAAACCACCAGGGTAAGTGGACACTATGGAATTTTAGAAACATGCCGGATAGGTGTACATAATGGAATTTTAGAAAGGGATGCAGTACATACAATGAGATGCAGTAAATAATGAAATTTTAGAAACCTCTAATAACATAGTCTTAATTCAAAGACAATAGAAAGAGGCAAGTTGATTTCCTAAAGAAATGTGGTACCTTTAAGTTTTTTTGCCTGAGTGGTTGTATGCCCTTGCTTTTCACATTGCAATGGCCAAAATGCATTTTATTTTCCATCTTCAGAAATCAGAAGATTCAGCAATGAAATTATCATAAACCTGCAACCCTTACTTAAAAAATCAACTTTGGTTAAGTTACATATGTGACACTACCATGAAAAAAATATTTTTACCTTGGGAATATATATATATATTAATTTACCTCCATGTATATGCTTCCAGGTTCCAGCTTCCAGGTGTGCATCTCAAACAGATATGAGATGTCATAATATGGAGAAAGAGGATGCAATGATTATAGTTCAAATATGTATTTATAGATGCAAGTTTGTAGTATAACCAAATAAGCATATAATTATACCAGGTCCAATTATGGACATCAATATAAAAAGCCATGTTTGTATAGCACTTCACTTACATTTTGCAATTTCTCTGTCATAATTTCTCTTTCAATATAAAAAGCCATGTTTGTTTACAAAGGAATACGATAATCATGTCTCTCTTTAATGAGATATAATTATAACACTGAAAGAATTCTAGATACAACATAATACACACATACTCCAAAAATTATGAAGCATATGAGATATTGTCTCTTCAAAATATACCAATTAAGCACATGGTAATCTGAAATTAAATGATTGGTTTTTGCATAAAATTGATATTATTTCAAGTTTAAATATGCACTTTATTTTTTTAGAACTAATGAATTGGATACATCAATGCAAAACCGACTTCATTGAATGGATTTATTAGCTAGCTCCTATAAAAAATGTAAATGCCAAACAATTAGAACAAAAGAAAACAAAAGCTCTGTAAAATGGGTCTCCTTTCGTCCTCTCACTTCTCATTTCCTTTCCACTTACCACCTTTGTTGCCTTGTCACACCACCAACAGCATCCCCACTACGAACATTGCTCCATTGTCGAAGACTTCTGTGCCTATTGTCTGTCAAGCTTCGAGGCCTCCAACTTTCACAACTTGGCCTTTCTTGTGGCCACACAAGCGAAATTTAGCCAATTGTCTATCATGTTGTGCAGCCCTATGGCATTCTAGAACATCCAGCAAGATTGCATGAAAACCCCAAAAAACATATAACCCATCTATCAAAATTTTATGGTTTCTTTTGTTTTTCTGTCCAAAATCATATTGATGCAATGTGGTTGGATTTTGGGTTATTTTGTTTGCGTTTTGAATTTGCTTCTTTCTAATAGGCCAGGTTTCAAATAGGCAGGTTTGAAATAGGTCAGGTTGTTCATATGGCAGATTAAAAAAAGCTTTGGACCTATTTCAAACCTATTTCAAACCCAGAAGGCCATGTTTGAAATAGGCCAGGTTTTTTCATATGTTCAGCACCAAGCATAACCCAGGCATAACCCAGGCATGCACCAAACATATGAACAAAATTGAGTTGGGTTCAAACCTGCCTATGAACAAAATAACCCAGGTCTGAAATAGGTCCAAACCAGGCCTGCACAAAGTAACCCAGAACACAAATAAATGAATACTGCCATATGAACAATGCAAATAAATTTTTTAATCTCAACTCAAGTAACTGCCATAGTAATTATTCCATATGAAAGATTTCTGTTAGCACATATTTAACATGGACCTATTCTTGTAGAACTTTGGATGTAACTACTGTACAGTAGACGTGATTTGATATGGACTCAAAATCCCTTAAACCGATACAAAAATGACCAAGATTGTTAAAATGCTGTTGTAGTTAAAAAGCTTTGGTGTCCCTATTCATATGCCTTCTATTTGTCTGGTATGTGATTATTCTCTACATTGGATTCCTCAACTTTATGGAGGTTTACAGATTATGCAATCAACCATGTGCACACACACACACACATGCAAGCAGATATGCACCCTTGCAATTCAACATACTTGGCATAAGTGCTTCTGATTCATCATATGCCCCATTTTGATGACCTAAAGCTCCTCTCACACCTAAATCAATCTAAAATAATGAGGAATCATTAAAACGATGAGACAAAAATGATTGAGAGATTGAAAAGGTATAATTTAAATTGCCTTAAAATTAATGTCTCATGCGTGCTTATTTAGAAAATTAGTGAACATACCAAAAGAGAAAAAGGCCAAGTGATGCGTGAACAAAGTTACAAAATTATATCATTACTCCAATATATATTTAAACATTGCCATATATATTTAAGGACTGCCATATATAACTATCGTTAAGGACTGCCATATATAACTATCGTTAAGGACTGCCATATCTAATTATATTTAAAGAATTTATTTAAGGACTGCCATATCTTTTTTGGTGTTTCCTTTTTTATGATAATTTTTTATCAAGCTAAAATAATTCAAAATTGTATCAGGACAGCTATATATATCAAGGTAATTTTATATCAAGACTGCCATATGTAGTCATGATATAATGGCATAATATGGTTTTTAAAGATATGGCTAACAATATGACTAATGGCATAAATAAAATTGCTATATATTGTCATATAATGGCATAGTTTTGCCAAAAGTTTAGTAACCTGTTATAATCTTTTTTTGGCAAAAAAACTACTTTTGGCATAGTAGTTGTTACGCCTATTTGACCGAGATCCCAAAAGACACGAGCCCAGGAGCCCGACTACTGGTCGAAGGCCCACCTGCATCCTCAAGCCCATTCAACAAAGGCCCTGTAAGGGATCTTCTCGAATGTCGATCTGACCCGGCCCCGATAACCCGCTGGACACTCACCCACTCCTGCGAAAACCGTTCCCCCGAACGCGCGACCACTAAATGGCGGTAATGGGGAGGTGCTGGAATGGCGAAGAGAGCGGCGGCGAGGGGGCGGATTGATGGGGCACGATCGAGGGCGGGTGTGGGACGTGGGCCAGAGGGAATCACGCAGGGAGCTCTACAAAGGGGCTCGGGGGACGAAGAAGAAAAGGACCACATCTCAGGTAACAAAACCTAAGGTACTCCATCAACGACCTCGTTCCCCCAATTCATCTCCTTCCTCCCCCGCTCACGCCGAGAGACGCCGTTACGATCTCCTCACGAGTCGAACCGTCTCCGCCGGGCCTCCTTTCTCAGATCACTATCTGACTTAGGCATCGGAGGGGATTTGGCCGGAACCAAGGTCCGGCCCCCTGACGAGCGTTCTCGTCTACGCAGGTGGACAGCTGATCAACGGGCCGAGGCTACCCCTCGCCCCTTTCCGACCACTCGATCGACTGGATAGTGAGGCTTCCCCTCACCGTCAACCTGCCGAGGCCGAGCACGCCCTACCGAGGCCGGGCGTCTTAGTCGGGTCCGAGATTCCCCCTCGCCTCCCGTCGGCCGTGCATCTACCCGGGCGACTGAGGCTACCCCTCGTCCCCCTTTCAGTCGAGGCCGAGCACGTCTATCTGAGGCCGAGCGTCTCAACCAGGGCCGAGGCTTCCCCTCGCCCCTTCTGCACCAATTCGAAGCCCCCCAAGGGACCCAAAGCGGGCCCCTTGACCACGTTGACCGGGTTCTCCACGGTCAACGCTTTGTAGTGAGAAAACACTCTGAAACATCTGGCGCCGTCTGTGGGAACCTGAAAATCATCCCACAAAGCAGAAAACCACACCAACAATGGCACGAGCCAGCAACGGAAGGAAGCGCATGCCCCCCATCCCGGAGGAGGGGAATGACGCATCGAATGGCAACCCCGAGGACATGCCCGTCGGCGACCACCATGCCCTCTCAACCGAAGAGACCGGCGGCTCAGAACTGGCCATGCAAGGACAACTCCGCGCCCTGGCTCAGGAGACCAACGCAAGCCTCCAGACGTTGGTCGCGACGGTGCAGCAACTCGTCGGCCCGACGCCGCCCAACAGGGGCACGCTGGACGATGGCCATCGATGGACAGGGGATCCCCCGCACTTGCGGTCTGCCGTGGTCGACGACCACGGGGTCCAGAAACCGAACACGGAGCGTCGGTTCACGCTGTCCGGCTCTCGTCAGGCGAGGTCACGCGCCTCCTCACCCTATCGTGAAAGGAGCCGAAGAGAGACCGAAGGGACGGACGGCGAATCGAGGACGGCATCGTCTCGTCGATCACGGTCGTCCCGCTGCAGGAGAAGCGAACGACACCACTCGAGAGACCGATCACGGCGGAGCAGGAGCTCCCGCAGGAGGAGTCGGGAGCGTCGGGACAGCCCGACCCCCAGCGTGGCGAAGGCTGTGGAGCCAGCCCCACTGGCGCCGGTGCTACCTCCACCCCCGATCGATCCAGAGGCAGGCGAGTACTGCATTCCCGGAGGCATTCACGGAGACCGGTGTCCCTTATCACGGAGAATAACCGACGCACGGGTCCCCTCTCGATTCAGGATCCCGGTGCTGGGAAAGTACGACGGAATAGGAGACCCGTCACACCACGTGATGGACTACGAGGGGGACATGGCCTTCTAGGGAGCTGACGAAGACCTGCTTTGCCGGGGCTTCTATTCTACTCTCAGGGGAGTGGCGAGGATCTGGTACCACAGCCTGCCCGGCCGCTCCATCGACAGTTTCGAACAACTCGCCCAGTTGTTCTGCAAACAGTTCATGGCGGGGAGGCTGATCAAACCTGGTGCCGAACATCTGTTCAACATAGTGCAAGGCCCGGCCGAGCCACTCCGACAGTTCATGCGCCGCTTCAATGCGGAAAGGCTGAACGTGAACAACCCACCCGACCTGGTGGTCCAGACAGCCCTTAAGAAAGGACTTCGCCACAGGGGCCTCAAGAAGTCCCTACACAACGACCCCCCGAAGGACCTCCCCGGGATCATGGCAAGGGCCGAACGCTTCATGCTGACCGAGGAGGCCTTGGCCGAAGATGCAGGAAAAGCCGCTCGAGGGACCAAGCGTGGCGACGGCGGACGAGTTAGCCCCGAAGGGTACCGGACCGAGAAGAGGCAGAGGAACAGGCAGCGGGGAGAAAGCGCGAGGGATACCACCACGGACGCCATTCTCGCCCAAGTACAGAAGGAAGAGCGAGCTGATCGCCCCCCACCGAAGGCTAAAAGAGGCGGGAAGAACAGGGAGAAGTACTGCAAGTACCACAAGGACGATGGTCATGACACAGAAGATTGCTGGCATTTGAAAAAGGACATTGAGAAGCTGATGAGCCGAGGGCACGCCAGGAATCAGGCCGACGAGCCGGCCCACGGAGAAGGGACCTCCACACAGCCGGACAAGGGGAAGAAGATCAACACCGTCCAAGGCCCCCTCCGCATCATAAAGTGAGCGGGCGACGTCTCTCCCCCCGGAAGCGGCCTAGTATGAGGGAGTTATCTAAGTTTACATCCCTCTGTCTAGCTTCATTTCTTTTTTTTCCATTTCCTCCAAATGTACCGGTCCGACAGGACTCTTGAGAGTACAAATGCATCCCTTTTGTTGTCTTCATTTAAAACCCCGACGGAGTTGACATGACACCAATAGCACGAAAGGTTGGGGACCGCCGCCTCACTGGAGGAGGAAGAGGAGCTTTGCCCTCGCCGACCGACTCCAGCGCCCATAAGTCTGGGGGCAATTCCCCCAGCAGGCACGGACGCCGACCGGTCCTAAGCAGAGGAGCTTTGCCCTCGCCGACCGACTCCAGTGCTCATAAGTCTGGGGGCAATTCCCCCAGCAGGCACGGACGCCGACCGGTCCTAAGCCGAGGGGCTTTGCCCTCGCCCACCGACTCCAGCGCCCATAAGTCTGGGGGCAATTCCCCCAGCAGGCACGGACGCCGACCGGTCCTAAGCCGATGAGCTTTGCCCTCGCCGACCAACTCCAGCGCTCATAAGTCTGGGGGCAATTCCCCCAGCAGGCACGGACGCCGACCGGTCCTAAGCCGAGGAGCTCTGCCCTCGCTGACCGACTCCTGCGCCCCTAAGTCTGGGGAAAATCCCCCAAGCCGACGCCAACGTCGTCCAGTCCTAGGCCAAGAACAAGGCGACAATGCAAAGTACACGAGAAGTACGAGTAAGTCCATTTCGTTTATAATAGTTAACCAGAGTACAAAAATGTGTCTTATTTATAGGGGATCGAGGCGAAGGAAACACCCTACAAACAATCTGCTCACGACGAATGACAGAGTTCTTCGCCTACAGAAGCTAGATCGACACCGACAGAGCAAAATTGGTTGACAAAAGACCCGAAGTAGGAAGCCCAAGCTAGCAGCCATGCAACCAGCAATTGTTGGCCACAGAGCCGATAACGAAGCCGAAGGAGATAGCGGGGGCCAGGGATCCATTTCAAGTAGACTGGCCCAAAGCGAAGCGGATGCTTAAAAATTTGAGGATAAGGCCGGGAGGGACGGCTTAGGGAGCCCGAGCTAGGGAGGACACATCCTCGGGCACTTCGCCCTGCTCGGAGCGAGGGGGATCGACCGACGGTGAGGCTTGCCGAACACGCTCCGCACATTCCCGGAAAGAAGACTGGACGACTTCGACGATCCGAGGGGCGATGCGGTCTTCATACTTACCGAAGGCCTCCCTGAGAACCTCGAAGATCCTCTTCCCCAGGGTCTCGACGACGCCCTTCTCCACCTCCTCTGCAAGCCGCATCACCTGTCGCCGATCCGACAGTTCCCTCTGAAGCTCCTCCCTCTCCAGGCGGAACGACTCCGCCGTTTCCTCAGCCGACTGATGAGCATCCTCCAGCTTTCCTTGGAGGTCAACCTCTCGTCCCTCCAACTCGGCCACGCGGAGGTTGAGACGCCGAGACTCCATCTGGGCCGCCGTCATATCCACCTCAGCCGCCCCGGCCCGCTCCTGAGCCCTCATGGAGGACTCCTCCAGCTCCCTCAAGCGAACGGCTCGACACTGCAACTCCACAGCGAGCGCTGAACCCTGAAAAGACGAGACATGGGCTAAGAAGAGGATAAAGAGAAAGAGAGGATAGCAAGATAACCGAACCTGTTGAAGGATCCAGACCAAGGAATCCGACATCTTGTCGGCCGTGATCTTCTTGAGGAGGCTGCGGTCCCGGGGAGGGACAGAGACCTCGGCAACCTGCTGGGCCAGGGCTCGGTCAACAAACATCGAACTCCCAGGGACGACGATCGAAGCCAAGTCGCTCGCCAACAAGGCCCCGACCCCTGGTGATACGGGCGAAGACGCTGCGAGGGGGGTGGCTGGCAAAGCTATCGAAGGATCCCCGGCGGTCGCCACGGGAAGCGCAGAACCCGCCGGACCGGAGGGATCCACGTCCTCCTTCCTCTTCTTTCCACCGTGGGGCTCCGAAGGTGCCGGAGGGGAACGCTTCCGCCTCGCACCATCCTCACCCCCCGGAAGGGGATCACCAGAAGAAGAGGCGGGAGGCGCGGCCACCACCTTACCCACGGAAGGCTCGGCTCGGCGCACTTCCTCCTCAACGGTCCTCCGAGGCGCCCTTCCAGAGGTACTACCTCGGCTCCGAGCGGCTCCACGACGGATCAGCTCGTCGACGTCACGGACGAATTCGCGGCCAGCCATCCCTGCAAAGGAGACCGAAATCAGGATGAGTCATAGGGCGATCCGGGGATGAAAAAGCGACCTACCCGGAGACCACAAGACGGCCTTCAGGAGTAGGTCGTCCAGCAAAGACCAAATGGACTTCGTTTCCAAAGGAAGAGCCAACAGAAGCGCAGCGGCTGCCCGGTCGGCGTCTGAGAGAACTAACGACGGGCGAGGATGGACAGAACTGCCCCAGCTTGTTAGAATCTGGGCCTCACCCAAGAAGACCACGAAAACATAATCCGAGTTCCAATCCCCTGACCAGCGGGGTAACCCGATCAGGCATTCCCTCCTCGAACGAGCTCGGAGTAGCAGCCATGACCCTGGACCGACCGTCTGGACCTGGTAAAAGTGGAAGAGAAGGGGGAGAGTCGGCTCCAGACCACGGGTACAGCAGAGCGTTACGAAGCCCGTCAGTACCGCGATCGAACACGGGGCGAACTGACACAGGGACACTGTGAAATGTTCCAAGACCTGGATGAAGAAGGGATGGAGCGGGAAGCGAAGACCCAGGCGGAACATCTCGACGTAGACGCCGACCTCATTGCTCCTCGGAAGGCAAATCCGCTCGTCGACAAATGGAACCCGAACCTCGTATGGGAAGCAGAGATATCTTTCCCGGATCTCCGCGGCCACCGAAGGAGGGGTCCTCGACGGCGTACGGAGGACAACCGGGGGCACATTAAGCCGTACGGCAGCCGACGCCACGTCATCACGGGCGTAGTCTGGAAAAAGTTTCTCCTTCCCCTTATCCTGAAGAGAACGACTCCCGGCGGGGGAACCTGATCCCCCTAGCCGGGGCTCACCCTGCCATGACTCCGAAGGATCCCTTGCCCTTGGACCAGAACCGCCTATCCTAAGGGTAGCCATAAGATGAAAGCGAGAGAGGAATTACCTTTTTTCGACTAGTCTGGAGAAGGCAAGGAAGCGAAGGCGACGGGAAACTCCGAGTTGTGGAAAGCTTTGAATACCGGGAGAAGCAAGAGAGAAGTGGAGATCAACGCGGCTGAGGATTTTATATACCGGGCGCTGAGGTGAATTCGAAGCGGCTGACAAGAACGCGCGGCAGGCTTCGAAGAACTGGCGGCGTTTCGAAACCGGCGCCAGGGGAAGTCCAATCGACCCGCCTCATCATGACCTACATTTATGACCACGCCTCGGCTGAAGCGCCACTCGGAACCCCATGAGGCGAAGCGGTTATACCAAGCTAACCGAGGCCGATCGATCCCACCGATGGCGGCGCCCGAACCCCTCAGCTTCTCAATTGAAGACGGCCCCGCGAACGGAGGGGGTAAGTTTGCAGCCACACGTGGCGGCATCAGAGGACCGACGGCGCTTTGGAGCCCGTGCCTTAAAAATATCGAACGGGCCCACCCGTGATGACGACTAATAAATGAGTCGGCATCGACTGGCGAGCTTGTCAAAATCGGCAGAGGTCACATCGGCCGAGCCGAACAGGCCGAAGCCAATCAACTCGACCGATGGGGGCAATTGTTACGCATATTTGACCGAGATCCCAAAAGACACGAGCCCAGGAGCCCGACTACTGGTCGAAGGCCCACCTGCATCCTCAAGCCCATTCAACAAAGGCCCTGTAAGGGATCTTCTCGAATGTCGATCCGACCCGGCCCCGATAACCCGCTGGACACTCACCCACTCTTGCGAAAACCGTTCCCCCGAACGCGCGACCACTAAATGGCGGTAATGGGGAGGTGCTGGAATGGCGAAGAGAGCGGCGGCGAGGGGGCGGATTGATGGGGCACGATCGAGGGCGGGCGTGGGACGTGGGCCAGAGGGAATCACGCAGGGAGCTCTACAAAGGGGCTCGGGGGACGACGAAGAAAAGGACCACATCTCAGGTAACAAAACCTAAGGTACTCCATCAACGACCTCGTTCCCCCAATTCATCTCCTTCCTCCCCCGCTCGCGCCGAGAGACGCCGTTACGATCTCCTCACGAGTCAAACCGTCTCCGCCGGGCCTCCTTTCTCAGATCACTATCTGACTTAGGCATCGGAGGGGATTTGGCCGGAACCAAGGTCCGGCCCCCTGACGAGCGTTCTCGTCTACGCAGGTGGACAGCTGATCAACGGGCCGAGGCTACCCCTCGCCCCTTTCCGACCACTCGATCGACTGGATAGTGAGGCTTCCCCTCACCGTCAACCTGCCGAGGCCGAGCACGCCCTACCGAGGCCGAGCGTCTTAGTCGGGTCCGAGATTCCCCCTCGCCTCCCGTCGGCCGTGCATATACCCGGGCGACTGAGGCTACCCCTCGTCCCCCTTTCAGCCGAGGCCGAGCACGTCTATCCGAGGCCGAGCGTCTCAACCAGGGCCGAGGCTTCCCCTCGCCCCTTCTGCACCAATTCGAAGCCCCCCAAGGGACCCAAAGCGGGCCCCTTGACCACGTTGACCGGGTTCTCCACGGTCATCGCTTTGTAGTGAGAAAACACTCTGAAACAGTAGTCATATAATATTAACAGAAAAACTAAAATAACAGATCTAAAGCATCGAAATTAGGAAGAGTATACCGTTGAAGATTTGAATACGACGATGGATTCCTGATCATCTCACAGAAAATGATATCAACCCATCGGTAGAAGAGCAAACTACGAAGCACAATGTAACATGAGACATCGATCCAGCCATCTCTATAACCTTTGCACTCAGCTCAATAACTCATAGCAAAACTCTCTTGATAGCAACACCCTGGTAATAAAAAAAGGGGAAGGATATCACTTAAAACCATGTATGAAGTGTTCATCTCCAGATTCTAATACCTTTAGCTTTGACATATTAGCATTTGATAGCAACATCGTCATGTTTCAAAACTCATCTACTCGCCTACCAATCAAATTTTCTCCAAAAATACAACTTACATCGAACCTTCCATATGGGAAAAAATTTCAAACACACTTACCCATGCATTATTATGTAATGCATGTTTTGAACGGAACAAACTACACACTTTTTATAATTAGGAATCCATTGATCAGTCCAAACAGCACACCCATAAACATGTTTTTTGGAAATATTAAAATTACTACACCATCATTAACATGTGCCTAAAATTAGAATATGATTTTGTTAGCAATTCTATTGATACAGAGACTAATTTTGGAAACTTATTAACAATTCAAAGGTTAAAATAAAAAAAATTTCGTCTCTTAAATGTTTGAACCAGAACCGACGAATATCATCATCATAACAAAACAAAATTTCAAAAGAGTTGATCAATGGCATTAATACTTTGCAAACATGTCGCAGATATGTCTTTTGGCACCGAATAATTTCCAGAAGATACCAATATAGTTTCAAGCTCCTTCGTCAAATCATTCTCCCTACCAATGACCACAATAATATGGTCGGCGTTATTGATTGTTTGGAGTTCTGCAACATGAACTTTCTACTTAATATTGCGGCTATACTCTAAAGGAACCACATGATCTTCATGACCATGTATCAGCTCAACTGGTGTCTGCTCTCTCTTCAACACTTCCAGGTGTTGATCTAATAAGTTGGCACCTCCACGTGACATTGTGCATTGTGTGCCATGCTGAATGATGAGTGTGCATGCTCAAATCTTTGATGATAAAGTAGAGATCCCTGCAAATTTAACAAAACAATTTTTGAACATTTATTTTTAAGAAGAAAAACCTACATAACATAAAGAATGGAAATGATCAAAGAAATTTAAGGACATTTTTATTACCTTCTCCTAATGAATAGTCTCATGATCTACTCCCATTTCAGGTGATTCCTGCATACAATGAAGTAGACGGTTTGACCCAAATGTTTATACCATGACATACTGATGATCCAAACAGTAGCGGCGACCAAACTTTTCTTTGAGCTAGTCTCTTCAGAACAGTACAACTCGCTTTTCAGAATGAGAGAAATATGGCTGAACAACAAAGCATAGAATTAATTGATACAATTCAAAACAATAAAATGGAGAGCTTATACAGTGTGAAAAAAGTTCAGCTTACAGGTGTAATTAATGAAATTTCACGGATTTTGGATACTTTGCAGCCAAGGAAATTGCAAGTACACAACCCATGGAATGAGCAACCAAGTGAAAATAATTTAATTGAAATTGTCTGATAACAGAGTTATCAATCTGTTCCAGATGTTCTTCTAATGTGTAAAGACAATTGGTTGGCTATGGACTTCTACCGAAATTTAAAGAGTAAACCCACAAACATTAACAACCATTAAATTGAACACCAAAAAAGTTGGAACACAGAAATAAGATCAAAGAATATACAAAAATGTATTTTGTTATTGTTGGTCTAATTAATTTTCAGTCAAATATCAATGTCTGAGTACCCAAATCAACCCAAATCCCCAGTAAAGGGTACTAAATTGCAATAAGATCAAATAAACGGTACTAACATGCAATAAAATCCAGATCAACAAAAATTTAATCTAGGATTCTAGAGAGAGACAGAGTCACATACCAAAGTTTGAGTACCCAAATCCAAAGTTCACTACTGGCTTGCTTTTAAACCCAAATTATCCTAAACATTCAAGAACATTCACCAAAACCAAAACCACAGCCTCAAAACCAAAGGCCTCAAAACAATCCAGAACCAAAAACAATAACACCAAAACCAAAGCCTGCACCCATCACAGTATATGAATGTTCATTGTGTCCTAACATTTTACGTGTTGATCCCTAAGTTTTCAAAAGAGCAGTATGACATGGTTGCCAAATTTTAAAAATAGGTTGGATAGATGTAAGCTTTACATGCATTTAAAATGTAAAATTATCTCATCACTTCACCATACAAAAAAATGCTGGAAATTAAATTGTAATAAAATATATATTGATAAAAAATATATGTTTTGTAGAGCTCCATGAAGCTTGCAGACTGCAATTAGAAAAATATTGGCCATCATGGTGACATTTACAATGTGACACAGATCTGTCATTTGCCCCAAACCTATTATCATTAATCTCTAAGTTAAAACCTATGAAGGACTGCATTATTTACAAATTCTCCCTGTATAGTTGAACTGTGACTCTTATAATGCAAACAAATTTAACAATAGCATTGTTAAGACTCAAATTTGAAGATCGTCACCCAAGATTTCCAAACAAAACAAATAAATACTGCTTTCATCCAATTTCAATCTGCATTTCTAGCATTTTTAGCATTAGCATTTCTAGCATTTATCCAAATCTCATTCTGTATTTCTATCATTTATCTAATTTCACAAAAAAGGAGAAAGTGAATTAAATTATGAACTATATTCTTAAAGACCATCAAAAAATGGCAATACTCAGGACAAATCACAATCCTTTTTGAGTGAACAAATCAAAGAGATCACCTTTTTGATTGCATATCAGGAAATTTCTAGTAGCTCATGTCTGAAAACAAAACTTTAATTACAGAACCACATGCTTCTTAAGAAAAATACTGCACTTAAGATGAAAAATCTTAAAAATTTGAAGCTTATGACAACAAAACACTAAACCAAATTGGTAATGATAATATCAATAAAGCTTAAGCAAGATGAGCTCTGGATCTAAAACCAATGATCGTAAATCATTCATAAAATTCCAGAAAAAACATCGTGTTCAAATAAAAGAACAGATCTTAATTATAGAAGAAAACCCAGAAAAATTCACTTGATCAATAATTATTAACCAAAAATCCAAAAAATCACTGAATTATCCAAACAAAATCCATTTCTACATTATCAACCAAGGATCCAAACAAAATTCTCAATCAAACAACCAAACAGATCAGAATTAGCCTCTCAACCCCCCCCCCCCCCAAATTGCAGAATCCAAGGCATTCACCTCAAAATCAACCATTTGTGAACTACACCACATCAGATTCTTTAAAATTCAAGATCGTCGTGAGGAAATTCCCATCTAATGAACTCCGGCACATAATATACATCGAATTTCACCATCCGACCATCTTTGTCCTTCACACTACCATCACCACGGGAACACCTACTTGCAGCTGCCTATTTTCAAACAAAAACAAACAAAAAATTAACTTTTCTTCTTTGAGGAATTGCTACAAACACCAGGGATCTCTCTACTTAAAAAACAAAATTATTCTATTAACAAAAGAGTAAATAATATACTGGGATATTAGTCATGATCTTTGTACTTTAATAGCATATCCTTTTGTTTTGTTTCCCTCGCTGTTTTACTAAATTAACAAATTTCCAATGCAACATAACTAAATATTAATAAAGCAATGATAAAATTAAGCTTTTACTGCTCCTCAGTACATATCAATTATTAATTAGAATCTTAGATCCACAGGTAAAAGACCACATCGAAATCTGATTCAAAATTAGAGGAAAAATAGAACTCACAGCTTGTGGCTACTGTTGCGAATTCCATCTTCTTCTTCTTGGATTTCTTCTTCTTCGTTTTCTTGTCCTTCTCATCCTCCTCAAAATCCATCCGATTAAAATCTCATTCTCCTCAAAATCCCTCTAACTTATGAGGTCTCTCTCTTTGGGCAGGCACTTGGCAGAAATCATGTCTTTGACGATCGCAACATCGAGGTCCTTCAAGATCAACGATCAGTCACTTCAGATTTGGGTTTGTTTCGTGAATGTCTCAATAAATGGAGCAACGGACATTCATACTTCAATTTCTGTATGAATCAGACATTAAACACCGGATCAAAAAATGTCAACTATTTCGTTGTTAAAATTGTTACTTTTGTTGGCATACACATGATCTTGTGTCATCAAGCATTAAACATTAAACCCACTGAAGATGATGCAGAGCTCTGGTCTTAAACATCAAACATTAAACCCATATGATGTAGATCCTTCAACAAAATTTGACCTTTTATACAAATAACTGGAGAAAATCAGAACAAAAACTTCTTTAAAGATGATACATACATTGAGCAGCAAAAAATTGGTCTCATCCATGCGGACCAAAAATTTATACCATAACACTAAGTCATCACAGCCATACATGGGTCCAAAAGACAATCACACATGTATGTGATTTTGGCATATCCAATTTTTTGAGCTTGTAATTCTTTTCATTTTAAGTTATAGAACTATAATTAAAATTTTGAATACAGTGAACATGTTTAATATTGAAAAAGAAACTACATGTGAATATGTGAGAAAATCTTGCTATTGATTCTTTGGAAGTTGGCACATCCCAATAGAACAGTAACATTGAATAATCCAAACTATGAATCAATCATTGGTTTAAGGCCCCAAGTAAATCCTAGAGTTTCTTTGTAGGTCTGGATCCCTTAAAATGTGTTAGTTGTGGATTGACCTAGTAAAAATGACAGACATTTGAAGAGAAGCATATGTTGCTACTTGAGCAACTGACCAATGTTGTATCGATTTAAAATCCCAAGAAAGTGGGCTGAAAAGCCTCCTTGGAACTCCAGAAGGAACTTTGCTAGGGACTGAGTATGACATTACAGTCCACACAATGACCATCAAAGGAACTCCATTGTCAGCGATGAAACTTCTAAACCACCCTGCATTCATCATTGAGAGTTTAGCAATCGTTCCCAGACAATTATCTTAAACAAACTAAATAACAGTGGATATTCATATGCATGTGCCATATCTCCATGACCTTGCCCTTCGGCTCTTTAATGCAATATACAAAAGAACACCTTGCTCAGCCTCGTCAGCCGACAGATCTCTGCGAACCAATACGAACCAACGACAGAGATTAATGAATACAACTTCTTGGAAATATAGTGCAGAATGAATTTCAGTTTTGTGCAAGTCTAAATTTGTACGTCTAAATATAATTCAAATGATGCTAGTTCTGTCAATTATAATTCAAATATATTGCAAGTCTAACTATAATGCACTATAATTCTGATAGAGTGGTAGCAAAACAACTGGAAGTTACCATGATGAATGGATCTCATAGAGATAGAGATAGATAGAATTTTGATGAATTTGAAAAGAAAAGATAAGCAAAACAACCGGATATCCATGCAACATACCCATAATATAGAGATAGAAAGAATTTTGATGAATGGGTCTGAAAATAAGCAAAACAACCGGAAGTCACATGCTCTCCATCAATGCATTTATTGCAACATACCCATCAACAAAAAAACCAATCTTATTTGTATCTAACAAAGTTGGGACTTTGAAAATACGCATTTGCATAATTTTCTGAAAAATTCCATTGCCCTAAAGTTTGGAAAAAGAGATGTAGGTACTTATTCTGGCGATTTGCATAGTAGAATTCGTGGGAAATGGTTGCAGGCGATTTAACTAAAAGCTGCAATTTTTAGTTCAAATGTTATATGTGAAGAAATTGACAATGAAGATCAATGAAGATCAATTTCAGGAACGTTATAGAAGCTGCAAGTTAACTTGATTTCAGGATCTTCTGACAATGAAGATCAATGAAGCTGAAATTCATTGAAGCTGAAATTTAACTTTTAGATGCCTACCGTGACATGACAATAAAGCTTCAATTTAACTAAAAGCTTTTCAGCTATCATTGGCAATACCATTGAAAGGTTCAATTTAACTTTTAAATTGCAACTTGAATTTCAGCTGTCATTGGCAATACCATTGAAATTGCAACTTGAATTTCAGCTTCTATGAAAATTGATCCTATAAATTTCAGCTTTTAGTTAAATTTCAGCTCTTAGTTAAATTGACAATGAAGATCAATGAAGATCAATTTCTTCTGAACTCTCTCGAACTAAAATCAATGAAGATCAATGAAGATCCTGAGATGTTTTTTCCTGAAAAAATCAATGAAGATCCTCAGACACGAAAAAAACAGAAAATTCACATCGTATTGGTTAACATAAAAATACTTGAAACCTGAAGATCAATTCCAGTTTATTAACATCGTATTTCTAGCACCCTCAACTTTCTCTATAACAGTGACAAATAAAAGCCAAGGAAACACATCATTTGTGAAATCCCGCTCCTAACTCCAGTTAAATAAAGGCCAAGAATACATTTCTCTTTGTAGCCTTCCATAGAGAGCAGCTGATGATGAAAAGAAAAACAATCCTCGAGAGTGTTCTTCGAGGAACAGAACATCTATTAGAGAAAAATTGTAAATTCGCCATGAGGCAAGATTTTTTGTGGATGAAGATCCATTTTAATCTATGGTTTCATTGGTTAAATACGTCTATAATAAGTATTATTGTAGCAAAACAATAATGACAGATAATTTTCCTCCACATTTCCATTTTGTGGTAAATGTTGCAACAGATCAATTCAATTACATATATAGAAAAATACAATAACATATGCAAATGTGTTTCACAAACACCCGCGCACGGGGGGGGGGGGGGGGATGGCATATTTGCATAAGCAAATCATATGGTTGAGTTCAACAATCGCCAGCTCACATTCAAATGCCAATGCAACCATACAAAGAAACATTCTTTTTTCCACAATCAACAATTGAATTGTACAAATACACACATGGCTAACCTCAGTTTAGGCTTGGTCTACATCAAGCATTTACATGCAAAGTTTCTAGGCAAGCACAACTTGCTCAGCCTCGCCAGCCGACAAATCTCTGTGAACCAATACAAACCAACGACAGAGATTAATGAATACAACTTCTTGGAAATATAGTGCAGAATGAATTTCAGTTTTGTGCAAGTCTAAATTTGCAAGTCTAAATATAATTCAAATGATGTTAGTTCTATCAATTATAATTCAAATATATTGCAAGTCTAACTATAATGCACTATAATTCTGATAGAGTGGTAGCATAACAACCGGAAGTTACCATGCTGAATGGAGATAGAGATAGATAGAATTTTGATGAATTTGAAAAGAAAAGATGTGTTTTGATGAATGATATCCATGCAACATACCCATAATATAGAGATAGAGAGAATTTTGATGAATGGATCTGAAAATAAGCAAAACAACCGGAAGTCACATGCTCTCCATCAATGCATTTATTGCAACATACCCATCAACAAAAAAACCAATCTTACTTGTATCTAACAAAGTTGGGACTTTGAAAATAACCATTTGCATAATTTTCTGAAAAATTCCATTGCCCTAAAGTTTGGAAAAAGAGATGTAGGTACTTATTCTGGCGATTTGCATAGTAGAATTCGTGGGAAATGGTTGCAGGCGATTTAACTAAAAGCTGCAATTTTTAGTTCAAATGTTATATGTTAAGAAATTGATAATGAAGATAAATGAAGATCAATTTCAGGAACTTCATAGAAGCTGCAAGTTAACTTGATTTCAGGATCTTCTGACAATGAAGATCAATGAAGCTGAAATTCATAGAAGCTGAAATTTAACTTTTAGATGCCTACCGTGACCTGACAATAAAGCTTCAATTGAACTAAAAGCTTTTCAGCTATCATTGGCAATACCATTGAAAGGTTCAGTTTAACTTTTAAATCGCAACTTGAATTTCAGCTGTCATTGGCAATATCATTGAAATTGCAACTTGAATTTCAGCTTCTATGAAAATTGATCCTGTAAATTTCAGCTTTTAGTTAAATTTCAGTTCTTAGTTAAATTGACAATGAAGATCAATGAAGATCAATTTCTTCTGAACTCTCTCGAACTAAAATCAATGAAGATCAATGAAGATCCTGAGATGTTTTTTCCTGAAAAAATCAACGAAGATCCTCAAACACGAAAAAAACAGAAAATTCACAGCGTATTGGTTAACATAAAAATACTTGAAACCTGAAGATCAATTCCAGTTTATTAGCATCGTATTTCTAACACCCTCAACTTTCTCTATAACAGTGACAATTAAAAGCCAAGGAAACACATCATTTGTGAAATCCCGCTCCTAACTCCAGTTAAATAAAAGCCAAGAATACATTTCTCTTTGTAGCCTTCCAAAGAGAGCAGCTGATGATGAAAAGAAAAACAATCCTCGAGAGTGTTCTTCGAGGAACAGAACATCTATTAGAGAAAAAATGTAAAGTCGCCATGAGGCAAGATTTTTTGGGGATGAAGATCCATTTTAATCTATGGTTTCATTGGTTAAATACGTCTATAATAAGTATTATTGTAGCAAATCAATAATGACAGATAATTTTCCTCCTCATTTCCATTTTGTGGTAAATGTTGAAATAGATCAATTCAATTACATATATAGAAAAATACAATAACTTATGCATATGTGTTTCACAAACACCCGCGCACGGGGGGCGGATGGCATATTTGCATAAGCAAATCATATGGTTGAGTTCAACAATCGCCAGCTCACATTCAATGCCAATGCAACCATACAAAGAAACATTCTTTTTTCCACAATCAACAATTGAATTGTACAAATACACACATGGCTAACCTCAGTTTAGGCTTGGTCTACATCAAGCATTTACATGCAAAATTTCTAGGCAAGCACATTTTTTGAAAAAGAGTGAGCCTATAATGAGTAACAGATGCAAAGTTTGTACTTTGTAGGCGTTTGTTTCATATAAAATTAACAAAGAACAAAAAAAGAATCAAACCCTGTTCGAAAGAACTCCATCTCCATTTTCTCCCGCCTGACCTCGGAATAACACCCATCAAAGAACTGAAAAAAGGATCTTTGATCCATAATAAATCAAAACAAAAACCCACTTCACTTCAATCCCAACACAAACAAACATCAAAATTCAAATTTTAAAAAATCAACTCACCACCAGGGCTACGGGGAGAACGATTTTCTTGCCAGAGGGATGCCTCGCGTAAGCCGCAAGCAATTTTACTTTCCCATGAGGTCCACTTCAATTCAATTCCAACAAAAACAAACACAATCACTTTTTATAATGTGCTTTCGAAACCCTGTAGAAATTTTAGGGCAGATTGAGTTTTCAGAAATTTTAGACTGTAGTTGGAGAGAGGATAGAGAAGGAAGGTGGAGATGGAGATGAAGGGAAGATGGAGAGGAGATTGAGAGCGATTTTGTTGCTTGAGCATATCCATGCATTTGTGAGAGAAGGAGAGAGTGGGGGGGAGAGAGTTCTGTGGCCGTTTCCCCAAATGCTTGGGCACAGAGCACGAATAGGTTTTTGCTGTAGTGGGGTTTGGAGCGCAGTAAGAAATTTTTGGGCGGCTGAGTCTTCCCCCCATTGATTTCAAATGAAAATTTCAAATTTCAAAAGATCCCAATTTCTCATAACCCCAATTTCTCATCTTCCAATTTCTCATTTCTCATTTTCAATATACAAAATCTATTAACAAACATAATGTATTACTCATATCCAAATTCTCTTATCCATTTTCTCTTATCCATTTTCTCTTAACCAAAATCTCTTATACAACAACTCTTATCCAATAACCCATGATAACATCCCTGTTTTATAATATAGATATGTATGTATATGTATGTATGTATATGTATATATGTATGTATATATGTATGTATATACTATTGTCCAAATTCTCTTATCCAAATTCTCTTGTCCAATTTCTATTATCCAATTTCTTTTGATAACATCCCTATTTTATTGAATAGATGTATATGTATGTATGTATATGTATATATATGTATGTATTTACTCTTGTCCAAATTCTTTTATCCAATTTTCTCTTGTCCAATTTCTCTTAACCAATTTCTTTTGATAACATCCCTATTTTATAGAATATATATGTATATGTATATTTATATGTATGTGTGTGTGTGTGTGTGTGTGTGTGTGTGTGTGTGTGTGTGTGTGAAAAATGGAGGAGTGCTGACAGCGCTGGAAATTTTTTCAGCGCTGTCAGTGATCTGGTCATCCTACACATATTTCTTTTTAAAACCTTTTTTTGTAGTAGTTAGATAAACTTGTTAGAAAGCTTCCCACAAAATTTCAGGTCGATCTGACACCGTTTGAGCCTCCGTTCATCGATTTCAAAATCGTTGCGCAAAATCTGGACAGTTTTGCGCAATGTTTTTGAAATCGATGAACGGAGGCTTAAACGGTGTCGGATCGACCTAAAATTTTGTGTGGAGCTTCCTAACAATTTTATATAACTACTGCAAAAAATTGTTTTAAAAAATATGTGTACGGTTCCCAGATCGCTGAAAGCGCTGGAAAAATTTCCAGCGCTGTCAGCACTCCTCCATTAACACAAGTACACACACACACACACACACACACACGTGTATGTGTGTGTGTGTGTGTTTGTATATATATGTACTAGTCATAACCCGTGCCAGTAGGGCACGGTTCAGTTAAGATATTCCCCGGTCAAAAGCGTAGTTCCCCAAAAATTTAGCTCATCCCAAGGAATTAAGTTCATCACAAAATCTTAGTTCTCCAACAAAATTAGTGCCGTCAAAATTTAGTTCATATCCAAAATTTTAGGGTTCATCCCGATAAATTTTCAAGTTCAAAATTTTTAATTTATCCCAAAATTTTAGTTCTCCATGATAAAATGTCTATCCGCACCAATAAGATAACATGGAACTGTTTAGTAGTAGAAACCCATGAAAATTCAAAACCCAAACCTGGAATCCAAACCCATGAAAATTCGAAAAACATCATCAAATGTATAATAGGTTTGGTTATTTGGTTTTTAAAAATTGCAAATGGCCATGTCATAGTAACCAATTTATGTCCTAGTCATATTTTTGATGCCACGTAGGAAAAAATTCGAAAACATCGTCAAATGTAATATAGATTGTATAATAGATGTTGAACATGTTGATGCGATCCGACCTGTATTTTTTTAATTAAAATTAGTGTAAGCATCATGATTTAAGGTACATAACTTTTTACGCATTGTTGAATGAAACTGATTGATTGCCTCCCCACTTAATTATAGGCGGTAATACAAACGCCATCTAATGCCAAATCCCAAGATTAGTTTTGTAACGATCAAGGAACAAAAGCGAGTTAAATTCATCAAAGTGCATAAAAACCATCCCGCAGAAAACAACTGTAGTTCAAGACATGTAACAACTCAATCCATGCAAAGAGACATCATGTAAATGATGGCACATAAGCTAATCAATTTAATAGATCACAAATAGATCACAAATTTCATCCCTATGATGGACCACAGGCTACACAACATCACACTGGCTATAATAAATGCAATCTCACATCACAGCCCAACAACATCGCAAAAACATGAACTTCGAGCTTTTCCCAGAGTCATGTTCGCGGTCTTCAGCCCGTTGGAACACCCAAACAGGCAGAGGTTGCAGCGAGAAGCTGCTATCTTTTGGTCACCCAGCAATAGCGATTGATAAGTCATCAGATCAAGACCCTCAGGTGGAAGTCAATCTATTGTATCAAGTAATAGAAAGTATGATGGGCACCTCCAAAAGTCAGCCAAACCAAATATAAGTTTGGATTGGAGGTAGAATGGGTACACAGAATAGATTTATACTCAAAACAGTTGGTTAAAGCCTGAAATGAGCTCAGAAAATTCCACGCATAAATTGATCAACTTGTATGATCAGCTCTCAACCTCGGGCCAGATGCAGAATACCTGGAAAAGCATCTTTGAACAAAATTGGTGTTTTGCTTGAAAGCATGATCAGCTGTCAATACATCGGTCCAGTATGACAATGCAAAATCTCTGGAAAAACGACATTAGGAAAAATTTGTGTTTGGCATGAAACGTCAAAGATTAGCAGAATCATAACCCGCCTTGGTGATCATGCATTTTAAGTTCATGGAAGAAATAAGCGTTCCCCAAGATTCACTACAGCCTAGAAAGATTCTAAACAATAAGGTATAATTTGTTATCCGGAATCATGAGTCACATGTACACACCAGGTCACCAAATTGAAAAAAATTCCCATATGATGACAACATAAAAGGTAGTGTTTCCCTAGCTTGCCGATACATATTGCTTGTTGCATTATATCATTTGTGAACTAACAGATTTCAGTAACAGAATTTGATATAGTTCATGTGCTCTATAATTATCTAGCATACCATAATAACAAACCGAAAAAAATTTCTAATTACATGTACATATATTTCGAATTAACTGTTTCAATCTCATGCAAAACTATTTGCTTGCTGATACATATTGCTTGTTGCATTATATCATTTGTGAACTAACAGATTTCAATCTCCCCTTGTGTACATAGATTTTAATCTCCCCTTATTGCATGGGGTGCTTGCCATCTTCTGTAAACTATTCAAAGAACTCCAGTCTAATGTGTTCATCTATAAAAGAAATTACTACTGGCAGATTGGTTAACACAAACTGCATGTATGTTTCCTACATAATATTTTGTCTATGTTAAGAGAAGTTATCGATTTTTTGTTGATTTCTTTACTTGGTGTTTGTTTACAGTAAGCTGTTTGATTTGGCTATACTCATGTACATATTCTATGGAGGTTGGTGTCCATTATCAGTTGAAACATGCAGATGATAATACATAGATATGTGGTCATGCCAGTAACCAAGGTGATGCTTGCATGGAAGACTTTTGTTCAACTCATGAAGATGTAAAAGGTGGAACATGCACTCCTATATATGGAATGTATCAAAAGCAGCATTAAGAAGGAAAAAGAGAGGCAAATAATGTTTATGTGTTCTAAAGTGTAATATAAAAAGCAGCATTATGATAATTTATACAAACTATTTAGTGAAGAGAAGGGTTTCATTGAAATTTTTTCTTTTAACATGCAAGCTATCTAATGGAGAAGCACATGCACATTGGATGCATTTAATAGAGACCTAAAAGTATTTTTACTTACAAATACTTATGAGGCCAGCATCTCACATTATTGTAGTAGAGATACACATAATTTTATTAATATGCATTAATACTATATTTTAGCATAACTATGATTATTTATCTAGAACATTTATGTGCAAGCCTATAACCCTGTATGATTGGGCAATTTGGATTCAGGTTCTTTTGAATGACAGCTTGGGAAGACATATCGGTTTCTTTTTCCCCCTTTCTATTTGATCTTTAAAAAATCTGATTGCTTAGGAATAATCAGGGAGATGTAAAAGGTGGAACATGCACTCCTATATATGGAATGTATCAAAAGCAGCATTAAGAAGGAAAAAAAGAGGCAAATAATGTTTAATTGTTCTAGAGCGTAATATAAAAAGCAGCATTGTGATAATTTATACAAACTATTTAGTGAAGAGAAGGGTTTCATTGAAAATTTTGCTTTTAACATGCAAGCTATCCAATGGAGAAGCACATGCACATTGGATGCATTTAACAGAGACCTAAAAGTATTTTTACTTACAAATACTCATGAGGTCAGCATATCACATTATTGTAGTAGAGATACACTTATTTTTATTAATATGCATTAATACTATATTTTAGCATAACCATGGTTATTTATCTAGAACATTTATGTGCAAGCCTATAACCCTGTATGATTGGGCAATTTGGATTCAGGTTCTTTTGAATGACAGCTTGGGAATACATATCGGTTTCTTTTTTCCCCTTTCTATTTGATCTTTAAAAAATCTGATTGCTTATGGATAATCCGGGAGATGGGAGTTCACTTGATGGAAAAAATAAAAGCATCATAGTCCAGTTTCATCACACCACCATAATTTGCTCCATCGGTACAACAAATAATTTGCTCCACCGGTACAACAAATAATTTCAAGATCGAGTCATCCAGGTCAAAGTCAAGTTTCATCACAGACAATTGCATCGCCATACATTCAGCCGAGTTCGTGTATCTCTCCTAGCTTAATGCAGATCAAACTGAACTATCAGTTTCAAGGCAACCTTCCAGTTAATATGGGTGGTGGAATGTAGTCAATATTACCTTGTTCTTGATATGGAATGTCTCAACATAATCCAGATTTTTTGAGGAATATATCGGTCAACAGTTATCTTATATATGGAATGTAGTCAATATTTCAGTGTCATCAAGTTCAATTGAATAGCAATATGTAAACTTGTAATTTCGCATATACATAGTTCAAGTCAATTAATAGCCTTTGTATATGAGAACATGAAACCATATGTAAACTTGTAATTTCTATATGTAACCATATGTAAACTTGTAACTAATAGCCTTAGTTCATTTAGTACATGTAACCATAAGCAAACAGAAGTGCATACACCAAAACTATTCTCTTGCTTGAAAGACATAACAGAAGTCATTGCCATATCCTTGCACATTAATATGACAGATAGGCATTCTTAAAGCTGTTCTCATATTTTAAGGCTGTTCTTATAGGCTGTTCGTATAACCTGTTATTTGTTAAAATGCCTATTTGTTAAAAAGCATGTTCTCATATCTGTCATAAGCCTGTTATCTATCCATGCACATTAATGTTTTTAAGGCATTTTTAACAGATAGGCGTTCTTATCTATCTTTTCTCAAATGCCTGATATTCTTCCAGTTAAAAATATTAAGGCATATTAAGAACAGAATATTACGGCATATTTGATGGAAATTGAATTCCACCCCCAATTGATTATGATGATGAGCACACCAAATGAAGTTAGTGTACTAACTACACTACAATTAAGTGTGCAGATTATGTGATGAATGAGAACCTTTATACATACTCCAAAGAAGCGCAATCTACAGCAAAGACAACTACAAATGTTGCTAGCTCGATGATGAAGCTTAAGCTCAAATGGAATGGAAGCTCAAGAGAAGCTCGCATCTACATCATCATCTGATCAAACTTCTGAAGATGTGTAGTAAGTTTACAGTGTGTGAGTTGTGTCCTTCTTAGGGTTATGTTAAAGCCATAGATAACACACACACAAATGATTTCAAAGTTAAATATTTTAAATACTTTTAAAATCATTTTCAAAATTATTGAGAGCCTTTTTTTGCTAGTCACTTTTCAATTTGGTAGTTAAACTCCATTACACCTTGGAGGTAACTACATGTCTTACTAGCCGTGTCTGAGAAGAAACTCCTCTGGGAGTTGACTACCAAGGAGAGGGAGTCGACTACCAGCTGAGAATTGTTTTTCTCCTGAAACATACTGGGAGTCGACTACCAATCCTAGGGAGTCGACTACCAGCTTTCGAAGTTCAACGTTTGACCTGACTTTTGATATCTCTCTAACTTATTGCTCCCATGATTCTCGGGGCAAAAGTCAAACGAATTTGAATTTTGAATTCTCCTATTTTTACCTATAAATAGATGACTATTTTGTGAGATCAAAATACAATACTTGAAAAATCAAATTATCTCTTGTGCAAAACTTCTAAACGATCTCAATTTTCAGCTCTCATGCTTTAAGCCAAAATCTGTTCTTATATTTCTGAACTCTTTTGTTTAAGCTATTATTTTCTGAGATCAACTTTTATTTTGGCTATTGATTTTCAAAAATCCATGTTCTCTACTCTCTGATTTTATTTGAAATGATTTTTTTGAAAACATTGATTTAGATCACAAAGACTTAATTTATATCTTTGTGTGATCTAAAATCATATTCTATTAAGCTACGAATACACATTGTTATCTCTTACTATTGGCTATAGAATTTGGGTGTAAATCCAAACTCCACCAAATATTGTGGCAAGTTGGATATTGATTTTCATTTTGTGTTTACCCTTTGCTGTAAGGGTGTTGTAAACCCTAGACAAGTCTAGGTGTTGAGATATTGCAGTGTTGCAATCGGAAATCCTGGTCAAGGCTAGGTGTGTGGGAAAATCCTAACGAGTGGAGTTAGGTGCTTGTATTTGCTAAGGCATATAGTGGAAATTTCGTACCGGATTGGTCTGTGACTCGACGTACCCCGGGTTGTGGGGAACCAGGATAAAAATCCTTGTGTTTGTGTTTGCATTCTCTGTGATTGTTTATTTCTATCTGATTATCTCGATTCATTGAGTATTATATTGTAACTCATTTATAATACATTGCAAGATCAGCTTTGTATTTGCTATATAAAAGAATCTTTCTTATATTTCTGTGTAATCTCTTATATCTTCATTAAGTATTCGTTTAACTGAGATGTGCATAACATCCCTTGTTGGATATTGGCCTCCCCGGATTTGGTTTTGGATGATGAACAAACATAAATATATTGTGAACTAACAATTTGTGAGCGCAGTTATGGAGATCGTCGCCAAACTTCTTTGAATATCAATTCCGACGTCTCGAGACTTCTCAAAGCATGTGATCGTATGCCTAAAGCTTCGTTGAAGCTTTTGGACCATTTTAGAATTCATGAAGATTCGGATCGAAGCTTTCGAAGACGGTTCGTCAAGTTTTATTTATAGTCTTTTAGCTTCGTTCCGTAGAATGTTAAGCCGTGAGTAGGTCTTACGTTTTAATCTTCATAACGCTCCTATCTTAGACATAGGATCTTAGTAGAAGTCCATACTAACTTTTCCGAAGCATCGCGCTTCGTTTCGCGACTTCTTGTGCATGTTAGTTGGTTCAAGAAGAAGAACCAACTGACTAGATGGTGATCTAGTCGGTTGGCAATCCTTCTTGGACCGACTAGTTTGCTTTCTCAAATCATAGCTCTTTACTGTTTACAGTTAGTCGGTCTACGTTGACTCACCGACCGACTAGTTTGTGAACTAGTCGGTTAGTGATGCTTCTTAGACCGACTAGTTGAGCTTTCCCTGTACATGCAAATTTGAGCCTGAGCTATTGTTTATAATTAGTCGGTCTGTGTTCATTGATCGACCGACTAGTTGATGAACTAGTCGGTCAACTTTCCTTCTTAGACAGACTAGTTTAGCTTTACTGTACATGCCAATTTTCACCTGACTTACTGTTTATCGTTAGTCGGTCTATGCACATTTGGCGACCGACTAGTTGATGAACTAGTCAGTCAACATTTGTTCTTGGACCGACTAAATCAATTTGTGCCCAGACTTCAGTTTTATCTCCTAGTCGGTCTCAGTTGAGTAACCGACCGACTAGTTGTGAAACTAGTCGGTCAGCTACTCTTCGTGGACCGACTAGTTCCTTTTGTCTGAACTTCGACCTATTCCCTGTTCTCTCATTAGTCGGTCTACGTTGATTGACCGACCAACTAGTTGATGAACTAGTCGGTCGGTGGTTGTTCTTTCACCGACTAGTTAGGTTCAGAATAGAGCCGTTGGAGCTTTAATTGAAACGTTTCTCTCTCTCTCTCTCTCTCTCTCTCTCTCTCTCTCTCTCTCTCTCTCTCCTCTCTATCCTATAAATACTTGTTGAGCTGCATTCATTGCACTCAAGGCTGATTATTGGAGAAGTTTAGAGATCAAAGAGAAAGCTATCATCTCATTTAAAGCTCATTCATTTCCCTCTCAAGAATCTCTTCCTCATTCATTTCAAAAGATAGATTCATTGATTGAGAGCCTTCCAAGCCAAGTGCTTGATCCTAGGTCATCATCAACCTCATAGCTCTCCATAGCTGGTCTACATCTTGGAGCTAGGGTTTGGTGCCTCTTCATCTTCCTCAAAATCATCTTTGCCCTAATTCGTAAGTATACTCAAGGCATAGGTATTTTGTGGTAAGCATTTCATTTCAATTTACTTTGATATTGTAAGTGATTCGCTCTCGGTTGTGAGAGTGTGTTTGTGATCCTGGGTTGTGGGAGTCATAAATTAATTTGTGTATGATTTGACTTGGTGAAGGTTCTTCACAAGTATTTCATAGTGGAAATCTTGAGTTAGGGTTTCTAACTCAAGTATCCGGAGGGGATCCGGGTGGTTGGGACGTAGGATCACCGGAAACAAGCCGGGGAGACTTGGATGGATCCGAACCCAGTAATATCGTTTGTTTGCGATTGTTTATTTGTTGTCGATTATTTACTATTCCGCATTTTCGCATTAATTGGTAGAGTTTGTAAGGTAATTAGGAATTAGCCTCTTAATTATTTTAAAGTACTATTCACCCCCAGTACTTGTGTAGTAGCTTAGCAGGGCATTACATTTGGTATCAGAGCCAAGTCTATAGCTATGTCTGCCAACGACAACAAGACCGTTCGTCCACCTTCCGACTATATCACCTTCAAGAATCGTGAAGGAGCGTCTTCGGTAGTGGAAGGACATTCCTCAACGAGGCCTCCATTCTTCAACGGTACCAACTACGGGTACTGGAAATGTCGGATGGAAACTTTCCTCTTGAGTGCTTCATTATGGAGGGCCACAATGAAGGAGTATGTCGAGCCCGCCGAAGAAGATTTCGAGAAGTGGGCTCCAGCGGAGATCGCCGCAGAGGTAAGCAATGCCAAGGCAATGAACGCCTTACAATGTGCTTTGGAGCCCGAGGATTTCAACAAGATATGCACATGTAAGAGTGCATATCAAATATGGAACTCCCTCCTCATCTTGCATGAAGGGACAAGTAGGGTAAGAGACTCTAAACTCATTGTAGTAAATAAAAATTACGAGTTATTTCATATGCTACAGGGTGAGAAGATGAAGGAGTATTATGCTCGCTTCGTCGACATCACAAACGATCGGTAAGACCTACACCCAAAAGGAGAAAGTCTCGAAGATTATCGATGGACTTCCTTCTAGTTGGGAGAAACAGACCTTCGCCATCGAGGAAGGTAATGATATGAAAACTTATACCGTTGTTCAAATAATGGGTACCTTGATGTCTTATGAGGTACGCAAGGATAGCAAGTTGAAGTTGCAGGAAAAGATGAAGTCCTACCTACAATAAGACGAGCCAAAGAAGAAATCTATTGCTTTCAAGGCCGCTCCATCTACTTCCACATCGATCGATGATGAAAACTCGGAAGACGAGTTGGACCTGTAGTCCATGGCTCTCATGGCCAAGAAGTTCAACCGGTTCTTTCGGAAAGGTAACTTCAAAAACAAGTCAAAGTTTAATTCTTCTAACGCCTCCTCTCCTTTGTGTTTTCAATGCAACAAGCCCAGACACATGAAAGCGGAGTGTCCTCAAAACAAACACAAGGAGAAGTGGAAGGCGCCGAAGTACGACAAGTCCAAGAAGTACAAGAAAGGGAACAAAAAGGGGCTTGTCGGGACATTCACCGACTCTGATGATTCATCTAGCGGAGAGTCGGATGATGATCAAGTGGAGCAAGCACACATGTGCTTCATGGCTAGAGAGGAGCAAGATAAAGATGCCTCCTCCGATGATAGCGACAACGAAGGCGATGAGGTAACAATGGATGACCTTAGGAATGCTAATTCTCAATTGTGGTCTAAGTATACTAAATTAGTAAATAGGTATACTAAAGTAAAAGATGACTTATCTAGCATCCAAACCTCGCCTAAAACTATCATCACCAACAACGACACCGTTGTTGAAGGGTTGATGAATGAGATTGTTAATCTCAAGACTCAACTTGAACATGTTAGCATTGAGGATTCGGAAGAACATAAGATAGCGGATTTGACTTCTCCAAACTCGACTTTGAGTATTGAGAATGAAAATCTCAAATCTCATGTTCATGTGCTCACATTACAAGTATCCACTTTGGATGGTTCTTTGCGTTCTCTCACCGAGAAATATGAGAACACATTAGGCCGAATCAATGAATTCAATAAGGGTAAGTGCCATTTGGATAATATCCTAAATGTCTTACTTCCGGCCAAACACCACATTGGCTTGGGGTATACGTTGGAAAATCCATCCAAGTCGGCCACTACTTTTGTTAGGCCAACTTCCGACGCCTCAACGAGTGGAAGAAAATACTCTATTGGTAGTTCATCTACCAATGGTGCTTCCACCTCGTTCACACCCTCATTTGGAAAGAAACCCACTTTGGGTGGACCTCCAAAGAAGGGGCATGCTTATATGTACACCAATACTATGCCACGTAGGAACACACATCCTACTCCACCGGCTCACACATATGATGATTTCTATGCTACACGTTCACGGGCACGTGCACACCATGTGAGACACCCTCATGCACGTGTTCCTCAACATGCATATGTACACCCACATCATCGTATGAATAATTCTCATAATGCACCATTCCATCATGTTCCTTTTTCTATCCACGACATGCATCACATAGAAATCAACAACGTATGCATGCACCCAATAGGATGAGGGCTCCCAAAATATTCACAATTTGGAGCCCAAAGGACACAAGCATGGATGAAAAACAAGTTTACATGAATGCTTATTTTTCGGATATTGTGCATAGTAGTAATTATGTGGGGAAGTCTAAGTCCAATTGGACTTGGCTTCCAAAGGTCTAATCTTTTGGACCCAATGACCTTGGGTACCATGATATGAAATTTTCTATCTTTAGGTACTCAAGGAAAAGAAAAAGAAAAGGATCAACAAATTTAAATTTAGCTCCATGGGGAATTGGAGACTCGATAGGGGGTGTTCAAAACACATGACGGGTGACGCTCAATTGCTCTCCGGAGTGGTTCCCATTCCTAATAGAAACCACGTCGTCTTTAGAGGCAACGAGAGCGGAACCATCATAGGTGTTGGTAAAGTGGGTAATCCTTCTAAACCCCTAATATGTGATGTTTACCTTGTTAAAGGATTAAACAACAATCTCATTTCAATAAGTCAACTTTGTGACAAAGGTTACAAAGTTAGCTTTGCGAAAGGAATGTGCCATATTTTAAGAAAAGATAATAATGAATTATTGTTTTCCGGCACACGTCATAAGGATATATATATCCTAGATCTTCCAAGATCACATGAACAATGTCTCATTGCCAACACAAGTGAACAACACTTATGGCATCGACGTTTTGGTCATGTGAACTTTGGAACACTATTTAAGCTTTCCAAGTTAAATTCTATTAGAGGCTTCCCTAAGCTAGTCTTTCAAAAGAAAAGTTTTTGTGACTCGTGTCAATGAGGCAAGCTTCCAAAATCGTCGTTTAAATCTAAGAAAAGCATTTCTTCTAAGCGGCCACTAGAGCTATTACATCTAGATTTATTTGGTCCAACTAGAGTTTCGTCATTAGGAAATGCACGATATGGACTTGTCATCGTTGATGAATTTTCTAGGTTTACTTGGGTATTTTCTTTGAGTAATAAAAATGATGCTTTTGAAAACTTCACAATTTTTGTTAAGAAAGTACAAAATCTCTTAGGAACCACCATTGTCACTATTCGTAGTGATCATGGAGGTGAATTTGAGAATGAGTCTTTTGAGACATTTTGTGATGAAGTTGGTATTACACACACCTTTTCATTCCCTCGCGCACCTCCTCAAAATGGTGTTGTTGAGAGAAAGAATAGGACAGTAGTGGAGTGTGCTCGCACTATGCTTGATGATAGCCAACTTGGCCATCAATTTTGGGCGGAAGCGGTACACACCGCTTGCTATGTGTTTAATAGAATACTTTTGAGGCCCGGCACTAAAAAAACTTGTTATGAATTGTTGTTTGGTAGGTTGCCTCAAGTTAAACATTTTCATGTTTTCGGTTCGAAATGTTTTATTAAAAACACGTATGGTAGTTTGGACAAATTCGATCCAAGATCCGATGAGGGGATTTTTGTTGGGTATTCCTCGCGTAGCAATGCCTACCGGATATATAACAAACGAACCTAAACGATTGAGGAATCTCTTCATGTTTCATTCAATGAAGGATTTGTTCCAACTAGAACTACTAATGATGATGACTCTATGGATGTCTTATGTGATTCAATTGGTAATTCTAATTCTAATGATTCTAATGATTCTATTGATACTAACCCGACTAATGAAGTTGTTAAGAATGTTCCTAGTGATCAAGGAATTCCCAAACGGCTTCATACCGTTCGCGACCATCCTCATGAGCAAGTCATTGGCAATATCCATGATAGTGTCAAGACGAGATCGCAAGTCAACCACTTCGCTCATTGTGCCTTTGCCTCCTCAATAGAGCCAAAGAATGTTAATGAAGCATGCGAAGATAGCGCTTGGATCCTTGCCATGGAGGAGGAACTCATTCAATTCGAGAGGAATGAAGTTTGGGAGCTTGTTCCATTGCCATCGAAGAACCACACCGTCATAGGGACAAAGTGGATCTTCAAGAACAAGACCGACGAAAACCAAGTCGTCGTCCGGAACAAAGCTCGGTTAGTAGCTCAAGGCTATCGGCAAGAGGAAGGTATCGATTTCGAAGAATCCTTTGCTCCGGTAGCTAGATTAGAATCAATTAGATTATTGTTATCTTTTGCATGCCATAAGGATTTTAAATTATTTCAACTGGATGTAAAAAGTGCGTTTTTAAACGGAGTTGTTGTTGAGGAAGTTTATGTTTCTCAACCTCCGGGTTTTATAAATGAAAATTTTCCAAATCATGTTTTCAAACTTAAGAAAGCACTTTACGGTTTGAGACAAGCTCCTCGAGCTTGGTATGACCGTTTAAAGAATTTTCTTTTGGATTTAGGTTTTAAAATGGGAGAAGTTGATTCCACATTATTTGTTAAGTATTCGAATAATGATATAATTTTAGTTCAAATATATGTTGATGATATCATTTTCGGTGCTACTAACTTTGCTCTTTGCGAAGAGTTTTCTAATGTGATAAAGGATCAATTTGAGATGAGCCACATGGGTGAGCTCAAATATTTCTTAGGTCTCCAAATTCGCCAAATGAATGATGCAATCTTCATCCACCAAACGAAGTATACGGTGGAGTTGCTTAAGCGATTTGGAATGGAGAATGCCTCCGGGAAAAAGACTCCAATGAGCACGACTACACATCTTGATAATGATGCGGGCGGTAAAGATGTAGACATTCGTCTATATCGAGGTATGATAGGTAGTTTACTATATCTTACCGCAAGTAGTCCTGATATTATGTTTTCCGTATGTGTATGTGCTCGTTATCAGTCTCAACCTAAGGAGTCACACTTAGTAGCGGTAAAGCGTATTTTCCGTTATTTAAGTTATACACTTGATTTTGGATTACTTTATCCAAAATCTAGCACGTATGAGTTAATCTCATATAGTGACGCAGATTATGCGGGATGCAAATCCGACAGGAAAAGTACTAGTGGCACTTGCCATTTTATAGGAAATTCTCTTGTCTCTTGGTTTTCCAAGAAGTAGAATTCCGTATCACTTTCAACCACCGAGGCGGAATATATTGCCGCCTGTGCCGCGTGTGCTCAAGTTCTTTGGATGAGACACACACTTAAAGACTTTGGTATAAACCGTGATACTTGCCCTATCATGGTGGACAACCAAAGTGCAATATGTCTCTCCAAGAACCCGGTACACCATTCCCGTTCTAAACACATAGATGTCCGACACCATTTCTTAGACGATCATGTTGCTAAAAAGGACATCATATTAGTGTACGTTGAAACCCAGAAGCAAATCACCGATATTTTCATGAAACCCCTAAAGGAGGACTCCTTTGTGCAGTTGCGTCGAGAATTGGGGATTATGGGTGAATCCGAGATTTAGGATTCATTTTTATTCAATAATCTTGCATGCTATTCAATTTCATTATGTTTGCACATGCTAGATTTATTGGAATTTTCTGGATTTTTGTTGAATTTTCGGAATTTTCGCTCGATTTGTTCTTAAACGTCAAATTTCATATTTTCGATATTTAATGGGGTAGTATAATGATTAATGAGAGTATTTTGATGTTTCGTCGAAGTGTGATTAGGATAGAAATCAAAATTTCAAAATTTTCAATTTTTTGGACTCTCTTAGTCGGTCCAAGTTCATTGGCCGACCGACTAGATTCAGTTCTAGTCGGTCAGTGAATGAGCTTAGACCGACTAAATCTTGTCAGGGAATTTGGTTTCAGTTACTGTTTACAACTAGTCGGTTCAAGCTGATTGACCGACCGACTAGATCGTGATCTAGTCGGTTAGTGCTTGAACTGTGACCGACTAGTTGTGACGGGGACTGTTTTGTCTTTTCGAATTCCAGTCGATTTAACTCAGCCCCCGACTGACTATTCTCATTTCTAGTCGGTTCTCTCCCCTCTCTCAGCCATATTTCCGCCGAGCCCGTTCATCTCCTCCGTCGTGTCCGGCCTGTTTTCGGCCATCCCCGCCGTCGCCGTCCGTCGATCCTCCTCCTAGGTGATCTCTCCTCCCTCTCCTAGCTGTCTAGGGTTAGTTTTCAGATCTTAGGGTTAGGGTTTCTAGTTATTTCATTTTCTAGGGTTTGTGTCTAGGGTTATTTCGTTTGATTGCGACGTGTCATGCCGCGCTTATGGCTCGTACACGTATTCTGATCACTCCCTCTGGCCCTTCGCCTATGACTGTCGATTCGCCACCCTCGGACCCCCCGCAACCTACGCGAACCCCTCCTAGACGCCGTTCGAAGACCACCCAACCCTCTTCGTCTTCGCCTCCTCTTAAGCGTAAGAGGACGACGACTTTGAAACCCCGTGCCCAATCTCAGCCCAAGCCTAAGCCAGTGACTTTTCGTGCTCCCACTCTACCCGGTGCTTCGGATTCTGACACCGAGTATATTCCCGAGACCGAGACCCATAGGGATCCTACACCTCCTAGGGATCAGCCTACGTCTAGTTCCCGTCCTCGTACTTCCACTCGTCAGCCTAAGGGAAAGGCTCCGATGCCGGTTGGCGGCGTCGATATTTCGTTGTATCGCGACGACCCTATGTGTCTCGCGGCTTACAACTGTATCGAACACTGCCCACTGCTTCTGGAGCATTTCGTTCAGTTTAGTGACTTCCTTGGCCTCGCAGACCTTCTGTCGTCTTCGAGTCTTATCGAATACCTTTGATATGACCCTAAGGCGAACCCACACCCTTACCCTCGCCTCGTGAAGCTCTTCTATGCCAATAGGATTCGTGGTCAGTACGACGAGTCCCACTCGATTGAGACGACTGTTTTGGGGACTCCAAATAGTCCTCACGGCAGAAATCTTAGGAGTGGTTTTGGGTATCTCCTCGTCTGGCCTTCTACCGTCTGACATTTCTGTTGATGATATCTCTTCACTTGATCAGGTCGTACTTTCTCAGATTTTCCATGAGATTCCCCCCGCCATGATTGGCGTTCCCTCAAAGTCCTTCAAGCCTAATGCCAGGGTCCTGAATTTGATTCTGAAGTCGTGCTTGCTTCCCAAGTACGGCTCCTCCTCTTTGTCGTCCCAGCCTTTCTTGAAGTTGATCTATGCCATCTTCATGGGGAGCTCGATTAACTGGGCTCGTATTATACTCGATAAGATGGATTCTTTCGAGTGTATTCGCAAGTCCACGAAGTCGGCTCATATCCCATTCCCGTGCCTTCTGACCCTTGTTTTTCGCCACTTCCGTGTCACACATCCTCCTGACGATGAGCGTCCACTTGGTCCTCCTCTAAACGCGACGGCCGTCAAGAAGTCACTTGCGGCGCTCCATCACGTTCAGAGGACGACACCTTCAGCGTCTGCCTCTGCTTCTACCTCAGCTGCTCCGTCTACCACTCTTGACGAGCTCGCACGGTCTGTTCGACGTGTGGAGTCTCGTTACGCTCGTACCGAGGAGATTCTAGCTCGTATTGCTCGTCACCTTGGTATTGAGATCCCTCCGTCAGTCTCTGACGAGGAGGATTTGGATGACGAGGAGATTGAGGAGCTCATTCGTGCTTCCACTCATGCCCCCGAGGGCACTTCTGGTGATGCTGCTGCTGCTTCGTCTGCTGGTGCCCCTGAGAGCACACCTGTTGCCACCGCTCCTGCGGTGGATGCTCCGACTGGTGCTCCCGAGGTCACTACTGTTGCTGCTCCAGAGGTTACCACTTCCGTCGCTCCTGTGGACACTACTGATGACCCGGTGACCACCTCCACTCCTGCAGAGCCTGCTGCTGCTGCAGATCCTGCCACTTCCTCTTGAGCTTCCTTGAGGACTCTCCGATGCTCCTTGGATGATATGTCTAGTGTGAGAGAGTTTGGGTAGGATAGAGTGGGGTTCTGGATGATTTTGACATTTTGATATATTTTGTTGTATCTTCATATATTTTGGTGTACTCTGATGATGATATATGTGTGATATGCTGTTGTATCTTTTGTGCTTCGATCGTTGGATCGCATTTTGTATATTGACGGATGTATTTTTTGATGTACTCATGCTTTATATATATATATACATCGATGTTGACATTTCATTATCTTGTGCACATTTAACTTTTTATATGTCTCTGATGTTTGATTTCGTCGATCGACGATATTAACTCGGTTAAATAGAATTCATTTTATGAAAACATAGAATTGTTTTCCATGCACTAAATTAACCAAGAATGTTGATATTGGAGAGTATATCCCATAACTCAATTCGTAAAATTAATTTGAGTTTTGATGATTTTATTTATCGTTTTTCGACTTTGGTCTCATTTACACGCTTTGATTTAATTCGTATTTTTTTTCTTTAGTGTCATTTGGACCGTAGCTGTATTATACGACTCCCATGCTTTTATTTGAAGCCATTGTTGTTGTCTTTGATCTCCTCCCAATCTTTTTGCTAATGCCAAAGGGGGAGAGATATAATAATGTGCGCTAAATGATAATTTAAGCATTTTTCCAAGAATCTAATTTGATATGTTAGATTCAGGGGGAGTTAAGATATATAAATGGAATTTCAATTCCTAAATTTCAATATTCGATTCTCATCTTTTATGCTTTACTCGTCTGCTTGATGCATATTATTATTATTCATTTTGGAATTAACGTGTCATCAATGCAGGGGGAGTAATTAAATTACATTTGAATCATTATTTTTGATTATTATTTATGTTGGTTTTTCATCACCAAAAACGGGGAGAATGTTGGATATTGGCCTCCCCGGATTTGGATTTGGATGATGAACAAACATAAATATATTGTGAACTAACAATTTGTGAGCGCAGTTATGGAGATCGTCGCCAAACTTCTTTGAATATCAATTACGACGTCTCGAGACTTCTCAAAGCATGTGATCGTATGCCTAAAGCTTCGTTGAAGCTTTTGGACCATTTTAGAAGTCATGAAGATTCGGATCGAAGCTTTCAAAGACGGTTCGTCAAGTTTTATTTATAGTCTTTTAGCTTCATTCTGTAGAATGTTAAGCCTTGAGTAGGTCTTACGTTTTAATCTTCATAACGCTCCTATCTTAGATATAGGATCTTAGTAGAAGTCCATACTAACTTTCCCGAAGCATCGCGCTTCGTTTCGCGACTTCTTGTGCATGTTAGTTGGTTCAAGAAGAAGAACCAACCGACTAGATGGTAATCTAGTCGGTCGGCAATCCTTCTTGGACCGACTAGTTTTCTTTCTCAAATCATAGCTCTTTACTGTTTACAGTTAGTCGGTCTACGTTGACTCACCGACCGACTAGTTTGTGAACTAGTCGGTCAGTGATGCTTCTTAAACCGACTAGTTGAGCTTTCCCTGTACATGTAAATTTGAGCCTGAGCTACTGTTTATAATTAGTCGGTCTGTGTTCATTGATCGACCGACTAGTTTATGAACTAGTCGGTCAACTTTCCTTCTTAGACAGACTAGTTTAGCTTTACTGTACATGCCAATTTTCACCTGACTTACTGTTTATCGTTAGTCGGTCTATGCACATTTGGCGACCGACTAGTTGATGAACTAGTCGGTCAACATTTGTTCTTGGACCGACTAAATCAATTTGTGCCCAGACTTCAGTTTTATCTCCTAGTCGGTCTCAGTTGAGTAACCGACCGACTAGTTGTGAAACTAGTCGGTCAGCTACTTTTCGTGGACCGACTAGTTCCTTTTGTCTAAACTTTGACCTATTCCCTGTTCTCTCATTAGTCGGTCTACATTGATTGACCGACCGACTAGTTGATGAACTAGTCGGTCGGTGGTTGTTCTTTGACAGACTAGTTAGGTTCAGAATAGAGCCGTTGGAGCTTTAATTGAAACGTTTTTCTCTCTCTCTCTCCTCTATCCTATAAATACTTATTGAGCTGCATTCATTGCACTCAAGGCTGATTATTGGAGAAGTTTAGAGATCAAAGAGAAAGCTATCATCTCATTTAAAGCTCATTCATTTCCCTCTCAAGAATCTCTTCCTCATTCATTTCAAAAGAGAGATTCATTGATTGAGAGCCTTCCAAGCCAAGTGCTTGATCCTAGGTCACCATCAACCTCATAGCTCTCCATAGCTGGTCTACATCTTGGAGCTAGGGTTTGGTGCCTCTTCATCTTCCTCAAAATCATCTTTGCCCTAATTCGTAAGTATACTCAAGGCATAGGTATTTTGTGGTAAGCATTTCATTTCAATTTACTTTGATATTGTAAGTGATTCGCTCTCGGTTGTGAGAGTGTGTTTGTGATCCCGGGTTGTGGGAGTCACAAATTACTTTGTGTCTGATTTGAATTGGTGAAGGTTCTTCACAAGTATTTCATAGTGGAAATCTTGAGTTAGGGTTTCTAACTCAAGTATCCAGAGGGGATCCGGGTGGTTGGGACGTAGGATCACCGGGAACAAGTCGGGTAGACTTGGGTGGATCCGAACCCAGTAATATCGTTTGTTTTCGATTGTTTATTTATTGTCGATTATTTACTATTCCGCATTTCCGCATTAATTGGTAGAGTTTGCAAGGTAATTAGGAATTAGCCTCTTAATTATTTTAAAGTACTATTCACCCCCCCTCTAGTACTTGTGCAGTAGCTTAGCAGGGCATTACATCCCTCTGGGAGTCGACTACTATTCTTAGGGAGTCGACTACCAGAAGATTTTTATCTCTGATTTGTGTTTGAAGATTACTTGAGTTGATTAAGAACCAAGCGTAGATCACTCTACTTGGTTTCTTAGGCAACATTAGAAGGCTTTGAATTGTGCTAATCAATTAGAAAGAAAAAGTTTATTTTTATACAACATTATTCAATCCCCCTTCTAGTGTTGTTTGCCATCCACAGGATCCAACACTTGGTACCAAAGCAAGGTCAAGTTGATGGCACCAACATCGTTTCACTCTGAAGGTCTCAACACCATGCGACCACCCCAGTTCAACGGAACAAACTACGCTAGCTGGAAGATCCGGATGAAGACTCATCTTGAGTCACTAGACATCGAAGCATGGACGGTTACCAAAGTACCATTCATCGCACCTACCGAAGTTGAACTCGGAAAATGGTTAGCTGACGACAAGAAGAGAGAAAATCTCAATGCAAAGGCAATGAATGCACTATTTTACGCCGTAACAGCAAATGAATTCAATCGAGTTTTCCAGTGCGAGACAGTACATCAAATATGGCACACCCTTCAGGTAAGTCACGAGGGAACTGAAAAGGTAAAAGAATCCAGCTTAAACATTTTACATTCTAAATTCGAATCTTATAAAATGGAAGAAGGAGAGAGTATCACCGATGTGAATACTCGTTTTACTAACATTACAAATGAGCTCGCAAGATTAGGAAAGACACTTTTTGAATACGAGCAGATGATGGAAATACAAAGATCTCTCCGACCCGAATGGAAGGGAAAGACAACAGCCATCCGAGACGCACATAATGTAAAAGATCTTACCATCGAAGAACTAATGGGAAATCTTATGGCATATGAGATTGAACTTGAAGAAGATAAGAAGATCGAAGAAAAACCAAAGAAGAAGAATCTTGCCTTCAAAGCTCAAGAAGAAGATTCCGACTACACTGACAAAGAAGACCATATTGCCTTCATCTCAAAGAACTTTAAAGAGTTCATCACAAGTAAGTATGGTAAACGCTCTTTTAGACCCACTAATGGTATTATCTATTTTGGTTGCAATAAACCAGGTCACGTCAATAGAGACTGTCCTTTGGAAATAAACAATCATGATTCTAAAGAACGTGGAAAGAACCGAGAAAGCCACGAGAGAAGAAACAATGGAAGAAACAAGTTTCGACGACCAAAGAAGGAAGCATACGCAGCTTTCGACCAGAGAGACGTTTCTTCATCCGAAGAATCATCAGAAGTTGACAATGACGGAAGAAGAGAGACATCACATATGTGTTTTGTGGCCTCCACATCATCTAAGGTAAGCACCATGCATGATTCATCTAATGATAGTGATTCATCGTCAAGTGAGGATGAAGACATGGATTATATGGGACCATATAAGGAGCTATGCAAAATGCATGAAAAGCTCATAAAAGAACATAGAAGAACACTTAGGAATATTAAAAAGGATATTAAAGAAAAAGAAGAAGTTATTAAGGAAAATAGCCTTCTTAAAGAAAAGAATAGCTCTTTGCAGAAAGACATTCTTTCTGTACAAGAAAAGGTTGAGAATTTGAATAATCTTCTCGTATCTGTCAAAGACAATACGACACTACGATGAAAATTATTGAAAATTTCAACAAAGGGAAAGGGAAGCTAGATAGTTTAATAGAAAATTAAAAAGCCTCATCTAGCAAAACCGGACTTGTATATGATTCAAATCATACCAAGAAACGGGTTAAACATACTAGGATGCATCATTCTAACAATAATTTTCTGAGCATCTGGATACCAAAGAACTTGTCCGACCAAAGGAAGAAAACGTACACTACAAACTTTGTTCAGCAAGTTCATTTAAACAAAAATTATAAATATTTTTTCCATGAAGGAACTAAACCATATTTGGTTTGGTTTTCCAAAGACTAACTTTCTGGACTCAAAAGAAAAACAGTACCATAAACATTTATCTTCTCAGGTACTCTAAAAGAAACGAAGAGGAGAAACAAGATCCAACACTTGGTAACCAGACCAGCATCAAAAAGTTTTTGCGACTAAATCACTTTGCAAAATTATATGCTTGACATGTTTAAATGATTAAATAATTCTTTTAAAATATTTTATATAATTATAAATATTTGTGTTATATTTATAGTACATTTTTTTTTCAGAAATGCACACATCTTTGGACCAAAACACCTCGGGATGAGAAAAAGACTCAGCCCAGCAGGGCGTCGACTACCTACACGAGGGAGTCGACTACCAGCGTGCTGTGCAGATTTCTGGGTTTGATTTTTGTGTTCTTTTTATAACTCCTATTGGGTTTCCATTAAGTTGATGTGTTCATATCCAAAGGGTAACTTAAACGCAATAAGCCAAACTTGATCTAAACCTCTCATCTCTTGATCTAAAGGTCACAAATCTTCATCACTTTTTCATCTCATTGTTAAAACCCCCTATGGCTAAAACCCTAGGTAGCCGACTACCCATCTCTCCATCCCTTGAGAAAAATTCTTTCACCATTTGGAGTTCTTTTGGTTATTCATCCTCCTCCCAAGTTTAATATTAAGGTAAAAACTTCTCTTATCAACTGTACTTTATTCTTGCATATCTAGTTTTGTAAATCATGCTTACTTTATCTAGATGCCTTTCAAGAAAATGGCTTCAAAGAAGAGGAAGGTCGCAAATGAATCCCTCTCTGAGAAGGAAACCATATTGCCCTATATCTTCAGAACCACTACCTATGAGCATTTTGTAAAAATTTCCAAAAAGAAAATTCTTTATGATAGATTCGTAAAAATTGATCATGTAGAAAACTATGGCATTGACAGCATTTTGGAATTTCAAAACCAGGCAAACCTCTTTTCTGCTGAAAATATGTATTTCTGCTATCCTAGACTTGTGCTTCTCTTCTATGCAAATATGGACTATGATCTTGCTAAGAGTATATTTATCACCAAAGTGCTTGACACCAAACTTACTATAACTATGAAATCACTAGGGAAGCTTTAGGAATCCCGTACACTGGTGTGTTATTGGATACAATAGAGATGGTTGATGAAAACATTTTGGATAAAATGTATTTGCCTAGAAGATTTTTCCAAACAAAAATCCCATGTGGCGATCTTCGCTATCCAGGAAGAATCCTTGCAAATATATTGTCTTACAATATAACTCAAAAATCTGGAAGCCACTCTGTATTATCTATGAAACAAGCTAAGTACATCTATGCAATGCTAGGGAATATTCATGTCAATTGGGCCAAAGTTATCATGGACTCCATCCTTGCGTCTGCTACTTCTGATAGACCTTCGTCTACCCTAGCCCACGACCATTACCTCACCATTCTGTTTATTGGTTATAATGTGCCTTTGGATAATGAAACCACTATTCTGGATCCGGCATGCATCTTTGATGTTTATGCTCTCAGTCGAATGAATCTCCATAGAGATCTTGATTAGTACATTCCAGAAGAAAAGATCGCTGCTGAAGGAGGATCGTCATCCTCAAGGAAGGGTAAGAAACCAATTGTTGCAGATTCTAATGAAGAAGAAGAAGAAGAAAAAGATAGCGAAGGAGAAGAAGAAGACGAGGACCCACCGGCCTACATTGTGGAACTTCAAGACATGTTGCTTAAAAAAATCTCAAACTTGAAGATTTGTCAGAAAGTAGGATTTGAAGTTATCAACAAGAAGGTTGATGATCTCAAAGATCTGGTGGTGAGTAGCAATGAAATGACCGTGAAAACCCTCAAGACGATCCTTGAGGAGATCAAGTCTTTGAAGAGAGAGAAGAATGTCGGTCATTCTTGATTTCTAAAACAATGGTTTTAAAACAATTTTTTTCAAAACTTCCCGGTCTGTAATAACTACTATATGGTGTGATGCTTGATACGCTTATATTACTATGCGTATGGATGAACTTATCTGATATATTCTGCCAGACATATGTTGATCATAAACTAACAATTTTTTTTGCAGAATTGAATTCCTTTCTCTCAAAATTCTTAATTGTTGATTACAACTTCGATGAATTATTCGTTGAAATGATATGTCATATTTTTGTTGATGACAACAAAAATGAATACATTATCTTGTTATAATAGTTAGCATATTGTTTTGCTAACAGCTTCGATGCAGGGGGAGAACCACATCAATGCAGGGGTAGTAAGTTTATTTCTATGTCATATTATTTATGTCAACTTACTTCATTTTTCATTTGGGTTTCATCATCAAAAGGGGGAGAATGATGGAAATTGAATTCCACCCCCAAGTGGTTTTGATGATGAGCACACCAAATGAAGTTAGTGTACTAACTACACTACAATTAAGTGGGCAGATTATGCGATGAATGAGAAGCTTTATACATACTCCAAAGAAGCGCAATCTACAGCAAAGACAAGTACAAATGTTGCTAGCTCGATGATGAAGCTTAAGCTCAAATGGAATGGAAGCTCAAGAGAAGCTCGCATCTACATCATCATCTGATCAAACTTCTGAAGATGTGTCCTAAGTCTACAGTGTGTAAGTTGTGTCATTCTTAGGGTTATGTTAAAGCCAAAAGTATAGATAACACACGCGCACACAAATGATTTCAAAGTTAAATATTGTAAATACTTTTAAAATCATTTTTAAAACTATTAAGAGCCTTTTTTGCTAGTCACTTTTCAATTTGGTAGTTAAACTCCATTACACCCTGGAGTTAATTACATGTCTTACTAGCCGTGTCTCAGAAGAAACTCCTCTGGGAGTCGACTACTAAGGAGAGGGAGTCGAGTACCAGCTGAGAATTTTTTTTCTCCTGAAACACACTAGGAGTCGACTACCAATCCTAGGGAGTCGACTACCAGCTGTCAAAGTTCAATGTTTGACCTGACTTTTGATATCTCTCTAACTTATTCCTCCCATGATTCTCGGGGCAAAAGTCAAACGAATTTGAATTTTGAATTCTCCTATTTTTACCTATAAATAGAGGACTATTTTGTGATATCAAAATACAATTCTTGAAAAAAATCAAATTCTCTCTTGTGCAAAAGTTCTAAACGATCTAAATTTTCAGCTCTTATGCTTTAAGCCAAAATCTGTTCTTATATTTTTGATCTATTTTGTTTAAGCTATTATTTTCTGTGATCAACTTTTATTTTGGCTATTGATTTTCAAAAATCCATGTTCTCTATTCTCTGATTTTATTTGAAAGGATTTTTTTTGAAAACATTGATTTAGATCACAAAGACTTAATTCGTATCTTTGTGTGATCTAAAATCATATTCTATTAAGCCACGAATACACATTGTTATATCTTACATTGGCTATAGAATTTGGGTGTAAATCCAAACTCCACCTAATATTTTGGTGAGTTGTATATTGATTTTCATTTTGTGTTTACCCTTTGTTGTAAGGGTGTTGAAAACTCTAGACAAGTCTAGGTGTTGAGATATTGCAGTGTTGCAATCGGAAATCCTGGTGAAGGCTAGGTGTGTGGGAAAATCCTAACGAGTGGAGTTAAGTACATGTATTTGCCAAGGCAGATAGTGGAAATCTCGTACTAGATTGGTCAAGGACTGGACGTACCCAGGGTTGTGGGGAACCAGTATAATTTGCGTTTGCATTCTCTCTGATTGTTTATCTCTATCTGATTATCTCGATTCATTGAGTATTATATTATAACTCATTTATAATACATTGCAAGATCAACTTTGTATTTGCTATATAATAGATTCTTTCTTATATTTCTGTGTAATCTCTTATATCTTCATTAAGTATTTGTAACGGTCGGTTTCCGATCGTAAGTTCCTTGTGCACGTGTGCTTGACCATGCACGTATTTATTTTAGACTTTGTTTGTTTCCAAACCCTATCGTGTGATATGTCGTTGTGACCCTCTCTGAGAGTGCTACATTTGTCGTGTTGACTTACAACGTAAATTCACGGGCCGTTCGCCCACGATTTGGCCTTTTCTGAGGAGACGTCGCGTATCTCACTTTTGACTTGAGGCGTTTTTATTTTTAATTTCGTTTCTCGTCATCGAAATTGTAATCCGTCTCTTCTGACTTCTTGCTCCCGTCGCCCCGGTCGCCCCGGTATTTTTCTTATAATTTTCGGGCACCGTTTGACCCTTGTGCACTAATAAAGCCGGTTAAATTACGAGTATACCCCTAACAAATTAATCCTATTAAACCCTAGTTAAACCCTAAACCTATTTAAGTGGCAGCCCCTCACGTGAAGCTCCTCCTCCAAGTCACGTGGGCCCCACCCTATAAAGAAAAAACCCTAACTCCTAACATTTTTCACAGCCGCAACCCCCTCTTGCGCCGGCCCTAGAAACTCATCCCCCTCTCACGCAAAACCCTTCCCTCCTCCACCTTCACCCACGCCGGAGCTCCTAGTCGCCGCCAACCATCTCCAGCAACCACCCCCGACTCCCCTCTCTCGCCGGAGCTCCTAGCCACCACCGGGGACCGCCGGACGCCGCCGCAAACGCCTAAAGCACGCGCAGCAGCCCGCGACGGCCACCGCCGCCGCCGTCGGAGTCTCCTCTCCATCGCCGTGACCCCCCCTCTGCCCCCTCTCGCTGTTGGCAGCGACCCCAGGCCGCGAAACCCTCTGAAACCGCGAGTATACTCGCTGTTTTGCGTGTTTGGCGTCGTACCGTCGCGCCGCCGAGATCTCGTCGTCTCTCCTCGCTGTTGGAGCTCTCCGACAGTCTCCTTCACCTTCTGGGAGTATTCATCGTCATCCCGGACTTTTCCTACGACTCCCGACGTCGTAGGCGTTGGGTACGACGAACCGTTCATCACGGTTTTCGTTGCAAGTTCTCCGGAAGCTGTAGTACGCCTACCCGACGCACTGCTCGCTGTTCACGCGTCCCGTCCGCTGCCCAGAACATGTCTGGCTACGCTTCCCGTAGCCGAGACACCGCTAGGAGACGATCCGTAGCCGTGCCAGTCAGATCGGTCGCCGTTCAGACACTACGTCCGCTCTACCCCAGACTCCGGACAGGTTGGTTCCCCTATCTCATAGCGAAACCCCCACAGTAGCAAAACAGAAAACCTAAACTAAAACTGGCAACTTAACTCAGTAAATTTATTTTCTGCTCTCTTAAATCGATGTGTAACCGTAGACCGACGTTTGGACTTTTGACTGTGCACATAGGATAGAATCGTCGGATAGGCTGATCGGACAACTTGACTCGTGACGGTTAGGGTAGCCACGTTCAACCTAGAAATGAACTTAAATAGGATTTGACGAAAATCGCGACTTGACACCATCGCCGTGATCTCTTTTCAGACGGACTACCACGGACGCGACGACTGGACGAGACGCCCCGGACAGACGACGCACCCGCTGTTTCAGGCAAGTGTACCCACTTGCGATTTGACTGTGCTTTAGTTCTAGTTTGTAGAACTGTTAGATTGTGTGTGATGAGAACCGGACGTTGAATGATAGCGTCCGGGACGACCCGTGACGGCTCAGACTTGACGACGAAGTCTGAGCCTGACAACAATGAACTGCTGACAACATAGGACTATCTTGTGTGTGCGTGCGTGTGGACACCCTAGAATAACTTTCCCTACACTTGTCATGTCGTGTCCTGTCACACAAAAAGCCTTCGGGCGTTTCGGATGCTTCCATCCACGGAAGTGATCCCCCTGATACAAAAAGCCTTCGGGCGTTTCGGATGCTTCCCTCCGCGGAAGTGATCCCCGTGATACAAAAATCCTTCGGGCGTTTCGGATGTTTCCCTAGCGGAAATGATCCATGTGAATCTTGTCCTGAGTTCCTGGGTTGGGGTTGGGTTGAGCGTGCGCACGGCAAGAGGGTCTGATCCCCCTCGAACCGTAAGGCGTGAACCCTTTCGTGTCTGTCTTGTCCTGTCCCGTCTTGTCTTGTCCTGTCCGTCACGTCCCGTCTTGTCTTGACACCTTTAGGTTAGTCCCGTAGTCGGTAGCACACGCTACGTCTACTTCTTGCTACGTTTACTTTTCCTGCTACGCTACTTTTCGTTACTCAGTTATAACCCCAGCATGCTAAAACAACCAGTAAATCATTGTTAAAAGTTGATACACTTGCAGTAGAGTCTGACAGTTTGTGTAGACTTTGCATGACGTACAGTTCCTTCTTTTGGTGCTGTACGTCAGGTGTGGAGCCAGAGTACGAGTACGAGGCGGACCTGCCAGTTGACTTGGAGCCGGAGGGCGCCGATCCGGTGTACGATCCAGAGGATGATCAGAGTTAGAGATCTTCGGTTGCTGTTCCAGAGATTTTCCATTCCAGTTTGAGTTGGGTGCGTTGCACTCTTACTTTCTCGTCTAGGTTGGGTGCTTGCACCATTAGTTTTCCTTTCAGCAGTTGTAGCCGTTTACGGCATTTTTAGACTCTCAGTACTTTGATGATAAATTTGGAATAAAATGAAATGTTTCCTTTCAGTACTTTTGTTATTTCGTACTAACTTGCAGGGACCTGTACCTTCGCTATGGAAAACTACAGACGCTTATTGGGTCTGGGCTCTTAGCCCCGGCCTAAACGGGCCTTCGTCACGCTTCGCCTCCGACCTTTTTGGGAAGCGGGTCGTGACAGGTTTTAGTGGTGGCCCATGCAGGTCCCCTCTTCTGCGAGTACGAAATAATTAAAGTATTAAATTTCATTTTATTATTATCATCCGGAAATTGTACGAGTTTAATCTATGTCTTTCTGTCAATAGGATGGCAGGACGACGTGTTACCCGATCGGGGAGCTCTGGAGATGGGATTCAGGAAGACCAGAGCGGAGACTTCCGTCAGGTTCTGGGTGTGATGAGAGAGATGCTGGAGGTGCAGCATCAGTTGGTTCAACAGTCCCAGCGTGCTGCCCAGGCTGCTCCAGTTGCACCACCGCCACCTCCACCTGCCCCTCGAGCTGCTCCAGGAGTGAAGCAGTTCAACGAGCTCCAGCCGAAGACATTCTCGGGGAAGGAGGGACCCCTAGTTGCTGACGAGTGGATCCAGAGCACGGAGGAGAAGTTAGTTGCTGCGAAGATTCCAGACGATACCCGAGTGGAGATAGCGAAGATGCAGCTGACGGAGAATGCGAGGAACTGGTGGCGCCTTGAGGAGAGGCGTCTGGAGAAGCCAGTGGATTGGAAGATTTTCAGGTCTATGTTCAGGACGAAGTACTTCACCAAGACTACTAGGAGGGAGCTGCTGAGCAGGTTTATAGATCTGAAGCAGGAGAACATGACCGTCGAGGAGTATGAGGCGGAGTTCGAGATGCTGAGTCGCTTTGCTCCGCATATGGTGAAGAAGGAGGAGAAGCGAGCTGATCGCTTCCGTCAGGGACTGCGTCCGAAGATTCAGGCTTCTATGTCTTCGGCGAGTTTCACGACTATGAGGGAGGTGCTGGATGCTGCGAAGAATTATGAGCTTATTTCACTCCTACCTGACCCTCCAGCTGATAAGGGGAAGCGTCCTATGGAGCAGTACCGGCCACCTGCTAGGCCGGCGATGATGAGGCCAGTTCAGACAGTACCATTTAAGAGGCCTGGAGCACCCGTTCAGAGTCAGAGCAAGGGATCGTGTCATTACTGTGGGAAGCTGGGACACGTTCAGAAGGATTGTCGGAAGAAGATGGGACTGTGCCTAGTTTGCGGAGATGCCTCGCATGCTGCGAAGGATTGTCCGAGAGCCCATCATGCTGTAGTTGGAGCGCCAGCCCCGCTGCAGATGAGAGCACCCGCTCCAGTTCAGAGAGGACCTGCCGTTCGTGGACCACCCTTGGCGCCATAGAGGCAGATGTTTCAGAGAGCAGCGCAGCCCCAGAGGCCGGCGTACACCATGACGGCTTTGGAGACTGAGGAGCTGGATGGAGTCATTGCAGGTAACTCCTTAATACTAGTCTTTCATTTCATAGTTTAGCTTTTAAATTGTTAGTCTTGTTTGCCTGACTTGTTTGTTAGAGTAGCTTGGTTTGACCGTAGTTTCTTTTAATATCTTAGGCACCATTCTAGTGTCTTCTCACCCGGCCCTGGCCTTGTTCGACTCCGGTGCATCCATGTGCATCTTATCCCCGAGATTCGTGACAAGACACTCCATTCCCACCCATACACTTCCCAAGTGTTGGGACATCACCACAGGGAACGGAGTGGTGACAGTAAACTTGGGATGTAGATCGATTCCTTTGGTGGTCAGTGGACACGAGCTCTTTGCAGATTTCATTGTCCACGACCTGCCACATTTTGATGCCGTTCTTGGCATCGATTGGTTGGGAGATTTCCACGCCTCGATCGATTGTCGCAGCAAGAGGGTGGTGTTCCGGATTCCAGGCCATCCAGAGTTCGAGTTCCGCAGCAGAGATGAGTCACTTGGACCCATCAAGTATCGGGCCACGCCGGTGGTGCCGATTGTTACAGCCATGCAGATGGAGATGGAGATCGAGCGACCAGTAGTCGTCAGAGACTTCGACGACGTCTTCCCGGAGGATATCTCAGGTTTGCCACCCGACAGAGCTTTAGAGTTTGGAATTGATCTTATGCCGGGAGCGCAACCGATATCGAAGGCGCCGTACCGTATGGCCCCCGCTGAGCTCGAGGAGCTACGAAAGCAGTTGGATGAGTTGCTGCAGAAGGGTTTCATCCACCCTAGTGTGTCACCGTGGGGTGCACCTGTTTTGCTCGTGAAGAAGAAGGATGGGTCCCGCAGGATGTGCGTGGACTATCGAGGATTGAATGCTGTCACCGTGAAGAATAATTATCCGCTGCCGCGCATCGACGATATCTTTTACCAGCTTGGAGGTTCGAGAGTCTTCTCGAAGTTGGACTTGAGGAGTGGATACCACCAATTGAGGGTGAAGAAGGACGATGTTCAGAAGACGGCTTTCCGGACAAGATACGGACATTATGAGTTCGTGGTCATGCCGTTTGGCGTGACCAATGCGCCGGCTGTGTTCATGAATTTGATGAATTTAATATTCTACGACTTCCTGGACAAGTTTGTTGTCATCTTCATCGATGACATTCTTATTTATTCGAAGTCTGAGGAGGAGCACAGCTGTCATCTGAGGACAGTGCTGGAGACGCTGAGGAGACATAAGCTTTATGCCAAGTATAGCAAGTGCGAGTTCTGGCTAGACAGAGTCGCATTCCTGGGACACGTGGTGTCCGGTGATGGCATATCTGTGGATCCGGAGAAGGTCAGAGCAGTCAGAGATTGGCCGACTCCGCAGTCAGCATCAGACATCAGGAGCTTTCTGGGATTAGCGGGCTATTATCGGCGGTTCATCAAGGATTTCTCGAAGATTGCGGAGCCGATGACGAAGCTGACAAGGAAGGATGTGGATTTTCTCTGGTCAGATGCTTGTGAGGATGCCTTCAGTATCTTGAAGGCGAGATTGACCATGGCACCGGTGTTGGCAGTACCGGATCGAAGCGGAGGCTTCGAGGTTTATTGTGATGCATCAGGGAAGGGCCTAGGATGCGTCTTGCATCAGCATGGCCACGTGGTCGCGTACGCTTCTCGTCAGTTGAGGACTCATGAGAAGAATTACCCGACGCACGATCTGGAGTTGGCAGCATTGATTTTCGCACTGAAGATTTGGAGGCACTTCTTGCTAGGTGAGAGTGTGAAGATTTTCACCGATCACAAGAGCTTGAAGTACATCTTCACGCAGAAGGAGCTCAACATGCGTCAGAGGCGATGGTTAGAGCTCATGGCTGACTACGAGATTGATTTGCAGTATCATCCGGGGAAGGTGAACGTAGTGCCGGATGCCTTGAGTAGACTTCCTACTGCGATGATGCTTGCAGCAGACTGGAGGATTCAGGAGGAGCTGAGGGAGATGGATTTGGAGGTTGTCCTACCTGGTGTGGTTCGTTCGTTCATGAATTTGCAGATTCAGTCCACGATCGTGGATCAGATCAAGGCAGCACAGGCAGGAGATCCGAAGCTGCAGAGGATCAGGAGGCAGGTTGAAGCTGGACTTCGGACGGAGTTCGTGATTCATGAGGATGGTTCGCTGCGGTACGGCAGTAGACTCTGTGTACCTGCAGGTGATGTTCGCGAGGAGCTGTTGAGCGAGGCTCATAGCTCGCCTTATTCTATACATCCTGGAGGCACCAAGATGTATAAGGACCTCCGACTGAATTATTGGTGGATTGGCATGAAGAGGAGCGTGGCACGGAGCGTTGCCAAGTGTTTGATATGCCAACAGGTGAAGGCTGAGCACCATCGTACTACCGGGTTGCTGCAACCGCTTCCTATTCCGGAGTGGAAGTGGCAACATATTACGATGGACTTCGTGACTGGTTTACCTCGGACCCCGAGGCAGAACGACGCAGTTTGGGTGATCGTGGATCGGTTGACCAAGTCTGCGCATTTTATCCCTTTCCGAGTGGGCCAGTCTACGGAAGCTTTGGCGAGAAAATATCTGGAGGTAAATTTTTCGTTTCTACTTTTACTTCCACTTTGATTTCCTCTTTGAGATGGTCGTGATGTAGACCGTGTACGTGCAGGAGATTGTACGCTTACATGGAGTCCCTGTGAGCATTGTGTCTGACCGAGACACGAGATTCACATCTCAGTTCTGGAGAAGCATGCAGGAGAATTTGGGTACGAGTCTGAGTTTCAGCACGGCGTACCACCCGCAGACTGATGGCCAGTCCGAGAGGACTATTCAGATCCTGGAGGATATGCTGCGAGCTTGTACGCTCGATTTGAAGGGTTCATGGGAGGACCATCTTCACTTGGTGGAGTTTTCATATAACAACAGCTACCAGGCGAGCATTGGCATGGCGCCGTTTGCTGCCCTATATGGAAGGAAATGTCGTTCGCCACTGAGCTGGGATGACATCGGTGATCGGGAGCTGTTGGGTCCAGAGATGATAGTGGAAGCTGTGGATGTCGTGAGGGACATCAGGGAGAAGCTTAGAGTTGCACAGGATCGCTTCAAGCATTGGGCAGATGCCAAGAGGAGACCTTTGGAGTTTCAGCCTGGTGATCACGTCTTCCTGAAGATTTCTCCGAACCGCGGAGTCATTCGTTTCGGGAAGAAGGGAAAGCTGAGCCCGAGGTATATTGGGCCGTTTGATGTGCTCGAGCGTGTGGGAGCAGTGGCCTACCGCCTTGCTCTGCCACCATCTTTGGAGGGTGTTCATGACGTATTCCACGTATCTCAGTTACGTCGGTACGTCAGTGATCCATCGCACACTGTGGACTTCTCAGATATTACAGTTCGCCCGGATCTGACATATGACCAGCAGCCTGTGCAGATTTTGGACCGTCGACAGAAGCAGTTGAGGAATAAGATAGTCGACCTGGTGAGAGTGATGTGGCGTCACGGATCACCTGGAGAGTCCACCTGGGAGCGTGAGGATGATATGAGGGAGCGCTTTCCGCATCTTTTCCCGAGCGATGCTTGATGTTGATTCCGAGGACGGAATCGTTTCTAAGTTGGGGAGGATGTAACGGTCGGTTTCCGATCGTAAGTTCCTTGTGCACGTGTGCTTGACCGTGCACGTATTTATTTTAGACTTTGTTTGTTTCCAAACCCTATCGTGTGATATGTCGTTGTGACCCTCTCTGAGAGTGCTACATTTGTCGTGTTGACTTGCAACGTCAATTCACGGGCCGTTCACCCACGATTTGGCCTTTTCTGAGGAGACGTCGCGTATCTCACTTTTGACTTGAGGCGTTTTTATTTTTAATTTCGTTTCTCGTCATCGAAATTGTAATCCGTCTCTTCTGACTTCTTGCTCCCGTCGCCCCGGTCGCCCCGGTATTTTTCTTATAATTTTCGGGCACCGTTTGACCCTTGTGCACTAATAAAGCCGGTTAAATTACGAGTATACCCCTAACAAATTAATCCTATTAAACCCTAGTTAAACCCTAAACATAGTTAAGTGGCAGCCCCTCACGTGAAGCTCCTCCTCCAAGTCACGTGGGCCCCACCATATAAAGAAAAAACCCTAACTCCTAACATTTTTCACAGCCGCAACCCCCTCTAGCGCCAGCCCTAGAAACTCATCCCCCTCTCACGCAAAACCCTTCCCTCCTCCACCTTCACCCACGCCGGAGCTCCTAGTCGCCGCCGACCATCTCCAGCAACCACCCCCGACTCCCCTCTCTCGCCGGAGCTCCTAGCCACCATCGGGGACCGCCGGACGCCGTCGCAAACGCCTGAAGCACGCGCAGCAGCCCGCGACGGCCGCCGCCGCCGCCGCCGCTGCCACCGGAGCCTCCTCTCCATCGCCGTGACCCTCCCTCTGCCCCCTCTCGCTGTTGGCAGCGACCCCAGGTCGCGAAACCCTCTGAAACAGCGAGTATACTCGCTGTTTTGCGTGTTTGGCGTCGTACCGTCGCGCCGCCGAGATCTCGTCACCTCTCCTCGCTGTTGGAGCTCTCCGACAGTCTCCTTCACCTTCTGGGAGTATTCATCGTCATCCCGGACTTTTCCTACGACTCCCGACGTCGTAGGCGTTGGGTACGACGAACCGTTCATCACGGTTGTCGTTGCAAGTTCTCCGGAAGCCGTAGTACGCCTACCCGACGCACTGCTCGCTGTTCACGCATCCCGTCCGCTGCCCAGAACGTGTCTGGCTACGCTGCCCGTAGCCGAGACACCGCTAGGAGACGATCCATAGCCGTGCCAGTCAGATCGGTCGCCGTTCAGACACTACGTCCGCTCTACCCCAGACTCCGGACAGGTTGGTTCCCGTATCTCGTAGCGAAACCCCCACAGTAGCAAAACTGAAAACCTAAACTAAAACTGGCAACTTAACTCAGTAAATTTATTTTCTGCTCTCTTAAATCGATGTGTAACCGTAGACCGACGTTTGGACTTTTGACTGTGCACATAGGATAGAATCGTCGGATAGGCTGATCGGACAACTTGACTCGTGACGGTTAGGGTAGCCACGTTCAACCTAGAAATGAACTTAAATAGGATTTGACGAAAATCGAGACTTGACACCGTCGCCGTGATCTCTTTTCAAAGGGACTACCACGGACGCGACGACTGGATGAGACGCCCCGGACAGACGACGCACCCGCTGTTTCAGGCAAGTGTACCCACTTGCGATTTGACTGTGCTTTAGTTCTAGTTTGTAGAACTGTTAGATTGTGTGTGATGAGAACCGGACATGGAATGATAGCGTCCGGGACGACCCGTGACGGCTCAGACTTGACGACGAAGTCTGAGCCTGACAACAATGAACTGCTGACAACATAGGACTATCTTGTGTGTGCGTGCGTGTGGACACCCTAGAATAACTTTCTCTACACTTGTCATGTCGTGTCCTGTCACACAAAAAGCCTTCGGGCGTTTCGGATGCTTCCCTCCGCGGAAGTGATCCCCGTGATACAAAAAGCCTTCGGGCGTTTCGGATGCTTCCCTCCGCGGAAGTGATCCCAGTGATACAAAAAGCCTTCGGGCGTTTCGGATGTTTCCCTAGCGGAAATGATCCTTGTGAATCTTGTCCTGAGTTCCTGGGTTGGGGTTGGGTTGTGCGTGCGCACGGCAAGAGGGTCTGATCCCCCTCGAACCGTAAGGCGTGAACCCTTTCGTGTCTGTCTTGTCCTGTCCCGTCTTGTCTTGTCCTGTCCGTCACGTCCCGTCTTGTCTTGACACCTGTAGGTTAGTCCCGTAGTCGGTAGCACACGCTACGTCTACTGCTTGCTACGTTTACTTTTCCTGCTACGCTACTTTTCGTTACTCAGTTATAACCCCAGCATGCTAAAACAACCAGTAAATCATTGTTAAAAGTTGATACACTTGCAGTAGAGTCTGACAGTTTGTGTAGACTTTGCATGACGTACAGTTCCTTCTTTTGGTGCTGTACGTCAGGTGTGGAGCCAGAGTACGAGTACGAGGCGGACCTGCCAGTTAACTTGGAGCCGGAGGGCGCCGATCCGGTGTACGATCCAGAGGACGATCAGAGTTAGAGATCTTCGGTTGCTGTTCCAGAGATTTTCCATTCCAGTTTGAGTTGGGTGCGTTGCACTCTTACTTTCTCGTCTAGGTTGGGTGCTTGCACCATTAGTTTTCCTTTCAGCAGTTGTAGCCGTTTACGGCATTTTTAGACTCTCAGTACTTTGATGATAAATTTGGAATAAAATGAAATGTTTCCTTTCAGTACTTTTGTTATTTCGTACTAACTTGCAGGGACCTGTACCTTCGCTATGGAAAACTACAGACGCTTATTGGGTCTGGGCTCTTAGCCCCGGCCTAAGCGGGCCTTCGTCACGCTTCGCCTCCGACCTTTTTGGGAAGCGGGGCGTGACAGTATTCGTTTAACTGAGCTGTGCATAACATCCCTCTAGAAGTCGACTAATGTTCTTATGGAGTCGACTACTAGAAGAGTTTTATCTCTGATTTGTTTTTGAAGATTACTTGAGTTGATTAAGAACCAAGCGTAGATCACTCTACTTGGTTTCTTAGGCAACATTAGAAGGCTTTGAATTGTGCTAATCAATTAGAAAGAAAAGTTTATTTTTTGCAACACTTTTAAACCCCCTTCTAGTGTTGTTTGCCATCCACATGATCCAACAATATTAAGAACAAATAGCTTCAGTAATTATCAGACATTAAGTCAATATGGAAAAAGAGATTCCTTGACTCCCAGTTATGTTGAAATTTTGGTTTAATGGGCAACATAGCATTTTCTTCAAAAGATGGCTATGAATGCAACTGTCATCTTCTCAATCAAAAAAAAACAATGTAAATCCTGAAGGTTGTTATTGCATTAGCAAGAACCAGATGTTTAGAAATAAAGAAATGGCATATAGGAAGTCAGTTTAGATGATATTAACCTGTAGTTTAGTTCTTTTGCAAATCTCAAGCCAAAAATACATGGAGATAGTTGAATAGAATTCCAAGCCTTAATGTCTGATAGTGGAATAGAATTCCAGAAATACAAGTAAATTAACCTGAAGTATAATTACTTGGTTATGCAATTTAAGCTCCAACATGCGAAAAAGGATACTTTGATAAACACTATATTCACAGAACAATTTCAGGCAAAAAAGGATACTATGTTAAACACTATATGAAATTTGCTTCCAAGCCTTCACAGAACAATGTCATGGAAACACACATTACAATTTTCTATACTTGCACATTAAGAACATAAATTCCAGTAAGATTAACGATTATGGAAACGCACCTGGGAAGTAAAATTCAAGTAAGAATAGGCGAGAAGAATTCCAGAAATAGGCGAGATCGTCGAGAAGAACTGATCTCGTTGCAAGTAGAATTAAACACCCTCATATTCCAATGATCTTCAGATCTTCAGATCAAATGATCTTCTACGTACCTTCAGAAATAGGCGATTCTTCCAGAAATAGGCGAGATCGTCGGTAACCTGGGTTTGATTCCCAAAGCGTAGCAGTCAACTTCAGAAAATAAAAAATCAGAGAATGTTACACTAATTCATCAATTTTAAAGAGTAAATGAAGGGGAACCGGTACTTGCAGAAGACTGAACGAAAATAGTTATCTGCGAAACTTTACAATTTCTCTTCTTCCATGTAGATTTTTGTGAGAAAATTTCATGCAGCTGCCTTCAGATCTGCGGAACTTCACAATTTTTTGTGAGAAATCAGAGAAATGATGAAACTTCACAATTTTCCAGAAATGAGTAAGACATTCGTACCTTCATAAAATGATCTTGCTGCTTTAGGGAAGTGCAATAGATTCCTCTTCTTCCCCTTGCTGCTTTGGGGAAGAGCAAATGATCTTGCTGCTTTTGGAGAGAAGACAACGGAGACGGTCTATCTTCTTCACCTTGCTTCTTTTGGAAAGAAGACAAATGAGACGGTCTATCTTCTTCTCCTTGCTTGACATTGGGGAAATGATTTTGGGGAAAAGCAAGAGGAGTTTTGGGGAACTCTCCACCAAAAACGCCTCTTGCTCTTCCCCAAAAAGTCTATTGCTATCCCTGAGTTTACTTCTGAGTTAAAATGATTTAAGAAGCCTGTTGCTATCAAATGGGACACACAAATATCAAAAGTATGTGTTAAAATACAAATCCTTCATCTCAAAGCTTCATCTAAACCGTTCATTCCCCAAGAATTAATCATGCCCGTCTTTCTATCAACCCTTTGTCCAAGTCAGCTTGTCCTAGTCAGCCGTAGAATTCAAAAACAGTTGTCAAATGTATAATAGATATGTCTGTTGATCCATTATGTGTGTTATTTTAAGAAGTTGAGGAATCGACCACCCATTTCTTTTTTGAATGTGCATTCTCTTATTATATTTGGAAGCTTTGTCTTCTTAAGATGGGTTTAAGTGATTCGCCAAGTCTTGATATCCACAGTTCTACCGACCTTTTGCCAAGCTGTGCGTTGCAAACTTTTGGCACTATAGGAACTTCCACTCATGCTCAGCTGCATCATCGACCTTGTTGGGCCAATAATATCCATGCCTAAGGCCTTCAGAGTAATCGTCCTTCCTACATAGTGATTTCTACAGAGGTCTTCGTGGATCTGCTAGATGAAGTAATTAACCTCTGGTGGGCCCAAACACTTGAGATATAGGAAAGCATCAAAATTTGCATTGTACCTTCAGTACGGTGCATCGTCATGGAGCACGTATATGAGGGCCCTTCTCTCTATATTTTATGCTTCCACTCAGTCAGCCGGCACCTCACCCAAGTTGAGGTATTTGATAATGGGGTACATCCAAGTTAGTTCACCATTGGTTCTCATTAGCTCATCTTCACATATGCTAGGGTTCAAGCAGCTTTCGACATATACAGCCTGACCTAGCTTTTTGGGTGATGATGAAGCCAATTTGGAGAGAGCACCTGCTCAAACATTCTCTGATCTAGTCATGTGATCGATTTCAACATGCCTGAACTTAAAGAGATTGGCTTTGTTAGTTTCCAAATAAATCTTTATCATCTCTTCCCTGGCTTCGTACTCCCATAGTAGCTGATTAAGAATCAATCTAGAGTTGCTGAGGAACAAAAATATGTGTGCTCCCAGAGCATGAGAAAATCTTAGAATGTTAATGGTAGCCTCGTACTCTGTAACGACCGGTGTTTGTAATAGCTATTTTATATGAATGATATTGAATTTTCCCCTCCTTGTATGTTTTCTCGATTGAATCCTCACATTTTAGCTTAAATAACGCTGTAATTCTAGAGTTAGAACGATCCTAGAAGCCATAGAATCTTTTCCGAAGCTTCGCGCTTCGTTTCGGCACTTCTGGTGCACCTTAGTTGGTTCACGAAGGAGAACCAACCGACTAGAATGAGATCTAGTCGGTCGGTAATCCTTCATGGACCGACTAGTTCAATGTATTAAAAATAGCTTAGTTACTGTTTGTCGTTAGTCGGTCTAAGTTCAACCTTCGACCGACTAGTTCTTAAACTAGTCGGTCAAGCATTGTACTCAGACCGACTAATTCTGAGTTTCACTGAACAGTAGAGTTACTGTTTGTCGTTAGTCGGTCTAAGAACGATTTCCGACCGACTAGGTTGCAAACTAGTCGGTTAGCTGTTGTTCTTCAACCGACTAATTCTTGTACAGTCTTTTCTATAGTAGTTACTGTATATTTTTAGTCGGTTAAGAGTTGCTCTTCAACCGACTAGTTCTAATTCTCTTCTTGTACCTTTTGGTTGCATTTTAGTCGGTCAACGTTGGTCGACCGACCGACTAGTTCTTAAACTAGTCGGTCACCAGTTGTGCTTTGACCGACTAATTTAGTTGACATGTACCAAAACCTATTCTCGGTTTGCCATTTAGTCGGTCTACGTTAGACGACCGACCGACTAGTTCTTAAACTAGTCTGTCAACCACTCTTCTTTGACCGACTAGTTGACCCCGAAACCCTAGATCTATTTTCCAGCCGCCATTTTATTTTTATTTAATCCGTCGATTCCTTCATTCTTCATTCATTCTTTCGGAGCCAAGATCATTCACAAATCATCCCTAATCTTCCCCAAAACATTTCTTTCATACTCGGAGGTTATTTCTCACCGTATCTTGCGCCGGATACAGATCTAGGTCGCTGAGATCTCGTTTTTCGGCCGTAGCTTCCCGGGATTGTTCTTCGTCGCCAAAGCAAGATTTGTTTTGGTGTTTTCCATTCGCTACTCTACGGTTAGTAATCCTAATCTCGTAACCTCTATTAACCCACACCGTAAACTAGAAACCCTAAATTAAAATGGATTATTAGACACAGGATTTCAATGCAAAACGATTTAGAACTTCCGTCTAATCTTTATTTTGCCATAAACAGCGAATTCATCTACCGTAGGACATCGTTCTCGTTACCCACGTCGATCAACAATTCGGTACCAGGCAAGTGAAACTTGCCAACCCTTCTTTAGGCCAGGTTTTTAGGCCAATTCTTGTACTAGCGTGAAAGAGACTAGATCGTGAAATGATAGCGATCTAGGCGCAACTTTGAGATCTAGCTTGACAACGAAGCTAGATCCGACACCTTGCCATATCATTCATGCATAGATATCTGCCATGTTTAAATTCCTTAACTGTACGCATTTGAATTGTTAACTGCCATGCATTGCATCTTACATGTCATCCTAGTTAAACTTGCATCGTAGCACACGCTACACTACATGTACCAAATCCGTGTTTCCGTGTTACCGGCTAGGCACCCGTTATGCGGGCATAACCCTACGCCATCCGTGTTAAAAACACTTCCTGGCTCGTGATCCAGAAGCGAGCATTCCGTGTTCGGGGGTAATGCCCTGGCTCGACACACGTGGAGGGGTAGGGATAAACGATCACTTGAGCGTAAGAGTTGGCCCGTACAGCCACTCTAGCCAAAGGGCGGAATCTCTGTGCACGACGTGATTACAATTCCAGTACTTGTCCTTTACTTGTGTACTTGCCTTGCCATGTCATATGCCATGCTATATCATGCCATACTTTACTTTAGAACTGCTAGATTGCTTTACTTTCATAGTTGTCATACTTTACTTTAGAACTGCTAGGTTGTTTCCTTTTATAGTTTCCTTGTACAAGTCTTTTTAGACTTGCTGACATGTGCCCCTTCTCTTTGGGTGACGCATGTTAGTTGCTGAGCCAGAGACAGTTGCGGAGGGTGACGAGTTCGTGGAGTTCGTGCCCGAACCTGTTGTTGGCGTGGAGTACGAGGACACCAGTGATCAATCTTAGAGATCTTCCGTACTTTTCTTTTGTTAGCCGTGGTTGTCGGTGAGTAGCACCGTTTTGTTAGATTCTGTTGGCCATGCTAGGCCATTTGCTTTTGACTCTTTTGTTGCCTGGTGGCATTTCTGGTTGTTAGACTTTTTGTTGGACTATGAGTTGGAATAATGTTATATTATTGTCTCTCTTTTCCTATTATTGTTATTTTTGTTCTGAGTCACATTACAGGGACCTGCTACTTCATTTTATTTGACGCTTATCGCACTTGCGGCTTTGCAGCTTCAAGTCCGTGCGGACCTTCTCACGCTTCGCCTCCATGTTTGTGGGAAGCGGGGCGTGACAGGTTTCTTTGGTGGCCCATGCAGGTCCTATTTTCTGTAACTGTGACTTAATCGGAATAACAATAAGAATTATAGAAAGTTCAATAAACAAAAATTCAACACCGTGCCTTAGGCTAAGAGTCTGATCTGTTCCGTTTTCCTGTGTCAATAGATGGCTGGGAGATGGAATACCCGTGGTGGTGGTGGTATGCCCCCTCGCGACCAGGAGCCGGACCGGGAGCCCACTGTCGGAGAGATGATGAGGATGATGCATCAGATGATGCAGGTGCAGCAAGGAATTCTGCAGACTGTCCGGAATGTTCCGCCTGCTCGGGCAGCGCCGGTTGTTCAGGCTGCCCCTCGCTTCGAGCCTGGAGCGAAGCAATTTCGGGAGCTGGGTCCCGCTTACTTTGACAGGACCGAAGGACCCCTGGCTGCAGATGAATGGACTAGGAACATGGAAGACAATCTGAAGATGTTGAAGGTCGACCCGACTGGATGGGTTGATCTGGTGAAGCGGCAGCTGAAGGATAACGCGCGGAACTGGTGGGATGCCGAGGAGGAGTTGTTGGAGGAGCCTATTACTTGGGCTACCTTCAAGTCCAGGTTTGATGAGGAATATTTTCCTAAGGCTGCCAGGAGGGAGATGGCTCAACGCTTCATTGACTTGAAGCAGAGGAATTTGACGGTAGATCAGTATCACCAGGAATTCACGAGGCTGAGTCGTTTTGCACCGAAGATGGTACAGGATGCTGAGGAGAGAGCCCAGAGGTTTCTGCAGGGGCTTTCGTTGGATCTGCAGAGCTATGTCACTTCTTCTGATGCAGAGACTTACCAGAAGGTTCTGATTGCGGTGAAGAGGCAGGAGAGGATTGTGAATCAGAAGAGGGGACAGTTTTCTGGCGCTGGGAAGAGGCCTATGGAGCAGGCCAGAGCAGTGGTGAGACCGGGGCACGGGCCCAACCAGCCTATGCAATTCAAGAGGCCAGGAGGACCTCCTACCTTGAAGACTTGCAATTTCTATGGCAAGACGAGGCATGTCAAGGAGCAGTGCCGAAAGATGCTGGGGCAGTGTTTGGTTTGCGGTGATCCTGTGCACACCATGAAGGACTGTCTGAAGTCGAAGCAGCCGTGGAGGGCACCTGTTGCAGCTCAGCCGTTGCAACAGAGGGCACATGTTCCTGCTGGACGTGGAGCGCCTCTCGTTCCTCAGAGGCAGGCTTTTCAGCAGGCTGTCCAGCCGAGGCGACACGCGTTCTCATGACTGCTGCTGAGACCGAGACGCTGGATGAGGTTATCGCAGGTAACTTTCTATCTAGTTGTTCCTTTCTTAGTTAGTTTGGTTGTTAGATATGATTAGTGTTTGCATATGTTTGATTGCTAGAATAGAATTTGATTGTTAGACTGTCTGTTAGGTGTGATCTTGGTTTGCGCTTTTCTTGCACGAGTTCTCTTTGACTCTGGTGCATCCATGTGCATCATTTCTCGGAGCTTCATGGAGAGGCATTCCTTGTCGACTTCATCTCTTCCCCAGAGTTGGAACATCGTCACAGGGAATGGTGTGATTTTGGTGCATCGTGGGTGCAATTCTTGCCCGTTGGTGGTCTGTGGACACGAGCTGTATGCTGACTTTATTGTCCATGACATCATCAATTACGATGCAGTGTTTGGGATGGATTGGCTTGCGAGCTTCTATGCTACGATCGACTGTCGGAGGAAGAAGGTGGTGTTCGAGATTCCCAGACATCCTGTTTTTGAGTTCAGCCATGGTAGCAGTTCACTTGGTCCGGTCTGGTTTCGGGCCAAGCCGGTGGAGGCTGTGGCTATGCTGATGGAGCAGGGTAGGCCTGCGGTAGTGCGTGATTTCGACGACGTATTCCCCGAGGAGATGTCTTGTCTGCCGCCCGATCGAGCTCTGGAATTTTCTATTGACCTGATTCCGGGAGCGCAGCCCATTTCAAAGGCACCTTAACGTATAGCTCCGGTGGAATTGGAGGAGTTGCGGAAGCAGCTGGACGAGCTTTTGCGGAAGGGTTACATTAATCCCAGTGTGTCTCCGTGGGGAGCACCGGTCCTACTGGTGAAGAAGAAGAACGGTTCGCGTCGCATGTGCGTGGATTATCAAGGGCTGAATGCGGTGACTGTGAAGAATAAGTACCCATTGCCGCAGATTGATGATATTTTTGATCAGCTGGGAGGATCTAGAGTATTTTCCAAATTGGACCTGAGGAGTGGATATCACCAGCTGAAGGTGAGGAAGGAGGACATTCCGAAGACGGCGTTCAGGACGAAGTATGGTCACTACGAGTTCGTGATTATGCCTTTTGGTGTGACCAACGCGCCCACAGTATTTATGAACCTGATGAACTTAATCATCTATGAATATCTAGATAAGTTTGTCGTTATCTTCATTGACGACATTCTGATCTATTCTAAGTCAGAGGAAGAGCATGCGTCGCACTTGAGGACGGTATTGGAAATTCTGAGGAGGCATCGGTTGTATGCCAAGTATTCGAAGTGCGAGTTCTGGCTGGATAGAGTGGCTTTTCTGGGGCATGTGGTGACTGGTGATGGGATTTCGGTGGATCTTGAGAAGATTCGGGCTATCAGAGAATGGCCTGTTCCGCAGTTAGCGTCTGAGATCCGGAGTTTCCTTGGACTTGCAGGTTATTACCGGCGATTCATCAAGGATTTCTCCCGTATTGCCGAGCCGATGACCAGGTTGAAGCGGAAGGATGTATCTTTTGATTGGTTCGTTGGTTGTGAGGAAGCTTTTGGTGTCCTGAAGGAGCGGTTGACGTCTGCCCCTGTTCTTGATGTGCCCGACCGGAGTGGAGGATTCGAGATCTTTTGCGATGCTTCTGGCAAAGGTCTTGGATGTGTGTTGCATCAGCATGGGCACGTGGTCGCGTATGCTTCTCGTCAGCTTAAGGCTCATGAGAAGAATTACCCGACGCACGATTTGGAGTTGGCTGCTGTTGTGTTTGTGCTGAAGATTTGGAGGCACTTCTTGCTGAGTGAGAAAGTGAAGATTTTCACCGATCACAAAAGCTTGAAGTACATTTTCACGCAGAAGGAGCTCAACATGCGACAGCGTCGGTGGTTGGAGCTCATGGCGGACTATGAGATCGAGTTGCAGTATCACCCGGGTAAAGTAAATGTAGTTCCTGATGCGCTGAGTAGGCTTCCAGCGGTGATGTTGCTGACTTCGCAGTGGAGATTGCAGCAGGATTTTTGCGAGTCTGGAGTTGAGGTGGTTCTGCCTGGAGAGACTTCTTCGTTGATGTGTATGCAGATACAGTCGACGATCGTGGATCGGATCAAGGCTAGGCAGAGTGGTGATCCGAAGTTGGTAAAGATTCGAGAGATGGTGGAAGCGGGTCTGTGGACTGATTTCGTTATTCATGAGGATGACTCGCTGAGGTTTGGAGCCAGGTTCTGTGTGCCTGCCGGAGATATCAGAGAGGAGCTGTTGGTGGAGGCACACAGTTCGTCGTATTCTGTGCATCCTGGTGGGACCAAGATGTACAAGGATCTTCGTTTGAATTTCTGGTGGCATGGGATGAAGAGGAGCGTGGCTCGGAGCGTGGCCAAGTGTTTGGTTTGCCAGCAGGTGAAAGCGGAGCATCAGCGTACGGCAGGGTTGCTACAACCGCTTCTGATTCCGGAGTGGAAGTGGCAACACATCACTATGGACTTCGTGACTGGACTACCTCGGAGTCCGAAGCAGAATGACGCGATTTGGGTGATCGTAGACCGATTGACCAAATCCGCACACTTTATTCCGTTCCGAGTATGACAGTCCACTGAGGCGCTGGCGAGGAGATATATGGAGGTAAACTCTTTTAATTTCCATTTTCATTTCCTTTCCCTGGAATAGTTAGTGATGTAACGTGTTCGTGCAGGAGATCGTTCGACTGCACGGAGTCCCTGTGAGTATCGTGTCGGACAGAGACACGAGATTCACGTCTCAGTTCTGGCAGAGTCTGCAGAAGAGTTTGGGTACGAGTCTGAGTTTCAGCACGGCGTACCATCCGCAGACGGATGGCCAGTCCGAGAGGACGATTCAGATCTTAGAGGACATGCTGAGGGCGTGTATGTTGGATTTTAAGGGTTTGTGGGAGGACCATCTACACCTGGTGGAGTTCTCTTATAACAACAGCTTCCAGGCGAGTATTGGCATGGCACCATTCGCTGCGCTATACGGAAGGAAATGTTGATCGCCACTGAGTTGGGATGACGTTGGAGATCGGGAGCTGTTGGGACCTGAGATGATCGTGGAGGATGTGGATGTTGTCAGAAACATTCGGGAGCGGCTGAGGATTGCTCAGGACCGTTTTAAGCATTGGGCTGATGCTAAACGGCGTCCGTTGGAATTTCAGCCTGGTGACCACGTGTTTTTGAAGATCTCCCCGAATCAAGGAGTGATTCGCTTTGGGAAGCGCGGGAAGATGAGCCCAAGATACATTGGACCGTTTGACGTTCTGGAAAGGGTTGGCGAGGTAGCGCACCGCTTAGCCTTGCCGCCATCTTTGGTTGGAGTTCACGACGTCTTTCATGTGTCGCAGCTTCGTCGTTATGTTAGCGATCCGTCTCACGCTGTGGATTTCTCGGAGATCACCGTTCGCCCTGATCTGACGTATGACCAGCTACCAGTTCAGATTTTGGACAGGCGTCAGAAGTCACTTCGGAACAAGACCGTAAATCTTGTGAGGGTGATGTGGCGACATGGCTTGCCAGGAGAGTCTACTTGGGAGAGGGAAGATGAGATGCGTGACGCTACCCACTTTTGTTCCCTGACACGTGAGTGTTAGGAAATTCCAAGGGCGCAATTTTTCTTAAGGTGGGGAGGATGTAACGACCGGTGTTTGTAATAGCTATTTTATATGAATGATATTGAATTTTCCCCTACTTGTATGTTTTCTCGATTGAATCCTCACATTTTAGCTTAAATAACGCCGTAATTCTAGAGTTAGAACGATCCTAGAAGCCATAGAATCTTTCCCGAAGCTTCGCGCTTCGTTTCGGTACTTCTGGTGCATCTTAGTTGGTTCACGAAGGAGAACCAACCGACTAGAATGAGATCTAGTCGGTCGGCAATCCTTCATGGACCGACTAGTTCAACGTATTAAAAATAGCTGAGTTACTATTTGTCGTTAGTCGGTCTAAGTTCAACCTTCGACCGACTAGTTCTCAAACTAGTCGGTCAAGCATTGTACTCAGACCGACTAATTCTGAGTTTCACTGAACAGTAGAGTTACTGTTTGTCGTTAGTCGGTCTAAGAACGATTTCCGACCGACTAGGTTGCAAACTAGTCGGTCAGCTGTTGTTCTTCAACCGACAAATTCTTGTACAGTCTTTTCTATAGTAGTTACTGTATATTTTTAGTCGGTTAAGAGTTGCTCTTCAACCGACTAGTTCTAATTCTCTTCTTGTACCTTTTGGTTGCATTTTAGTCGGTCAACGTTGGTCGACCGACCGACTAATTCTTAAACTAGTCGGTCACCAGTTGTGCTTTGACCGACTAATTTAGTTGACATGTACCAAAACCTATTCTCGGTTTGCCATTTAGTCGGTCTACGTTAGACGACCGACCGACTAGTTCTTAAACTAGTCTGTCAACCACTCTTCTTTGACCGACTAGTTGACCCCAAAACCCTAGATCTATTTTCCAGCCGCCATTTTATTTTTATTTAATCTGTCGATTCCTTCATTCTTCATTCATTCTTTCGTAGCCAAGATCATTCACAAATCATCCCTAATCTTCCCCAAAACATTTCTTTCATCCTCGGAGGTTATTTCTCGCCGTATCTTGCGCCGGATACAGATCTAGGTCGCCGAGATCTCGTTTTTCGGCCGTAGCTTCCCGGGATTGTTCTTCGTCGCCAAAGCAAGATCTGTTTTGGTGTTTTCCATTCGCTACTCTACAGTTAGTAATCCTAATCTCGTAACCTCTATTAACCCACACCGTAAACTAGAAACCCTAAATTAAAAATGGATTATTAGACACAGGATTTCAATGCAAAACGATTTAGAACTTCCGTCTAATCTTTATTTTGCCATAAACAGCGAATTCATCTACCGTAGGACATCGTTCTCGTTACTCACGTCGATCAACAATTCGGTACCAGGCAAGTGAAACTTGCCAACCCTTCTTTAGGCCATGTTTTTAGGCCAATTCTTGTACTAGCGTGAAAGAGACTAGATCGTGAAATGATAGCGATCTAGGCGCAACTTTGAGATCTAGCTTGACAACGAAGCTAGATCCGACACCTTGCCATATCATTCATGCATAGATATCTGCCATGTTTAAATTCCTTAACTGTACGCATTTGAATTGTTAACTGCCATGCATTGCATCTTACATGTCATCCTAGTTAAACTTGCATCGTAGCACACGCTACACTACATGTACCAAATCCGTGTTTCCGTGTTACCGGCTAGGCACCCGTTATGCGGGCATAACCCTACGCCATCCGTGTTAAAAACACTTCCTGGCTCGTGATCCAGAAGCGAGCATTCTGTGTTCGGGGGTAATGCCCTGGCTCGACACACGTGGAGGGGTAGGGATAAACGATCACTTGAGCATAAGAGTTGGCCCGTACAGCCACTCTAGCCAAAGGGCGGAATCTCTGTGCACGACGTGATTACAATTCCAGTACTTGTCCTTTACTTGTTTACTTGCCTTGCCATGTCATATGCCATGCTATATCATGCCATACTTTACTTTAGAACTGCTAGATTGCTTTACTTTCATAGTTGTCATACTTTACTTTAGAACTGCTAGGTTGTTTCCTTTTATATTTTCCTTGCACAAGTCTTTTTAGACTTGCTGACATGTGCCCCTTCTCTTTGGGTGCCACATGTTAGTTGCTGAGCCAGAGACAGTTGCGGAGGGTGACGAGTTCGTGGAGTTCGTGCCCGAACTTGTTGGAGGCATGGAGTACGAGGACACCAGTGATCAATCTTAGAGATCTTCCGTACTTTTCTTTTGTTAGCCGTGGTTGTCGGTGAGTAGCACCGTTTTGTTAGATTCTGTTGGCCATGCTAGGCCTTTTGCTTTTGACTCTTTTGTTGCCTGGTGGCATTTCTGGTTGTTGGACTTTTTGTTGGACTATGAGTTGGAATAATGTTATATTATTGTCTCTCTTTTCCTATTATTGCTATTGTTGTTCTGAGTCACATTACAGGGACCTGCTACTTCGTTTTATTTGACGCTTATTGGACTTGCGACTTTACAGCTTCAAGTCCGTGCGGACCTTCTCACGCTTTGCCTCCATGTTTGTGGGAAGCGGGGCGTGACATACTCTGCCACATTATTGGTCTCTGTGAAGTTGAATCGAAGAGCATAGTCCACTTTGTTTCCATCAATGTCGTGAATGACTATGCCAGCTCCACCACCTGACTTAGTCATCGACCCCTCTACATGAATGAACTAGACCTCATCCCTCTCTAAAGAATTGTTGGGCAGGTCGTCGTAGCATAAGAATTTAAAGAAAGAAATACCGAGCTAACAAATGCTTCCTCAACTGGAGATGGATCATCGGATGTAAACTTTACAATGAATTCTGCTAGGGCTTGCCATTTGATGGCTATTATTGACTTGTAGTATATATCGAATTTGCTCAGCTCGACCCTCCATCTCAGCAACATTCCTGACTGATATAGTCTCTTTAAGTTTTGCTCGAGCTGAGTGTCGGTCAAGACTAGGATAGTATGGGCCTGAGAGTAGGTTTGGAGCCTTCTTGCAGCTAGGACCAGGGCATCTGCCATCTTTTCTATCTGGCTGTTAGATCAGTCGATGTACTCCCACTGCTTCTTTGACCAGGGGTAAGCTAACTGCTTCTTGGGTAACCACCAGATAGATGCTCAGTGGCCCTCCTTCCTCGGGCTTCATCAAGAGTGGTGCACTACGAAGGTAGTCTTTTAGCTCGACAAAAGATCATACACAATATTCATTCCACTCTATACCCTTCCTCTTTCCCACATGTCTGGCTAGGGCCTTTGTTGAGTGTGTTTTATATGTACATTTCCACCCCTTCAACCCCGAATTTTCCATCTTTATTTTGTATCATTCTTGCTCTTTTAGTTGTTTTTATCATTTTTATCCACTTTCATGCTTCGGATGTATCTTTATTGTATTTCAGGGAATTTGAGCTCAAAACGATGCAATTCGATGAATAGATCAACGAAGGAAAGACGATGAAGAGGAAGAAGGTGTTGGATCTGGATCATAGCCTAGAGGGGTGAATAGGCTAAAAAAAATTCTCGCCCAACCCACGAAAAATCACACACAGTTAAAGGCACATGCATAGTAAATAAGATACAATCACAGAGAATGCACAGATTTACACTGGTTTGGTCACACCAACGACCTATGTCCAGCCCCAAGCAAATACTAGCATTAATATGTTCCTTCCATACACCTACAATGGGGTCTTAGCACCAACTCCTAACCTAGATTGTACCACACTCAACAAAGTGCAGAACTCTATCAACCTAGTAAATGCGTATCTTGACTGCACCAACACGTCAAGACCCTCTTGTCTAGCCCCAACCAGACAAGTCCAAAATAGTCACAAAATAGGTAAAGTTTCTCCTACATAGAACGTTAGACTAAGACATGAAAATAAAGAGTAAAGAATTTAGAAATGCTCAGTTCGTGTCCGTGTAGTCGTCTCCATCAATCAGCACATCGTCGGCTCTAATATGATGTAAACGGTGTCTCGATCTGACTCTTGGATGTCAAGATATGGCTTAGTTGCAATCTGGTCTGTGCGCGTAGAAATCTCAGTACAAAACCAGCTATAAATTGGTCTGTGCACACATCAGTCCCCTTAAAATCAAATCCACATCAGTGAAGCGTTTTTGCTTTTGTTTTTCGTTCGCATGCAATGCCATGTCAGCTTGCCGTTCGCCTAGGGCATGCAACAGACGGTGATGGCTTCGACTCTTCTTATTCGGTGACCCAACTCTGGTGATGGCTGCTTCATCTTCGACATGGAGCAGCTCTACGGTGGAGAACATGCTTCTCCAACTTCATTGGCTCAACTGCACAGTGGCGAGTTCACATGACGGTTGCAACTACGACTCACGGTCTCCGGAAACGACGAGATCTCCTTAGACAGTGACTTCGATTTCTACTCCGACAACCCACAGCAGCGGCAAGTTCACGGAGCCTGCATCAACTCAACTCTGGAGCGATCTTCGACTTCTCTGACAAGGTGGCGAGCTGCGATGGCGACCTCTCTTCGTACGATGGCAGCGGCAGCTTCGTCCTCAGGGCAACGACGTCGAGAGCTTCAACTTCAGCGATGCTTGGAGATCATGGTGGGTTCGTGGGCTTCTAGTTCTTCTCTTTTCTGATGACATTGCGGCAAGTTCTTCTCGATGGGGATTCTCAACGGCGAGCTCAAGATCTCTATGGCGTCGTCTTCAATCATGGCAGCAGACTTCAATGGCACCTCGACTTCGACGTCGATTCTTCGATCTCCACGGCAACGACGATCTCCCTTGAGCAGCTCACGGTGGAGAAAACATGGGTCTTCACGGTGGCGTCTCCACGACAATAGCTTTGGGTGCGTGAGCTGCTAGGTGTGGCTGTAGGATGTTGAAGATGTTGGGGCTTGGAAGTTTGAGCAATGACGTTTCTTGGCCTTGGATGAATAAGAACGGAGAGATATTTGGCTTTAGGTTTGCACCAATGTATGAAGGAGGAGCTTACAATGTTTGCAGCTTGATGATGATGTAATTGATGCGTAAGGCTTTTTATTTGGTGCTAGGCTTGTGTGACTTCTCCTTTTTGGCAAGAGGATGTTAGGAGCTAGGGTTTTTGCTTTTTGGTTTACAGCCGCACTCTTAGCTTTTTGGAGCTTACCGCATCATTCCATTGCTTTGGGATGGGATATATATATATATATATATATATATATATATATATATAGGGTGATCTTCGGTTGCGAAAAAAGGGGTTTTCGCACGGTGCGAAAACATTTTTTTTTTTTTTGAAATTTTTTTTTTCAAAAATTCTTTTTTTGATGTTTAATCCATACAAATATATACCCCAGGGAAAATAATGGGTGAACCCGTTGGGCATTAGAGCACCCATCCACCCGTTACAAATTTAACGGTCTCAAAACGTGCGAATTTGATGAAATGCCTTGATCGAAGGCCAAATGACATTATTTCTCAATGATTATTTTTTGAGGGGGGTATAACAACATATAATGAGGGTGGGAAAAAGAATTTTTGAAAAAAAAAATTTCAAAAAAAAACTAAAAACATTTTCGCACGGTGCGAAATGTTCTCATTTGAAAATTTTCCTATATATATATATATATATATATATATATATATATATATATATATATATATATATATATATATATATATATATATATGGTTAGGGTTTGTAGCATGACGGTACGGCTAGGAATGAGTCAAAGTATGCCAATGGCTAGGATGAGGGCTAAAGGATTTGGTCTCATCCTTCTTGATATGAACTTCAAGTATGAATAGGACTTGGTCTAACCCTTTCTTTAATTGATTTGGTCAAATCCCCTTGGACCCAAATTGACTTCATCTCTTCTCCTCATTGGACCAAGTCTAATAGTGCTAAGTGAACAACAATCCCTCTCTCTCGAATAATGCTATATGAATAGCAAGTCCTCCATCTCATTGACTTCGTTTGGGTATTTATGTCATCGCCATCACTGAAACACACTAAGCACACACGTTAAATAGCGACACACGTTTGTCATCATCAAACTAAGATCCTAGATCGTTGCTTCCAACATTCTCCCCCTTTTGACGATGACAAACACATAAATGATTTGAGCAAATATGTGGGCGTGTGTGAAGTGTGATGAAGGATGCAATGCGTATGAGTAATACAATGAGATGTAAGCATGCACACAATAAATAAATTGAATAAGCATGCTCCCCCTATTTTCAAGCTCCCCCTACATCAAGCAATACCATATTAAGTGTTGGATATTGGACTCCCCGGATTTGGTTTTGGATGATGAACAAACATAAATATATCGTGAACTAACACTTTGTGAGCGCAGTTATAGAGATCGTCGCCAAATTCATATGAATATCAATTACGACGTCTTAAGACTTCTCAAAGCACGTGATCGTATGCCTAAAGCTTCGTTGAAGCTTATGGACCATTTTAGAAGTCATGAAGATTCGATTGAAGCTATTGAAGACGGTATCGTCAAGTTTTATTTATAGTCTTTAAGATTCTTTCGTAGAATGTTAAGCCTTGAGTAGGTCTTACGGTTTAAATCTTCATAACACTCATATCTTAGCTCTAGGATCTTAGTAGAAGTCCATACAATCTTTCCCGAAGCTTCGCGCTTCGATTCGCGACTTCGTGTGCATGTTAGTTGGTTCAAGAAGAAGAACTGACCGACTAGATGGTGATCTAGTCGGTCGGCAAAGCTTCTTGGACTGACTAGTTTCAGTCAGTCATTTCCAAGCTCTTTACTGTTTACAGTTAGTCGATCTAAGTTGACTCACCGACCAACTAGTTTGTGAACTAGTCGGTCAGTGATGCTTCTGTGACCGACTAGTTGAGCTTTCCCTGTACATGCACATTTGAGCCTGAGCTACTGTTTATCATTAGTCGGTCTGTGTTCATTGATCGACCGACTAGTTGATGAACTAGTCGGTCAACTTTCCTTCTTGGACCGACTAGTTGAGTTTTACTGTACATGCCAATTTTCACTTGACTTACTGTTTATCGTTAGTCAGTCTATGCTCATTTGGCGACCGACTAGATGGTGAATTAGTCGGTCAACAATTGTTCTTGGACCGACTAAGTCAATTTGTGCTCTGACGTCAGTTTTATCTGTTAGTCGGTCTCAGTTGAGTAACCGACCGACTAGTTGTGAAACTAGTCGGTCAGCTACTCTTCTTGGACCGACTAGTTCCTTTTGTCTGTGCTTCAACCTTTTGGCTGCTCTTCCATTAGTCGGTATACGTTAATTGACCGACCGACTAGTTGATGAACTAGTCGGTCGGTAGTTGTTCTTTGACCGACTAGTTGGGTTCAGAAAAGAGCCGTTGGAGCATTAATTGAAACGTTTTTCTTTCTCTCTCTCCTTTAACCTATAAATACTTGATGGGCTGCATTCATTGCAGTCAAGGCTGATATTATTGCAAGTTTAGAGATCAAGAGAAATCATTCCAAGCTCATTCAAAGCTCTTTCATTCCATTCAATAATCTATCCCCACTCTTACTTCCAAAGAGAGATTCATTGAGTGTGAAGCCTTCCAAGCCAAGTGCTTGATTCTAGGTCACCAACATCCCCATAGCTCTCCATCGCTGATCTACATCTTGGAGCTAGGGTTTGGTGCCACTTCTTCTTCCTCAAAATCATCTTTGCCCTAATTCGTAAGCACTACTAAAGGCATATGTATTTTGCCGGTAAGAAGTTTCTTATTTCATTTCAATTTCAATTGTAAGTTTCACTCTCGGTTGTGAGAGTGTGGTTGTGATCCCGGGTTGTGGGAGTCACAAATTACTTTGTGTATGATTTGACTTGTGGAGGTTTTTCACAAGTATTTCATAGTGGAAATCTTGAGTTAGGGTTTCTAACTCAAGTATCCAGAGGGGATCCGAGTGGTTGGGACGTAGGATCACCGGGAACAAGTCGGAGAGACTTGGGTGGATCCGAACCCAGTAATATCGTTGTTTGCGATTGTTTCTTTGTTGTCTAACATTTACATTTCCGCATTTTCCGCATTGTTTGGTAGAGTTTGCAAGTAATTAGGAATTAGCCTCTTAATTATTTTAAAGTACTATTCACCCCCCCTCTAGTACTTGTGCAGTAGCTTAGCAGGGCAGTACATTTGATATCAGAGCCAAGTTTATAGCTATGTCTGCCAACGACAACAAGACCATTCGTCCACCTTCCGACTATAGCACCTTCAGGAACCGTGAAGGAGCGTCTTCGATGATAGAAGGACATTCCTCAACGAGACCTCCATTCTTCAACGGTACCAACTACGGGTACTGGAAATGCCGGATGGAAACTTTCCTCCGGAGTGCATCTCTATGGAGGGCCACGATGAAGGAATACGTCGAGCCTACCGAAGAAGACTTTGAGAAGTGGACTCCCGCGGAGGTCTCCGCGGAGGTGAGCAATGCCAAGGCAATGAACGCCTTGCAATGCGCCTTGGAACCCAAGGATTTCAATAAGATATGCACATGTAAGAGTGCATATCAAATATGGAATTCCCTCCTCATATTACATGAAGGGACTAGTAGGGTGAGAGACTCTAAACTCGTGGTAGTTAATAGAGATTACGAGTTGTTTCATATGATACAGGGTGAGAAGATGAAGGAGTACTACGCTCACTTCGTCGACATCACAAATGAGTTGGAGGCTCTCGGCAAAACCTACACCCAAAAGGAGAAAGTCTCGAAGATCATCGATGGACTTCCTTCTAGTTGGGAGAAACGGACCTTCGCCATCAAGGAAGGTAATGACATGAAAACCTATACCGTTGTTCAACTAATGGGTACTTTAATGTCATACGAGGTTTGCAAGGATAGCAAGCTTAAGTTGCAGGACAAGATGAAGTCCTATCTAAAGCAAGACGAGCCAAAGAAGAAGGCTATTGCTTTCAAGGCCGCTCCATCAACTTCCACATCAACCGATGATGAAGACTCGGAAAACGAGTTGGACTTAGAGTCCATGGCACTCATGGCCAAGAAGTTCAACCGTTTCTTCCGAAAAGGTAACTATAAGAACAAAGCTAAATTTGGTTCTTCTAACGCCTCCTCCTCTCCTTTGTGTTTCAAGTGAAATAAGCCAGGACACATGAAAGCGGAGTGTCCTCTAAATACGTAAAAGGAGAAGTGGAAGGCGCCGAAATTCGATAAGTCCAAGAAGTACAAAAAGGGGTACAAAAAGGGACTTGTCGGAGCAACATTCACCGACTCCGAGGATTCCTCAAGCGGAGAGTCGGACGATGAGCAAGTGGAGCAAGCTCACATGTGCTTCATGGCAAGAGAGAAGCATGATCAAGGATCTTCCTCCTCCGATGATAGCGACAACGAAGGCGATGATGTAACCATGGATGACCTTAGGAATGCTAATTCTCAATTGTGGTCTAAGTATACTAAATTAGTAAATAGGTATACTAAAGTAAAAGATGATTTAGCTAGCATCCAAACCTCGCCTAAAACTATCATCACCAACAACGACACCGTTGTTGAAGAGTTGAAGAATGAGATTGTTAATCTCAAGACTCAACTTGAACATGTTAGCATTGAGGATCCGAAAGAACATAAGATAGAGGATTTGACTTCTCAAAACTCGACTTTGAGTATTGAGAATGAAAGTCTTAAATCTCGTGTTTATGTGCTCACATCGCAAGTATCCACTTTGGATACTTCTTTGCGTTCTCTCACCGAGAAATATGAGAACACATTAGGCCGAATCAATGAATTCAATAAGGGTAAGGGCCATTTGGATAATATCCTAAGTGTCTTACCTCCGGCCAATCACCATGTTGGTTTGGGGTATACTTTGGGAAAGTCATCCAAGTCGGCCACTACTTTTGTTAGGCCAACTTCTGATGCCTCAACGAGTGGTAGCAAACACTCTATTGGTAGTTCATCTACCAATGGTGCTTCCACCTCGTCCACGCCGTCTTTTGGAAAGAAACCCACTTTGGGTGGACCTCCAAAGAAGGGGCATGCTTATATGTACACCAATACTATGCCATGTAGGAACACACGTCCTACTCCACCGGCTCACACATATGATGATTTCTATACTACACGTTCACGGGCACGTGCACACCATGTGAGACACCCTCACGCACGTGTTCCCCCACATGCATATGTTCACCCACGTCATCATATGAATAATTATCGTCGTGCACCATTCCATCATGTTCCTTATGCCTATCCACAACATGCATCACGTAGAAATCAACGTCACATGCATGCACCCAATAGGATGAGGGCTCCCAAAATATTCACAATTTGGAGCCCAAGGACACAAGCATGGATGAAAAACAAGCTTACATGAATGCTTATTTTTCGGATGTTGTGCATAGTAGAAATTATGTGGGGAAGTCTAAGTCCAATTGGACTTGGCTTCCAAAGGTCTAATCGTTTGGACCCAATGACCTTGGGTACCATGATATGAAATTTTCTATCTTTAGGTACTCAAGGAAAAGAAAAAGAAAAGGAGCTACAAATTTAAATTTAGCTCCAAGGGGAATTGGATACTCGATAGCGGGTGTTCAAAACACATGACGGGTGACGCTCAATTGCTCTTCGGGGTGGTGCCCATTGCAAATGGGAATCACGTCGTTTTTGGAGGCAACGAGAGCGGAACCATCATAGGTGTTGGTAAAGTGGGTAATCCTTCTAAACCCCTTATATGTGATGTTTACCTTGTTAAAGGATTAAACCACAATCTTATTTCAATAAGCAAACTTTGAGACAAAGGTTACAAAGTTAGCTTTGCGAAAGGAATGTGCCATATTTTAAATAAGAATACTAATGATGTATTATTTTCCGGCACACGTCATAAGGATATATATATCCTAGATCTTCCAAGTACACATGAACAATGTCTCATTGCCAACACAAGTGAACAACACTTATGGCATAGACGTTTTGGTCATGTGAACTTTGGAACACTTTTTAAGATTTCCAAGTTAAACTCTATTAGAGGCTTCCCTAAGCTAGTCTTTCAAAAGAAAAGCTTTTGTGACTCGTGCCAACGAGGCAAGCTTCCAAAATCTTCATTTAAACCTAAGAAAAGCATTTCTTCTAAACGGCCACTAGAGCTATTACATCTAGATTTATTTGGGCCAACTAGAGTTGCATCATTAGGTAATGCTAGATATGGGCTTGTCATCGTTGATGACTTTTCTAGGTTTACTTGGGTATTTTCATTGTGTAATAAAAATGAAGCTTTTGAAAACTTTACAATTTTTGTTAAGAAAGTACAAAATCTCTTAGGAACCACCATTGTCACTATTCGTAGTGATCATGGAGGTGAATTTGAGAATGAGTCTTTTGAGACATTTTGTGATGAAGTTGGTATTACACACACCTTTTCATTCCCTCGCGCACCTCCTCAAAATGGTGTTGTTGAGAGAAAGAATATGACGCTAGTGGAATGTGCTCGCACTATGCTTGATGATAGCCAACTTGGCCATCAATTTTGGGTGGAAGCGGTACACACCGCTTGCTATGTGTTTAATAGAATACTTTTGAGGCCCGGCACTAAACAAACTTGTTATGAATTGTTGTTTGGTAGGTTGCCTTAAGTTAAACATTTTCGTGTTTTTGGTTCGAAATGTTTTATTAAGAACACGTATGGTAGTTTGGACAAATTCGATCCAAGATCTGATGAGGGGATTTTTGTTGGATATTCTTCGCGTAGCAAAGCCTACCGGATATACAACAAACGAACCTCAACGATCGAGGAATCACTTCATGTGTCATTTAATGAAGGATTTGTTCCAACTAGAATTACTAATGATGATGACTCTATGGATGTCTTATGTGATTCAATTGGTAATTCTAACCCTAATGATTCTATTGATTCTATTGAGACTAACCCGTCTAATGAAGTTGTTGAGAATGTTCCTAGTGATCAAGGTATTCCCAAACGTCTTCATACAGTTCGTGACCATCCTCATGTGCAAGTCATTGGCAATATCCATGATAGTGTCAAGACGAGATCGCAAGTCAACCACTTCGCTCATTGTGCCTTTGCCTCCTCGATAGAGCCAAAGAATGTTAATGAAGCATGCGAAGATAGCGCTTGGATCTTAGCCATGGAGGAGGAACTCATTCAATTCGAGAGGAATGAAGTTTGGGAGCTTGTTCCATTGCCATCGAAGAACCACACCGTCACAGGGACAAAGTGGATGTTCAAGAACAAAATCGACGAAAACCAAGTCGTCGTCCGGAACAAAGCTCGGTTAGTTGCTCAAGGCTACCGTCAAGAGGAAGGTATTGATTTCGAAGAATCCTTCGCTCCGGTAGCTAGATTAGAATCAATTAGATTATTATTGTCTTTTGCATGCCATAAGGATTTTAAATTATTTCAAATGGATGTTAAAAGTGTATTTTTAAATGGAGATGTTGTTGAGGAAGTTTATGTTTCTCAACCTCCGGGCTTTATTAATGAAAAATTTCCAAATCATGTTTTTAAACTAAAGAAAGCACTTTACGGTTTGAGACAAGCTCCTCGAGCTTGGTATGATCGCCTAAAGAATTTTCTTTTGTGTTTGAATTTTAAAATGGGAGAAGCCGATTCTACACTTTTTGTTAAGCATTCGAATAATGATATAATTTTAGTTCAAATATATGTTGATGATATCATTTTCGGTGCTACTAACTTTGCTCTTTGCGAAGAGTTTTCTAATGTGATGAAGGAACAATTTGAGATGAGCCACATGGGTGAGCTCAAGTATTTCTTAGGTCTCCAAATTCTCCAAATGGACTATGCAATCTTCATCCACCAAACGAAGTATACGGTGGAGTTTCTAAAGCGATTTGGAATGGAGAGTGCCTCCGGGAAAAAGACTCCTATGAGCACGACTACGCATCTTGATAAGGATACGGGCGGAAAAGATGTAGACATTCGTCTATATCGAGGTATGATAGGTAGTTTACTTTATCTTATCGCTAGTAGGCCCGATATCATGTTTGCCGTGTGTATTTGTGCTCGTTATCAGTCTCAACCTAAGGATTCTCACTTAGTAGCGGTAAAACGTATTTTTCGCTATCTAAGTTACACTTTAGATTTTGGATTACTTTATCCGAAATCTAGCACATATGAGTTAGTCTCATATAGTGACGCTGATTATGTAGGATGCAAATCCGACAGGAAGAGTACTAGTGGCACTTGCCATTTTATAGGAAATTCCCTTGTCTCTTGGTTTTCCAAGAAGCAAAATTCGGTATCACTTTCAACCACCGAGGCGGAATATATTGCCGCCGGTGCCACGTGTGCTCAAGTTCTTTGGATGAGACACACACTTAAAGACTTTGGTATAAACTGTGATACTTGCCATATCATGGTTGACAACCAAAGTGCAATATGTCTTTCCAAGAACCCGATACACCATTCCCGTTCGAAACACATAGATGTCCGACACCATTTTTTAGATGATCATGTTGCTAAAAAGGACATCATTTTAGTGTACGTTGAAACCCAAAAGCAAATCGCGGATATTTTCACGAAACCCCTAAAGGAGGACTCCTTTGTGCGGTTGCGTCGAGAATTGGGGATTATGGGTGAATCTGAGATATAGGATTCATGTTTCATTCAATAATCTTGCATGCTATTATATTTCGCAATATTTCGTTCATGCTAGACTTATTGGATTTTTCGGGATTTTTGTGATATTTTGAATTTGTGCTCGAATTCATGTTTGAATGTCGTATTTGAGATTTCGATGTTTAATGAGGTAGTTTAGATGATTTTTGAGAGGATTACGATGTATCGTCCAAGTGTATTGAGGAGAGAACTTAATTATCAATTTTTGGACTCATCTAGTCGGTCTCAGTTCATCAACCAACCGACTAGATTCACATCTAGTCGGTCAGCTAATGAACTTAGACCGACTAGCTCTATCTCTAAACTTTTGGACTCATTTAGTCGGTATCAGTTCAATCACCAACCGACTAGATTCGTATCTCTTCGGTTAGTAAAAGAACTTAGACCGACTAATTCAAGCTATTAGGATTTCCTCTCCAGCTTAACTCCTTTAGTCGGTTCTAGTTTACTTATCGACCGATTAGATTTAGTTCTAGTCGGTCAGTATTTGAGCGTAGACCGACTAATTCTCGTTCAGAAAATCTTCGACTGGTCTCTGTTTCCACTTAGTCGGTTCAAGCTCGTTAACCGACCGACTAGATTATCATCTAGTCGGTCAGCTTTTGAACATAGACCGACTAAGTGATCAGGGGCCGTCTCGTCATTTCGTGATTTCGACTGACTTAAGTTCAATCTAATCGATTCTTTTTCATTTTAGTCGGTTGCTCCATCTTCTCCAGCTCGAAACCCCCAAACCCCCGCTCGAGTCTCTCCATCTTCCGATCAACTCCGACCATCTTCCGATCATCCGCTGCCGTCGATCACTCCTCCTAGGTATATCTCCTCCTCCTAGGTCTCGATTCCTATTCTAGGGTTTGATCTAGGTCGATTTCATCTCCTAGGGCTTGTTGATTTCGCACCTAGGGTTAGGGTTTTGCTCCTAGGGTTAGATTCTAGCTCTTAGGGTTTTTTTTATTTCGGCTTCTAGGGTTTCATTTGATTTCGGCTAGGGTTTCTTAGATTTGATCTCTTGTGCGTCGTGTCTTGCTTCGATTATGGCAAGAACACGAATTCCGATCACTCCCTCTAGCCCCTCGCCGATGACCGTAGAACCTACCCCTACTGATCCCGTTCAACCTTCGTGAACCCCTCCGAAACGCCGATCTAAGACCACCCAACCTTCGTCGTCTTCGCCTCCTCTCAAGAAGAAGAGGACGACGACCGCCAAGCCTAGAGCCCAACCCAAGCCTAAGCCCAAGCCCAAGCAACTTGCATCTCCCTCCTCTTTCCATACTCCTACCGATTCCGATTCCGAGTTCATTCCCGAGACTGAGACTCATAGGGAACCTACTCCTCCTACCCATCCTTAGTCTAGCTCCCGACCACGTACGTCTACCTGTAAGCCTAAGGGAAAGGCTCCGATGCCGGTAGGCGGTGTCGATATCTCGTTGTGTCGCGATGACCCTATGTGTCTCGCGGCTTACAACCGTATCGAACATTGCCCGCTGCTTCTGGAGCATTTCGTCCAGATTAGTGACTTCATAGGGATAGCTGATCTTCTGTCGTCTTCGGGTCTTATCGATTACCTTCGATATGATCCTAAGGCGAATCCTCACCCCTACCCTCGTTTAGTCAAACTTTTCTATGCCAATAGGATCCGGGGTCAGTACGATGCGACCCACTCTGTTGAGACGACTGTTTTGAGGGCTCCTATAGTCCTCACAGCAGAAATCTTAGGAGAGATTTTGGGTATCTCCTCGTCTGGCCTCCTCCCCTCAGACATTTTTGTTGATGATATTTCTTCCCTAGATCAGACCATCCTTTTAGAGATTTTCCATCAGATTCCTCCCGCCATGATTGGCGTTCCCTCCAAATCCTTCAAGCCTAACGCTTGGGTCCTCAATTTGATTCTGAAGTCGTGCTTGCTTCCCAAGTACGGCTCCTCATCTCTACCGTCCCAGCCTTTTCTGAAGTTGATCTACGCTATTTTCATGGGGAGCTCGATTAACTGGGCTCGAATTATACTCGATAAGATGGACTCTTTCGAGTGTATTCGCAAGACCACGAAGTCGGCTCACATCCCCTTCCCGTGCTTGTTGACCCTTGTTTTTCGCCACTTCCGTGTCACACTTCCTCGTGACGATGAGCGTCCACTTGGTCCTCCCCTGAACGCGACGGCCATCAAGAAGTCTTTTGCGGCGCGTCACGTTCAGAGGACGACACCTTCAGCGTCTGCCTCTGCCTCTACCTCTGCTGCTCCCTCTACCACTCTTGCCGATGTCGTTCGTTTGATCCGTCGTTTGGAGTCTCGTCAGGCTCGTTCTGAGGAGATTCTCTGCCGTATCGCTCGACGCCTTGATATTGAGGTCCCTCCGTCTTTTTCTGATGAGGATGAGTTGGATGAGGAGGATATTGAGGAGCTTTGTCGTGCTTCTACTCGTGCCCCAGAGGGCACTTCTGGTGCTGCTGCTGTCTCTTCTGCTGGTGACCCCGAGAGTACACCTGTTGCCACCACACCTGCGGTGGATACTACCACTGGTGCTCCCGAGGCCACTACTGTCGCTGCTCCTGAGATCGTCTCTTCTGCCGTGCCTGAGACTTCTGCCGTCGCTCCAGTTGACCTTCCAGCTGATCCAGTTACCACCTCCGCTCCTGCTGAGCCTGCAGTTGCTTCTGATCCTCCCGCTGCCTCTTGAGCTTCTTAGAGGCCTCTCCTGATGCTCATTGGATGACATATCTAGTTGTGAGAGATGTTGGGTAGGATAGTGTGGGTGGCTATGATTTTTGGATCATTTTGATGATGTATTTTGATGTACTTTGATGATGTTGTATGGTATGTGACACTCTGATATCTGTTTGATATGATGATGTATTTTGTGCCCCGATCGTTGGATCGATGTTATGTATGTCAGTGATGTATATTTTTGATGTACTCTGGTTCATATTTTTTTTATATATACATCGACGTTGACATTTCATTCTATTGTGCACATTATATTTTTATGTCTCTGATGTTTGATTTCTTCGCTCGACGATATTAACTTGGTTTAATAGAAATTTGTTTTATGGAAACATATAATTGTTTTCCATGCACTAAATTAACCAAGAATGTTGATATTGGAGAGTATATTCCATAACTCAATCCATAAAATTGATTTGAGTTTTGATGATTTCGTTTTACGATTTTCGTCTATGGTTTCATTGAAACGCATTGATTTTATTCGTATTTTTCTTTGGTGTCACTTGAACCGTCGTCGTTTTCTACGATTCCCGTGCTTTTATTTGAAGCCATTGTTGTTGTCGTTGATCTCCTCCCGCTCTTTTTGCTAATGCCAAAGGGGGAGAGATATAATAATAACGATGTGCTAAATGATAATTTAAAGCATTATTCCAAGAATCTAATTTGATATGTTAGATTCAGGGGGAGTTAAGATATATAAATGGATTTTCAAATCCGATATTTCAATAACCAACTTTTGGTATTCAAAATTTCAATAATCGATTCTCATTTATATACTTTACTCGTCTGCTTGATGCGTATTATTATTGTTTAATTTGGAATTAACGTGTCATCAATGGAGGGGGAGTAAGTAAATTACATTTGAATCATTATTTTTGATTATTATTTATGTTGGCTTGTCATCACCAAAGAGGGGGAGAATGTTGGATATTGGACTCCCCGGATTTGGTTTTGGATGATGAACAAACATAAATATATCGTGAACTAACACTTTGTGAGCGCAGTTATGGAGATCGTCGCCAAATTCATATGAATATCAATTACGACGTCTCAAGACTTCTCAAAGCGCGTGATCGTATGCCTAAAGCTTCGTTGAAGCTTATGGACCATTTTAGAAGTCATGAAGATTCGATTGAAGCTATTGAAGACGGTATCGTCAAGTTTTATTTATAGTCTTTAAGCTTCTTTCGTAGAATGTTAAGCCTTGAGTAGGTCTTACGGTTTAAATCTTCATAACACTCATATCTTAGCTCTAGGATCTTAGTAGAAGTCCATACAATCTTTCCCGAAGCTTCGCGCTTCGATTCGCGACTTCGTGTGCATGTTAGTTGGTTCAAGAAGAAGAACTGACCGACTAGATGGTGATCTAGTCGGTCGGCAAAGCTTCTTTGACCGACTAGTTTCAGTCAGTCATTTCCAAGCTCTTTACTGTTTACAGTTAGTCGGTCTAAGTTGACCCACCGACTGACTAGTTTGTGAACTAGTCGGTCAGTGATGCTTCTGTGACCGACTAGTTGAGCTTTCCCTGTACATGCACATTTGAGCCTGAGCTACTGTTTATCATTAGTCGGTCTGTGTTCATTGATCGACCGACTAGTTGATGAATTAGTCGGTCAACTTTCCTTCTTGGACCGACTAGTTGAGTTTTACTGTACATGCCAATTTTCACTTGACTTACTGTTTATCGTTAGTCGGTCTATGCTCATTTGGCGACCGACTAGTTGGTGAATTAGTCGGTCAACAATTGTTCTTGGACCGACTAAGTCAATTTGTGCTCTGACTTCAGTTTTATCTGTTAGTCGGTCTCAGTTGAGTAACCGACCGACTAGTTGTGAAACTAGTCGGTCAGCTACTCTTCTTGGACCGACTAGTTCCTTTTGTCTGTGCTTCAACCTTTTGGCTGTTCTTCCATTAGTCGGTATACGTTAATTGACCGACCGACTAGTTGATGAACTAGTCGGTCGGTAGTTGTTCTTTGACCGACTAGTTGGGTTCAGAAAAGAGCCGTTGGAGCATTAATTGAAACATTTTTTTCTCTCTCTCCTCTAACCTATAAATACTTGATGGGCTGCATTCATTGCAGTCAAGGCTGATATTATTGCAAGTTTAGAGATCAAGAGAAATCATTCCAAGCTCATTCAAAGCTCTTTCATTCCATTCAATAATCTCTCCCCACTCTTACTTCCAAAGAGAGATTCATTGAGTGTGAAGCCTTCCAAGCCAAGTGCTTGATTCTAGGTCACCAACATCCCCATAGCTCTCCATCGCTGATCTACATCTTTGAGCTAGGGTTTGGTGCCACTTCTTCTTCCTCAAAATCATCTTTGCCCTAATTCGTAAGCACTACTCAAGGCATATGTATTTTGTCGGTAAGAAGTTTCTTATTTCATTTCAATTTCAATTGTAAGTTTCACTCTCGGTTGTGAGAGTGTGGTTGTGATCCCGGGTTGTGGGAGTCACAAATTACTTTGTGTATGATTTGACTTGTGGAGGTTTTTCACAAGTATTTCATAGTTGAAATCTTGAGTTAGGGTTTCTAACTCAAGTATCCGGAGGGGATCCGGGTGGTTGGGACGTAGGATCACCGGGAACAAGTCGTGGAGACTTGGGTGGATCCGAACCCAGTAATATCGTTGTTTGTGATTGTTTCTTTATTGTCTAACATTTACATTTCCGCATTTTCCGCATTGTTTGGTAGAGTTTGCAAGTAATTAGGAATTAGCCTCTTAATTATTTTAAAGTACTATTCACCCCCCCTCTAGTACTTGTGCAGTAGCTTAGCAGGGCATTACATTAAGCTCCCCCTTCAACAAATAATACCAAACCTTTCTTTTCGTTCTCCCCCTTTGTTATCATCAAAAGTGGGCTAATGAAATCACTAAATATCACATGCAAAAATAAAGTATTATTAAGTACAGTTAGCACTTGCATGTATTTCCTACAAAGTTGACACTTCAAGTTCAAAGAAATTCATAATGTAGATATCACCACCATTGTGTATGTATGATAATATAAACATTGAAGTACAAATGGAGATTCAATTTAGAGCATCAACCAAATCAATCCACATTTTCCAATTAACAAGAATTTTACTAGGATTGATTTTTCCCACCTCATTGAAAATGAGTTCAAGGTACCAAATCCTAAAACATAGCCTATAAGGACTCTAAGATGTGGGGTTGGCATTGCTTGACGAGTAAAATACACCAATGCTAAAGATTACCCATAAAGCATATGTTGGATATTCGTGGGTAGTGTTATTGCCATGAATTGTATCCATTTTGCATAAGGAGCAATTTTCATGTAAATTTTTTCATATTCATTTCTTTTCATGCTCAATTTTTATTCATGGCAATACACATCATATCCCTTAGAAAATTTAGTTTTTATTCATCCTACATTCACTTTCCAACATTCATCAAAAGAATCTTCAAATGTACAACAAGTTTAGTATTCGTGAAAGTACGAAAGTAGGTGTAGAAATCAAATTAATCATTTCATGAAGCATGTCATGGCTACCAAATAGTTTCTAGCATGCGTATGTAGCTATAACAATAATACAGTGATTTCTACAAGGATATGAATAAACATTCAAGTAATACCACTTATAATGAATCACAAAGAGGTATTCATTAAGCACATTTTTTTATTTTTGGTTTTTCAATTTTTTTGTTTTTCTTTTATAAGGAACTAAAACAAACCTAAAAAGCTAATAAACAAGCACACAAACAAAAATTAAGTCAAGCACTCACACAATCTATGAAAGTATGCAATGAATGCAAAGAGGGAAAAAGAAATATACCTACGTGTCGCTATTTGACTAAAGAGCTAAAAGAATGAGACTTTCAATTCTTTGCTCCTCGCCAAATCTCCACCTCACCTATATGAAAGGTGTTAAGTGTGACCTTGGAATCCAACAAAGTCCACTAGTGTTAGCCATTAAAGTTTTAGGAACCCACACTTGTTTGAACTTTATGTTCGTGTTCCTAAACTTACAATAATAGGATGTGTGACCAACACTATCACAAGTAAAGCACTTTGTATGCATATGTTTCACAATAGAAGGCACATTGTGGAGTTTCTTAAAGACATGCTTTTTAGTATTTTTTGAATCAAATCCAAGTCCTCGTCTATTATTGCCATATAGTTGATTCTCTAAAATAGTATCCAACGATTGTTTTCCTATAGAGAACTTCTTAATGAACAATTCAAGACTAGAGACTTTGGATTTTAATAGTTTATTTTCATCCACAAGCAAAGTACATTTACTTATAAAAGCTATCATGTTTTTATCTTCCTTCTTTTCGAACTCAATCATTTTTCTTTTAAAGTCATTATCCAACATGCAAAATTTATCATTAAGCTCTCTAATCACATAGTCTTTTTCAGTTTCGAGCTTAATCAAATCTTGCTTAAGCATGCTAATATCTTTCAATAAGGAAGGACAAATAAGACAAGTAGCTTTTTCAGGCATGCTAGATTTTTCTTTTTCTAGTGACACAATTTTAGCGTTACATGCAACAAGTTTCTCTTTAAGAATATCCACTTCATCAGAAATATCACAGTTTTCTTTTTGCAATTTTAAGCTAGCATCCTTATAATCATTCAACGTGAGTTCTAGCTCATTAATCTCATTTTGCATTCAATATCTAACAATTTAGCTTTAGTGAAGGAATTTACCTCATCGTTGTTTGCCATTAAACAGACGACAGTGGAGTGGGCTACCTGTCACGCCCCGCTTCCCAAAACTACGGAGGCGAAGCGTGACTAAGGCCCGCTTGGGCTAGAGCTGTGAAGCTCGGACCCAATAAGCGTCTGTAGGTGTACCATTTTAAAATTTTCAGGTTCTTGCATTTATATATAATCTGTAACAACAAAAGTACAGAAAGGAAAGGATGCATTCATTTTATGATAGAGATAATATCCAGCATATGACAAGTCTAAAAAGGGAGCTTTAGCATGGCAACAAAATGCAGAAAAGGAAACTAATAGTGCGAAACACCCAACCTAAGCAGAGAGTAAAGTGGTGCTACTCACCCAGACTAAAAAGCAGTAACCTCTGGAAATCCGCAACGGTGGGGAACGTCTAAGTCCGGTCCTCGTCAAGTACGTACTCTGGGTCGACGTCCTCTGGCTCCACGTACTCAGGAATGTCCAGCTCGTACACGTGCTCTGGCTCAACGCCTGACGTACAACACCCAAGAGAAAAGGAGTTGTACGTCAGGTAAAGTCTTCACAGAAATGTTAGACTCTACTGCAAGTGTATTTTAATTTAAAGCAATAGTTTACTTGTTGATTACCATGCTGGGGTTATAACTTGGCAGTTACAGAAAGTAAAACAGATCAGGAAAAATAAACATGACACGATGTAGCCGTAGCATGTGTTACCTACTACGGGACTAACATAAACATGTCAAGACAAGACGAGATAAGAAACAAAATGACAAGACACGAAAAGACACGTTTGACTCGAAGGGTTCACGCCTTACAGTTCGAGGGGGATCAGACCCTCTCCCCGTGCGCACGCTCAACCCTACCCCAAACCTAAGTGCTCAAGACAAGACAATATAGGGCCACTCACTCTGCTAGGTGAGTGCCTCTATCCCCACATTCGGTAGCGTATCTCTCACTCTGCTAGGTGAGCGACGAACGCCTCGTAGGTGAAACTGTACTACTGTATAGGACCACTCACTTTGCTAGGTGAGAGCCTCTATCCTATCGGTCTGCTGGGACACTCACTCTGCTAGATGGGTGCCGAGCTTCCCGTAGGTTCTTCTATACCACTGTGTGGGCCACTCACTCTGCTAGGTGAGTGCCACTATCCTCATGGTCTGCTGGGTCACTCACTCTGCTAGGTGAATGCCGAGTTTTCTATTGGTGTTCTGTAACAAAGATCACTCACTCTGCTAGGCGAGCGTCTTATTGCCTGCAGGCTGTGCATAACAAGACACGACATGAGAAGTAAGGGATTGTTCTTCTAGGAGGTCCATACGCACGCACACACAGGAAAAACCCTAAGGTGTCAAATGTTATTGTTGCGCTTAGACTTCATCGTCTAGTCTAAGCTGTTAAGGGGTGTCCTGGATGCTATCATTTCACGTCCGGTTCTCTTTGTTTACGTTTTAAAGTTCTAATAGTATATGGCCTAAACACGGCCAAAAGTACAAGTGAGTACACTTGCCTGCGGTGGCGAGTGCGTCATCTGTCCGGAGCGTCCCGTCAAAGCGTAGTGTCGACGATAGTCTGTCTGAAACAGGATCACGGCGATGTCAGATCGTGCTTTTTAGTCATTCCTATTACAGTTCATTTCTAAATTTTGTGGGACTGTCATAACAGTCAAAAAGTCACGTTTTGATGTTTTGTTCAGTCTAGATCGACGTCTACCCTATGTGCACATAAAATTAGTCCGTTCGTCGATCTTTTCCTACGGTGGACAACGTTTTAAAGATGCAGAAAATAACTGTAGTTCACGTTGACAAATTTTAGATTAGGTTTTGATGAGTTACGGTGTGGGTTTTACTACTCGTTAGGGGAACCAACCACTTGACGTCGTTCAAAAAGCGGAAGTCGGGTCTGAACAGCGAAGCATCGGCGTCGTCTGGAACTCCTCAGATATATGTAGTATCGCGATGCACCTCTAGACAGTGGGGTGGTGGCGCAAATTTAGCGAGCTAACAGCGATCCTCTTCCTGTTGTGGGTAGCGCAACGGATCTTCACGACAACAGCGACGTCGACTAAAAACATGTGTGTTCGGTGACGCAGGTGAACTCGGAGGGTCCAAGGGGGCTATCAGTTGATGAAGTAGGATCAGTAGAAGATGCTCGGCCCGGTGGGTGGTCGACGGCGTGAGCATGTGGCGGTGGGTGGACGTGAGAAGCCGGGGAGGACAGATTCGCGCAACGTTTGTTGTCGTGCGTCTCAGCAAAAATTCAGCGATGAACAGCGACAATGAAAAGTTGCAAAAGATAAAGGACTTCAAGATGAAACCAATGGTGATGGAGTTGTCACCGGAGGTGGTCAGAGATGGTCGTGCGTCGGCGTCGAAATTCGGCACCCAGATCTGTCAAAAACAGCCAATACGGCTTGTTCCGACGAGGTTTCAAGGAGCTACAGGTGGGATATAAGCGTGAGGGAAGTTACAGAGGGTAGAGGGGTAAAAGGGGAACAAAATGGGGGTGGTGGTCACTAACGGAAGCGGCGGCGGGCCGGCCATGTGCTTTTTCCGGTGGTGCCCAGATCTAGGGTTTTGTGTGTTTTGAAAGGGAGAGAGAGGGAATGAGGGGAAGAAAAGGAAGAAAGAATGTCTCAGTTAACAGGGGAGGTAGACGGGGATCAGTAGGTGGTGGGGGTGGCCGTGGGTGACGGCCAGAGGGTGGCGGCGCCGGCATCAAACTCCAAGGCTGATGTGCACAAAAATGGCGGCCAGGCTGAGCTTTTTAGGGTGGTTGTGATGGGTTTTAAGGAGAGAGAAAGAGAGGGCTGAGAGATGAGAGATGAGAGATGGCCGACGGCCATGGGAGGTCAGGGACGGCCTTGGGTGGGCGGAGAAGAAGCAAAACTCGATGTTGGATGAGTTTGCAGCGGCTGCGATATCTGCCCTAAGATGTTACGCATGGAGGGTTTTAAAATGAAACTTAGTTGCTAAAAATCTCTTGATTTTTGGTTAAATGCGGGAGGGAGATAGAGATAGGGAGAGTGGACTTTGGGAAAAGGGAAGGTGTCTGTAGTAGCTGCAATATCTTCCCTTGATACGTATGAGTATAATTAGGGATTGATTTTAATTTGAATTTCAAATTGATTAGGTGTTAATTAAGGGAGGAAAAATGATTAGGGGATAATTCTCGCTACGGGCATCGGAAAAAAATCCGAAAATATCGGGACGATCGCAGGGACAAGAAGTACGGGGCTACGGGGTTTGGCCACGTGCTAACCCTACCGAAAATTATTGTAAAATCGATAACTGAGCGTTGAAGCCAAAAGACCAAAACGCCCTTCCATTCAAAGCTGTTTTGCGAGAAAACAATCCATGCAATAACATTCCCAAAAATTACTATAAAATCTACACTTCTACACGGTCACAACGACATATCACATCGTATATATCGAAACCAAGAAAGAGTCAAATAAAATACGCGTACAAAAAACGTACATACACTAAGAAATACAAACGGTCGGAAAGCGGCTGTTAAACTACCACCTCTTCATCCTCATGCTCAGCTTCGTTGTTCATGTCCCAAGTTAGCATCTTGGCTTTTCCTTTATTTTTAGCAACCTGAGCAGTCTCTTGTCTGCATTTCTTCACAAAGTGTCCCTTTTTCCTGCATTTGAAGCATTCAACTTTATTAGCAGAATTTTGTTCAGAAGAATTTTTATCGTAATTAAAAGTGTTAGAGCGAATGAACCTTCTACGCATTTCTGATCTTCCTTGAGGAGTTCTGATGAACTTTTTCTGAAATTTCTAACCATTAGCACCATCTCCTCATCATCATCTTCATCTTCTCTAGCTTTCAGAGCAAGTGGCTTTGAAGCTTTTTCATTCTCATCAGGTTTCTCTATTTCTTCAATGTTTTGTAATTCAAGCTCGTGGGACATTAGAGTACCTATCAAATCATCCACCCTTATCTGTGATAGATCCTTCGCTTCTTGGATGGCAGTGACATTAGGCTTGAAAGAGCTTGGCAGTACTCTTAATATCTTCCTCACCTATTCAAGGCTCGAATATGGCTTACAGACCGAGCTAGACTTGTAGACGATGTTGGTGAACCTCGCAAACATATCTGATATGGTCTCTGATGGTAGCATGCAAAATCCCTCGTACTCTACGCTCAGAAGTGCAAGTCTAGACTACTTCAACTGTGACGTTCCCTCGTGCGTCACCTCCAATGTATGCCATATTTCCTGCGCAGTTAGATAATGTGAGATACGATTGAATTTAGATTTATCTAATGAACAAATGAGAGCATTCATAGCTTTAGCATTAAGAGAATAAAGCCTCCAATCATTATCATCCCAAATATCATCAGGTTTTAGCATCTCAACATTTTCAATATTAATGACAGGTGGTTTATATCCTTTTTCAACAATTTGCCAAGCTTTATAGTCAATAGAAATTAAGTAGATTCTCGTACGATTTTTCCAATAAGCATAATCTACTCAATTAAATCTAGGGGGACGTGATATGGACTGACCCTCAGCAAAAGCACTATCAATGTGATCCATGGTCAAACCTAGGCTAGATCCTAAAACCTGCTCCGATACCACTTGTTGGATCTGGATCATAGCCTAGGGGGGGTGGGTGAATAGGCTAATAAAAAATTCTTGCGCAACCTACGAGAAATCACACGCAGTTAAAGGCACATGCAGAGTAAATAAGAGACAATCACAGAGTACACAAAGATTTACCCTGGTTCGATCGCACTAACGACCTACGTCCAGCCCCAAGCAAATACTAGCAATAATAAATTCCTTCTGTACACTAACAATGGGGTCCTAGCACCAACTCCCCACCTAGACTGTACCACACTCAACAAAGTGTAGAACTCTATCAACCTAGTCAATGCGTATCTTGACTGCACCAACTCGTCAATACCCTCTTGTCTAGCCCCAACCAGACAAGTCCAAAATAGTCACAAAATAGGTAAAGTTTCCCCTATAGAGAATGTTAGACTAAGACATGAAAATAAAGAGTAAAGGGTTTAGAAATGCTCAGTTCGTGTCCGTGTAGTCGTCTCTGTCAATCAGCACATCGTCAGCTGTAATCTGACGCAACGGTGTCTCGATCCGACTCCTGGATGTCAAGATATGGCTTGGTTGCAATCGGGTATGTGCGCATAGAAATCTCAGTACAAAACCAGATATTAATTGGTCTGTGTGCACAGTAGTCCCTTTAAAATCAAGTCCACATTAGCGAAGCATTTTGCTATTGTTTTTCGTTCGCATGCAATGCCATGTAATATTTCTGTTCGCCTAGGGGATGCAGCGGACGTCGATGGCTTCGACTCTTCTTGTGCAGCGACCGAACTCTGGCGATGGCAGCTTCAGCTTCGACGTACAGCAACTCTACGGAGGAGAACAGGCTTCTCCGACTTCATTGGCTCAACTCCACAGCGGCGAGTTCACATCGACGGTGGCAACTACGACTCACGTTATTAGGCAAAGACGAGTCTCTTTAGACAGCGACTTCGACCTCTACTCTGACAACCCATAGCAGCGACAAGTTCACGAAGCCTGCTGATGTGTGTTTATATTTTATGTATTCACTCATGCCTTCTCTGTGATTTTCCATTGTTTTCCGTTGTTTCGTATATATTCTTTTGTGATTTTTAGTTTCTTTTCACTTTCTTTGAGTTTTTTGTGCTATTGCAGGAGATTTCTAGCGCAGGGGACATATATAACTAACATCAAGAGTCCCTGAAGAAACAGGAGGTGCCACTCGAGATCTTGAGGGCCAAACGTCCAAGAATATCATAGATCAGCCCTCAACCGATCGGGTCGACAGAGCCAACCGATTGGTTCGTACACGAGTATCTGACCCGATCAGAAGCAGTAATGAAGAAGACCCCACCCGATCGGTTCAGTGATCGGGTGGATGCCGCAGTCTTCTCTGTTTTTTGCAGCTAAATTTCAACCGATCGGTTGACTTATCAACCAATTGGTTCACCTGTAGCCGAAGCTTCCCCAACTCCGAACCGGACGACTTAACCCGATCGGTTCAGTTATCGGGTGAAGTATCTCAAAGGCTGAAGACCGGTTCAACGCTCGTCTCAACCGATCGGTTGATGCTTCAATCGATCGGTTAGATGATTATTATATATATAGCCCTAGGTTCTTCCCAGAAAGAGAGATCCCCTTTTTCTTAAGGGGTTTTAGGGATTTTGGCGGCTGCTAATTTATTTTGTTTTGTAAGTTCTCCGATCGACTAAATACTTTGATATTGCTTTAATACTATCATTTGCTTCTCTTTTCTATTGCTTGATCTTAATCTTGATGGTTGAATTAAGTTTTATTGAATCTCTTGCGATGAATTGTGAGTAGTTTCCTAATCTGGGACATTAGTGGAAACCCCTTGGTGGGTTCTCCCTAGAACGACCATAGGATTAGGGTTTCGATAGGATATAGGGATTTAGATGGGTACGCGGGGCATTTTATTGTCATTGGCAAGAGAGAGACTGCCTCTGATCGTCGGGCCAAGGGAAATAAAACTGGCATTTGATCCCCTAGCCACAGCTCATGCCCCCTAGCGTAGACATTGATTCCTAGCACGTGGAAACAGCAGGATAAAATGTCGGGAGTTATCGTTGCGAGCTTAGTGCTCTCGGAGTCGGTCGGTGTCAATAGACATGGGAATGCCCACCGTCCAAACCCTGGTAGACCTAGCGTATCATCATGGGCATCGGTTAGAATATTGGGCCCATGGGACGTTAGGTATCACTTTTAGAGGCAACGTCTCACCACTAAACCCTAGAATCCGATCGTATTCCTAACCACCGGTCGTAATAGAGAGAACACATGATAGGGTGGAAACCAAAGTCCTGGGTTACCTTTTATATCTTACACCTTTCCATAGTTCCATTTCGTGACCACCCACCTAGGATAGGGCTAGCTCACCCACCTGGTGATCCGGTTCCTGTTTGATATCAAGCACATCACACGACTCCCCGTGTTCAACCCCCAAGCCACACTACAACACCATGTGCTTGCGGTTATAAATTTTTAAATCTGGTATCCCCATTCCGACTACACATTGACAAAACTAGGGGGACGTCAAGCTTTATGGCGCCGTTGCTGGGGTGGCAACGTGTCACGGTCTGTTTTCGATCATACGCTTTGCGTGCACGTACTCTTGTTCTTACACATATTTTTTTGGACCTTTCTTGTATCCGAACCCTATGATGTTATATGCCGTTCTGACCCTCTCGAAAAGTGTTAATTTGTGGAAATATTTTTATGGAACGTCATTTCACGGGTCGTTCTCCCACAATTTGACTTTGTTTGAAGAGGCGTCATGATTTTCACTTTTGTCGAGAGACGTTTTTATATTTAGTTTCATCCCTCGTCACCAAACTCGTGAGCGGCCTTCTTAGTTTCGTTTCTCTCGTCAGCATGGTCGCCCCAGTATTTATCTCATAATTTTTAGAACCCCGTTTGACCCACTTTCACTATTTTGCCCAATTTATTATAATTAAATCCCCTCATTTGTTTTTCTAACCCATTATTCCAATCCCATTAATTATACAAACTATTTTCCTTCCTAATTAAGCCCTAGCCACTCGTTGTACATGGCTGAACCCATGGGCCCAACACACACCCTGAGCACTTATGTTTGGGATTCTTTTTGAAACAAAAAGGAGTAGTAGTTAAAACCCTAACCTAGACCTAAAAGCCCTAGACTACCCTCTCACATGAGCCTACGTCTTATAAATGAGAACCTAGGGTTAACTTTTTCTCCCAGAAATAAAATCGCAGCCGCCCAAAATTTCTCCTTCATGCAAGCGAACCCAACACAGCATCATCCTCCAGCGCGTCGCCATCTTCCATTCATTCGACCACAACCCCGACTTCCTCCAACTTGAACCCCCGCTTGCCACCACCCACCAGCCTCCACCAGTCACCGACGCTGTCCCCTGCCGTTCTAGGCATCGGAATACTTTGCCCAGGCCACGGAGCAACTACTGCCGCGAGCAGCAGTGCGCGCAGCGCCCTACAGCAGTCGCATCGGCTGTCAACTACCGATGCCGCCGCTGCAGTCACCCCTCTAGCATGCCTCCGACCCCCCAGCGACGTCCCCTCACCGTTTAGCCACGCAGTAGCCTCCTACCGCCTGTAACAGCTCCCTTAGTCGCTGTTTTCATGCGAACAACAGCTTCCTCATACAGCAACAACGTTCAGCGACCCCCCTTCGTGTCGCAGCGACGTTCGGCAGCCCCTGGACCGTTGACGCCATCCCGCTAGCCGTAGTCGACCCACGACACTAACCCGGTTGCCGTTAAGGATCACTTCTTCATACCGGTTAGCAGCATTCACCTAGAACTCGTTATTATCAGTTTGTTATAGTTTTGAACCATTTTATATGATGATCAGCTTAGTGACTTAATAAAAATGTTGTTTGCATATTAATAACATTAGAATAGATGTTAACTTGATGATTCGTAGGGTGGATAAATTGTGTATGCGACTTCTAGCCATTAATAACCTAGGTTGCTTGATTAATTGTTGTATGCCTATTCGTAATAGCAACTTAACGTAATTACCATGTTAATAATTTAAGATCGTTAATATTGATGTGACACCCATTGTAGGATAGCGAACTTAATTAAAATTGGGTCATTAGACGTTTTAGGGCTATTTAAAAATTCTAGTCCGTAGTTACGAACTCATTAGTGCACGTATTTTATTGACAGAGAACCGGACGTTCCGTACCGTTCTCATCGCCGGAATCCAACCCCTGACGTCGCTACCCGACGTCAGAGTAGCTCTCGCGTCGTGTTGAGGTAAGTCTCTATCCGTAGGAACCCCACACCACGCCTGTTAATCAACTTAAAAATCATAGTTTCCGATTATATTGTAACCCACTAATCAAGATAATAAAATTGGGACTGTAGACTGGAGTGCGAAGTGAACACGTAGGTAGACTCAGACTGATTGAGCAGGATCGTGACTTGGTTGTTTTTAAGGCAAGTGATACTTGCCAGCTTTCTGTTTAGGCCACATCTTAGGCCATTTTGTACAGTAGCGTAAAAGAGACTAGGCAGTGAAATGGTAGATGCCTAGACGACACTTTAGATCTAGCTTGACAACAAAGCTAGATCCGTCACCTTTATCATAATTGCATTCATGCTACCATGCCATGTTTAATTTCAAATAACGGTACGCAAATTATCTGCTCATTGCCATGTCATTCCATGCATGTAAAGTTTCATCATGATTGCGTAGCACACGCTACACTTATTGTAATTATTGAGGATAGGCACCTGCTTTTGCGGGCACAACCCTATACCATATTGAAAAATGCTTCATGGCTCATGATCCACAAGCAAGCACCATGTTATTAGGAAACCAACGCTCGAGACACGTGGAGGGGTAGGGTTAAGCGACCACTCAGCATAGAAGTGTGCCCGTACGACCACTTCAGCTGTAAGGCGTAAATCCTGTGCACAATGTGAAATGATAATGCTCATGAATCGTGAAATAGTGTTCATGTTCTGTTACTTGTACTTGCATGCTTCATGTCATGTTAAAATTGTTGCATCCTTAAAATGTCATATCACCTCGTTATATTAGAACTGTTAGTTGTTTCAGTTTATTATATCCTTGCACAAAAGTTCCCCGCTTTCTTTTGGGAGACTTTTGCTGACATGTGCCCTTTTCTCTTTGGGTGTCAATGTTAGGATTTGATACTGAGCAGGTAGCGGAGGACGAGCAGTTCGGTGACGCTGAGTTCACGAGGACATTGGTGACCAGTTCTAGACTCACAGGTAGTCTTTTAGTTGTCACTTCTTTTAGTAGTTGCAGTTAGTTTTTGGTGCGTAGCACCTATCTCCTTTAGCTTTTGTTTCGGCCATGTTTTAGGCCTATTGTTCAGACTTATACTTTGAGACTTTCTGCGATGTTGAAATAATTTGCTGGATGTTTTGTTGGTGGATGTGTCTTTATCTGCTTTATTATTATTGTTGTTGTTTCTTCGCAAAGCAAAGGACCTGCTATCATTTGAAATTTTTACAGACTCTTATCAGACTGCAGCTTCACAGCTCCATGTCAGAGCGGACCTCCTCGCGTCTCGCCTTCCATATTAGGGAAGCGGGGCGTGACACAACATGCTTGTTTCATTTAGGACCCTGTTAACCCCTGAGACTAGTTCATATCCCTACCTTGTGATAATTTTCACATGCTACATTTTTACTTTTATTCTTTATTCTTATTTTTTGTTTTTATTTGGCATTATACCATACGTGCTTCACGGTATCTCTTGCTTGTTTTCATGCACAAGAACCCAAGAAGTCTTGACGACTTGGTTCCTCTAGATCCCGAGATCAACGCCACTGTGAGGCGTCTGAATGCCGAGAGAAGAAGAAGAGAAGAGATTACCACCATGGGAGAGAATTTCAATCCTCAAAAGTCCTTGCTTGAGTACTCAATGCCGTCCATTGGTTCCACGTCCAGCATCCAACCTCCGGCCATTACGACCGGAAACTTTGAGCTGAAGCCATCGTTGGTGACTTGGATCCAACAGGACCAGTTTTTAGGAGCTCCTATGGAGAGTCTGATCGAGCAGTTGGATTCCTTTTTGGAGAAGTGCGAAAATTTCAGAGTCAATGGCGTGCAAACTGAAGCTATCCGGTTGAGATTCTTCACATTCTCTCTGCGGGACAAGGCAAAACAATGGCTGAGGGAGAAGGACCCAAATACATTTAAAACCTGGGAGAAGCTCTCGAATGCTTTCCTGAACAAGTTCTTCCCTCCAGGGAAGACAATGAAGATGAGGAGCGAGATCTCCTCCTTCTCCCACGCCAGCCATGAATCATTGCATGAAGCATGGATGAGGTTCAAGGAGATGCAAAGAAAATGACCTCACCATGAGCTCCCCCGCTGGCAGATTATAAATTTGTTTTACAATGGGTTGAGGGACGACCTTAAGTCCTCAATGGATGCTGCGGCTGGAGGATCCTTCATGTCAAGGAACGATGTAGATGCCGGGAATATTCTGGAAAATATGGCATCGAACAATGAAAGGTGGTGCGATGAACGTGCCACACCAAAATCTAGGGGAATTCATCGAATCAAGGAAGTTGACAAACTGTCTAGTAAATTTGATTTGCTCTCTACTCAGATCTCAGCTTTCATGGTAGGGGCCGGTGGCGCCAACACTCAACATGTAGTAGCGGTAGAGGCTGAAGTAATGGGAGAATTTGATGGGGGAGATATCTAGGCACCGGTGAACCAAGCTAGTGCACTCTTTTATAATCCGACATGTAAGGCACCCCACCCAGCGAAGACAAGCTCGAATCTGGCATATTCTCCTAACAACTGAAACCACCCGAACTTCAGCTATAGAGCACTGTATCAACAGCCGCATCAACCTCAGCAGCAGCAGCAGCTATATCAGCGACCCCCACCTCAGCAGTAGATATATCAGCAGTATCCTCCTAGAAATCAGTAGCCCCTACCCCAGCAGCAACAATACCATCAGCAACAGGTGGTCTCTCCTGTCGAGAATCTCTTGACTCAGTATATATCAAATCAGGAGAAGATCAACCTACGTTGCAGATTGGGCAAAAGACTTTGGCAGATCAAGTGACCCAGCTGGGGTTACAAGTGGCCAACCTTCAGAAGATACAAGGGCAACTACTGGGTAAGCCGGAGGTGAACCCAAGAGGCCCGAACCAAACACTGGCCTTGACGCATGGTTAAGCAAATGTCTCCGCAATAGTCTTAAGGAGTGGTACACAAATTCCGGTGCGGGAGACCATGAAAGAACCCGAGGCACCATTGGTCAATGAGGGACCAAATCTGATAGTAAATGGCAATGGAGCCTTGATGTCAAACCCCGTGACTCTGGAGGGAGTATCTGAAGAGAAGAAGAAAGATGAGGGCGACAACTCAAGGGTCTTCAAGCCTACTGTGTCGTTCCCACAGAGGCTTTCCAAAGCGAAGATCAATGAAAAGTACGGAAAATTCTTCGAAATGGTGAAGGACTTGAGTCTACAAATCCCCTTTCTGGAGGCAATCGTGACAATCCCCTCATATGCAAAATTTCTGAAGGACTTAGTTACGACGAGAAAAGAGAAGGTTGTCCTCACAACGGAGTGCAGCGCCCTTATCCAGCGGGCAAATCCCCCAAAACTGAAGGACCCCGGGAGTTTTTTTATCCCGTGCTCAATATGGGACATGTCAATCAATCGAGTGCTTGTCAACTTGGGTGCGAGCGTGAGTCTGATGCTCCTATCATTATACAAGAGGATAAATATGGGTGACCTAGAACCCACTAGGATTACTCTGCAGCTGGCGGACAGATCGATAAAATACCCGGTGGGGGTAGTCGATGACTTGCCCGTCAATGTCAGCGGTGTGCATGTGCCAGTCGATTGTGTAGTTACGGACATGCCTGAGGATAATCACACCCCGATTATCCTCGAGAGACCCTTTATGGCAACCGCGGGTATACCCATTGACGTCAAGAAGGGAAAGCTGTCCCTTAATGTCGGAGATCAGAAAGTAGAGTTTGACTTGGCATTATCGATGAAGTCACCACAGGAGGAACACAGATGCAATCTGCTGGAGATCGAGGAAGAGAGGGTCATTGATGCAGGAGCTTGGGAGGTTCTTTCAAGGAACCACCCCAAAGGCTTAGATGTATATGAGGAGCACAAAGAGCTGAGAAAAGAAGAAGTCGATAAAGAAGTATGTGTCTCCCGGACAACGCCCCCTGGATTTAAGAAGGTTGCTCTAACGAATAGCAAAGGAAAATAGCCTCTGGAGCTCACACCTGATGAAGTCTGAATCTTGAGAAGAGTGGCGGTTGACGCCAACATGAGGGAAAAGCCCCCGGACATCACCAGTGGGAGATTCGTTGAGACCATTCACCTGTCCCCATTGTCAACAATAAGAGCCCCTGCACCAACAGCTGATAGGATGCCGATCATTGGGCATCACCCGGACCAACCCCGCTGAAGATCATATATCAGGAGTCGAGCTCACGACTATAAACAACATCGCTTCATGGGAGGCAACCCATGTTCTGAACTTTTGTCAGCTTTTATAGGATTAGTTTTCTAATTTTTGTGAATAAATACTGCTGTGGGAACTTTTGTTGGGTTACTTAGATGATTTTTTGTTTTTATGCAGGAATTTCCCCCAAACGATCGGTTCAAGCATCAACCGATCGGTTGGTCTGTATCTGAAAGTGCCCAGTTTTTGAAGAAGAGCGAACCGATCAGTTGACAAAATCGGAGACCGGGTGAGGATGACAGAGATCTCGGAAATTTTTAGGCAAACTTCAACCGATCGGTTGATAAGAGCGACGATCGGTTCGCTGACTGGGTGGTGATGACAGAGCCCTCGGGAATTTTGGGGGAGCAGTCAATCGATCGGGTGAAATCTCAGCCGATTGGTTCACCTGTAGCTACTATCCAACAGCTGTTTTTCGAAAATCAACCCAACCGATCGGTTGACTTGTCAACCGATCGGTTCGCCTAACCCTATAAATACCCCCCTCACTCGATTTCATTTCACCCGATCCATAAATTTCTCTTTCGAATGTTTCATTTCCTCTCCATTCGAATCGATCCCCAACTTTACTCCCACTACTCCCGATCACCTTTCCCCACTTCCTCCACCACTCACCAACATCCCGAACCCTCCGTTAACCACGTTCGATCCATAAATCACCCAAACCCTAGCCCTAACCCCAAAAATTTTCGAAAAATTTGTTCTTGTTGGAATAGTTTTCGGCGGCTTCCCAAATCACTCCATCATACTGCGCGGGATCTTTTGCAAGCTAGGACTCACCTCTATACTGTGTACACTCTCTCTTTAGCTTAATTTTACATTGCCATAGTATTATCATTTTACTCCTTTGTTATTGGTTGTGTGCACACTCATATAATCTTGCATATCATATTAAATCGCCATATAATCATGGCCAAAGATAAGGACAAGGGTAAGCGTATCATGACGGAAGAGGAGCCGTCTCGTAAGAGACGCAAATCCACACATAGACGTGTTCCTCCTCTGTCGCCTACACAGCCATATCCCTAACCCATCATACCTGTGATGGACCCACTACTGGGACCGCATGGTGTCCGTTTCATGAGTTAGGACCATAAAGACTTCTATCTTCGACTCAGCCAAAGAACTCACCTAGCCACCAAATTTGCACACAATCAAACCCTACTCTATCTCGGGGTTTTCTCCATAGTCGAGTCACTATTTGCAAACTTAGGTTGGCTAGGTTTCTTACACTCCCATGCATGATCCTATCCCTCACTCACCCTAGAATTTCTATCTACCATCAAAACAGAGGATGGGTCTATTATCGATTTTCGCCTTAGGAACCGGAACTTCCGTACCCATGTGATCACAATGAACAACATTTTGGTTTCCCCAAACTGAAAAACAGCATCAGCCCCTATGAATTTTATCCCGACTTCAATGTCGACCACTTTTGGGGCCGCCTCACTCTTCACGATCATTTTCCTCGAGGCAAGGCCACGGCCTCTTCCATCATCCACCCTGTCTTCCGTCTTGCCCACCGTATCATATCGAGCGCTTTTTTCCTCGGGATGAGTCCGGTACCATGACCATCCCTGATCTTTTTATCCTTTGGGCGATGACTTTTCCATTCATTCCCGGTGTTGACAGGATTTCCTTCTAGGCCCCGGGAATATGCATTAATGCCGTTGCGTGGCTAATTCAAAAGCTCATTGATATTAGCCGAGCAAACAATGGTAAGTATTGCTGCTGCGGCCTCATTACTTTCATAGCACATCATCCTCCCTTCAACATCATCATCCCTCCCCCGATTTGCCTCGTGCCCCATGATCTACACATCTAGATCTTGATGTCCTGCGGCACAAACATATGATTCGGTCGCGAGGCATTGGTCAGTTTGCTTTTTACTACGGCCACCCCCTGTGCCATATACCATTCTGCAAAATCCTGACCGCATGTCTATTCACCTTGAGGCAGATTGGTCGTTTCCTCCTGATCCTGAGTTTGTAGGGGGGTTACATCTACAGTTTCATCTCCCTGACGCACCTCGACCACCTTCCCCTATCGTCCACTTGGGCAAGCAGGACATCCCTACGTCCAGAGGAGACCCCGGGGCTGGACCTACTGTCACCACCCCAGGTGATATCACTGTTTCTTCTGAGGCACTCATTACGGCCCACGTAGGCCTAGCTGTCACGACCCGCTTCCCATAAACGGAAGGCGAGGCGTGAAAAGACCGCTCTGACATGAAACTGTGAGGCTCCAATCTGTATAGCATCTGGTATAACAAAGTATATGTCCTTGCAAATGCGAAACAGAACAAAAATAATAAAAGAAGAGAGATAATAAAGTTCCAATCTCAGAATAGTCCACAAATAAAGTTCAACATCACAAAAAAGCCACCAGGCTAAAACGAGTCTAAAAGGCCCAAGCATGGCCAACATAAATAAACAACGTACAAAAGGAAAGGCGCTACACACCAAAACCTAACAAGAACTAGCCGAAAGCAACATTGAAATAAATCTCTACGACTGGTCACCGGTGTCCTCGTACTCCACGTCAACAGTGGACCCAAACTCAAAGTCAGCAAACACCTCGTCCTCAGCAACGGACTCTTGCTCAGCAACTAAAATGTGATACCCAAAAGAGACGAGGGCGCATGTCAGCAAGCCTACAAGAGACTTGTGCAAGGAAACTAAAAGAAGGAAACAACCTAGCAGTTCTAAAAGTATGCGATGACATGGCAGTTTAAGATATGAATGCAACAAGTAATAAAGTACAAGTAAGACATGGCAAGGTAGCAAAGCAAGTAAACATTCACATGGATTTTACAAGTCAAGTAAGCGCGTCGTGCACAGGGTTTACGCCTTTTGGCTGGAGCGGCTGTCGGGCCAACTCCTAAGCTCAAATGATCGCTTAACCCTACCCCTCCACGTGTAATCGGGCATTGGATTTTGACCAACACATGTGGCACGCTTCTGGTTCACGAGCCAGGAAGTGTATTTGGATTAGGGTTGTGCCTGCAATGCAGGTGCCTAGCCTGAACAAGGAAGTACAAGTAGCGTGTGCTACGAAAACAAACATTCAAGCATGGAATGATGCATGGCATGGCAAGATTACAATTAATGTGCATACAAATAAGGAATTTAAACATCACAGGCATGTCAGAGCAAAAGTAAAGAGCGTACAGAGATGGAAATTAAACGTGGCAGGCGAAATGAATGAATGACATGGCAGGGTGTAAGATCTAGCTTCGTTGTCAAGCTAGATCTTAAAATTGCGTCTAGGCGAGTTTCATTTCGTCGCCTAGTCTCTTTTATGCTAAAAACAGGGAATGTCCTAAGACATGGCCAAAAGACAAGTTGGCAAGTTTCACTTGCCTGTTTCCGGTATTTTTGGTGTCGACGGGTCTGTACGGAAGGCACGTACGTTTTCTGCGTTATCTGATTTCGACATCAGTTTTGATGAAAATAACTTAGTTAATCAACTTCATTTATTCCAGTTATTAACAGAAGAGGGTACGGTTTCCTTTTCTTTACTCAATACTTAATGTGAGTTACTGTATATATATCACCCATCATATACTAGTGGTATTAAGTCTATATTGTTATACTGGTATGTTTGTTAACAGTGGTGTACATAAGACAAACCCTAGCACCTAAGTTGAGACTAACATATAGGATATAATGTAAGGGTAACAAAATTTACACAGCTCCTATTATGATATACTGCACTTAGCTTATTAGGAAACCACATAGTTTATAGAAGAATAAACAGCTTAACAATTTACTTGTGCTCTGAAATATTCCCCTAACTAAATTATTTACAAACAACATTATAAACCAACATTTAACATGAGTATCTGCTAACATATAAGATTGACATGGTATTAAGAAACACAGTTTATATACAAACTCTAATATTAATATAAAAACCCCAACTAAACTAAATTATTGCAAGCTAATACAATTTCTGAAGCACAGTTTTAAAAACCAACTCTAATATTATACTACTAACCATGTAATATACCAATATCTAGCATTTTTTAGTGATCCAAACGTAACAACAAAAAAATTATTCTTTTCATGATAACCAATATTATAATAAGCCCTATAGTTTAAAAACCCTAACAGGATGTAACTCATCTTAACATTATCTACTAACAGTTCATCTATAAAAACTAAGCTAACCTTTAAAATGCTTTAACTCGTTGGTTGCAGGCAGGCGGTTGCGGCGCTTGGAGGGGATCACGACGGCTGAGCGGGCTTGGGGCTTGTCGGCGGTCGATGCGTAGGGTCAGAAGTGCGATGGAGAGGTGGCTCAGGGCTTGCGTGGATACAAAAAGGGAAGAGGGCGGCTGAAGTTGTGTTTCTGTGAAAGTTAACCTCGGTTACTATTTTATAGGAGTAGGCTCACGTGAGGCATGGGCTGGGGCTAGGTCTAGGTTTAATTGTTTGGTTTATTATTTCCCTATTATTATTATTATTATTATTATTATTTTATCAAAATTATACAACTTGTGTGTGTGTGTGAGCTTGCCTGCGTGAGTCAATTGAGTTGGGCCAAGATCAAAAGTGGGCTAGATATTATAATGAATAATAGTTAGTAATTATGTGGGTTAAGTAACAAAATTTGGGTGTACATTATAATAAAATCATTTGGGACAAAATCTATGGGAAACTTAGGGCTAATCCAAAATTAAACTGGGGAGAAAAGTGAAAGTGGGTCAAACGGTGCCCTAAAATTGTGAAATAAATACTGGGGTGACCGTGTCGACGAGAGAAACAGAATTAAGAAGACGGATCACAATTCGACGACGAGGGACGAAACTAAAAATAAAAATATCTCACGACAAAAGTGAAAATCGTGACGTCTCATCAAACAAAGTCAATCGTGGGAGAATGACCTGTGAAATGATGTTCCAAATTATTTCCACAATTTAATATTCTTCGAGAGGGTCATAACGGTATATAACAATATAGGGCTCGGATACAAACAAAGTCAAAAATAAATACGTGCACAAACAAGACTACGTGCACGTAAAGCGTACGATCGAAAACCGACCGTGACATCCTACCCACCATATGAATGATTCCACCCTTGGAATCAGCATCAATCATTGCTCGAAAACAATTGCGGGAAGCGCTCTCTCATATCATCCTCACGCTCCCAGGTAGACTCCCCAGGGGAACCATGATGCCACTACACTCTAACCAAGTCGACGGTCTTATTCCTTAGCTGCTTCTGCCGTCGATCCAGAATCTCTACTGGTTGCTGATCATAGGTAAGATCCGGGCGAACCGTAATCTCTAAGAAATCCACAGCATGAGACGGATCACTGACGTATCGACGTAGTTTAGATACGTGAAATACGTCGTGAACTCCCTCCAGTGACGGCGGCAACGCCAAGCGATAAGCCACAGCTCCCACCCTCCAGGACGTCAAAAGGCCCAATGTACCTCGGACTCAGCTTAGCTCTCTTTCCAAATCGGATAACTCCGCGGTTCTGAGAAAACTTCAGAAAGACGTGATCTCCAGGCTGAAACTCTAAAGACCTCCGTTTAGCATCTGCCCAATGCTTAAAACGGTCCTGCGCGATCCTCAGCTTCTCCCGGATGTTCCTCATAACATCCACAGCCTCCACGATCATCTCTGGTCCTAACAGCTCCCTGTCTCCAATGTCATCCCAGCTCAGTGGCGATCAACATTTCTTCCCATATAGCGCGGCGAATGGCGTCATGCCAATACTTGCCTGGTAGCTGTTATTGTAGGCAAACTCCACATGATGGAGATGATCCTCCCAATATCCCTTGAAGTCCAACATGCACGCTCTCAGTATGTCCTCCAAAATCTGAATCGTCCTCTCGGACTGGCCATCCGTCTGCGGGTGGTACGCGGTACTGAAACTCAGACTCGTACCCAAGCTCTTATGCAGACTCTGCCAAAACTGAGATGTGAATCACGTGTCTCTGTCCGACACGATACTTATGGGGACTCCGTGAAGTCGTACGATCTCCTGCACGATTCACGTTACATCACTATCTAACTAGAAAAAGGAAAAAAAATGAGGAGTAAAAGAATTTACCTCCATATATCTCCTCGCTAGCGTCTCAGTGGACTGTCCTACTCGGAAGGGAATAAAGTTTGCAGATTTGGTCAATCGGTCTACGATCACCTAAATTGCGTCATTCTGCTTCGGACTCCGAGATAGTCTAGTCACGAAATCCATAGTGATGTGTTACCACTTCCACTCTGGAATCGGAAGCAGTTGTAGCAACCATGCCGTACGCTGATGTTTCGCCTTTACCTGCTGGCATACCAAACACTTAGCGACACTCCGTGCCACACCCCTCTTCATACCATGCCACCAATAGTTCAGACGAAGATCTTTGTACATCTTGGTACCTCCAGGATGCACAGAATACGACGAACTATGTGCCTCAACCAACAAATCCTCTCTAATATCTCCAGCTGGCACACACACCCTGGCTCCATACCTCAGCGAGCCATCCTCATGAATCAAAAAGTCAGTCCGCAGACCGGCTTCTACCTGCTTCCGAATCTTTACCAGCTTCGGATCTCCAGCCTGACCAGCCTTGATCCGATCCACGATCGTCGACTGTATCTGCATACACATCAACGATGAAGCCTCTCCAGGAAGCACGATCTCAAGACCAGACTCGCAAAAATCCTGCTACAACCTCCACTGCAAAGTCAACATCATCACCGTTGGAAGTCTGCTCTGTGCATCCGAAACCACATTCACCTTGCCAGGGTGATACTGCAAGTCGATCTCATAATCTGCTATGAGCTCCAACCATCGATGATGTCGCATGTTGAGCTCCTTCTGCGTGAAGATATACTTCAATCTTTTGTGATCGGTGAAGATCTTCACCTTCTCACTGAGCAAGAAGTGCCTCCAAATCTTGAGCGCAAATACGACTGCAGCCAACTCCAAATCGTGCGTCGGGTAATTCTTTTCATGAGCCTTAAGCTGACGAGAAGCTTACGTGACCACATGCCCATGCTGATGCAAAACACAACCGAGACCTTTGCCAGAAGCATCGCAAAAGATCTCAAATCCTCCACTCCGATCGGGCACAGCAAGAACAGGGGCAGTCGTTAACCTCTCCTTCAGAATAGAAAAGGCCTTATCACAATCATCTGACAAGACAAACGGCACATCCTTCCTCATCAATCGAGTCATCGACTTAGCAATCCGAGAAAAGTCCTTAATGAAACGCTGATAATAACCCGCAAGCCCAAGGAAACTCCGGATCTCAGACGCTGACTGCGGAACAGGCCACTCTCTGATAGCCTTAATCTTCTCCGGATCCACCGATATTCCATCTCCTGACACCACGTGCCCAAGAAAAGCAACCCTATCAAGCCAGAACTCGCACTTGGAATACTTAGCATACAAACGATGCTTCCTCAAAATCACCAATACTGTCCTCAAGTGCAACGCATTCTCTTCCTCCGACTTTAAATAGATCAAGATGTCGTCAATAAAGATAACAACAAACTTATCTAGAAAGTCATAGAAGGTCACATTCATCAGGTTCATAAAAACTGCGGGCGCATTGGTTACACCGAAAGGCATAACCACAAACTCGTAGTGACCATACTTCGTCCTGAACGCTGTCTTCTGGATATCTTCATTCCTCACCTTCATCTGGTGATAGCTACTCCTCAGGTCCAACTTAGAGAACACTCTCGATCCTCCAAGCTGATCAAAGATGTCATCTATACGAGGCAATGGATATCGATTCTTGATGGTGATGGCATTCAGCTCTCTGTAGTCCACGCACATGAGACGCAAACCATCCTTCTTCTTCACCAGCAACACCGGTGCTCCCCACGGAGACACACTAGGATTAATATAACACTTCTGCAAAAGCTCATCCAGCTTTCTATGTAACTCCTCCAACTCTGCTGGAGCCATACGATACAGTGCCTTCGAAATGGGCTGCGCTCCCAGAAATAGATCGATCAAAAACTTGAGAGCTCGATCGGGTAGCAATCCAGATATCTCCTCAGGGAAGACGTCGTCGAATTTTCGCACCACAGCTGGTCTACTCTGCTCCATCTGCATGGCAATAATCTCTATCGGCTTGGCCCAAAACCTGACAGGACCAAGCGAACTGCTGCCTCGGCTGAACTCAAACACCGGATGACCTGGAATCTCGAACACCACCTTCTTCTGTCGGCAATTGATCGTGGCATAGAAACTCCCAAGCCAGTCCATCCCAAGGACGGCATCATAGTTGGTGATGTCGTGGACAATAAAGTTAGCGTAAAGCTCATGTCCACAGACCACCAAAGGACAAGACTTGCAACCACGATGCACCGAGACCACGCCATTCCCTGTAACGATATCCCAACTCTAGGTAAGAGGGAAAATCGACAAGGAATGCTTGTCCACGAAGCTCCAGGAAATTATGCACATCGATGCACTAGAGTCGAAGAGGACTCGTGCAGGAAATGTGCAAACCAAAATCACACATAACAACAATCTAACAATCAAATCCTATTATAGCAAACATAATGCAACCAAACATATTCTAACAAACAAGATTAACTAAGGAAAGAAACAACTAGACTGAGGGTTACCTGCAATAACCTCATCCTCAGCCTCGGCCTCAACTGCAGTCATCAGGAAAGCCTGCCTCCTCGGCTGCAAAGCCTGCTGAAACACCTGCTTCTGGGGAATGAGAGGTGCTCCACGTCCAGCAGGTACAGGTGCTCTCTGCTGCAACGGTTGAGCTGCAACTGGTCCTTTCCAAGGCTTCCTGGACTTCAGACAATCCGTCATGGCATGGGTAGGATCACCACAAACCAAGCACTGTCCCAGCATCTTCTTGCACTGATCCTTAATATGCCCAGTCTTGCCGCAGAAATGGCAAGTCTTCAGAGTAGGCCCACCTGGCCTCTTGAACTGCACCGACTGGTTAGGCTTGAACCCAGGCCTAATCACTGCTCTAACCTGCTCCATAGGCCTCTTCCTAGCACTAGAAGTCTGTCCTCTCTTCTGGCTCGCAGTCAGCTCCTGCCTCCTAGTAGCTACAAGCAACTTCTGATAAGACTCCAAATCTGACGAAGACATCAGGCTCTGCAAATCTAAAGAAAGACCTTGCCGAAACCTCTGAGCTCTCTCCTCAGCATCCTGCACCATCTTCGGCGCAAATCGACTCAGCTTGGTGAACTCCTGATGATACTGGTCCATCGATAGATTTCTCTGCTTCAGATTAATGAATCGCTGCAACATCTCCCTCCTGGCAGCCTTCGGGAAATACTCCTCATCGATCCTAGACTTGAAAGTAGCCCAAGGAATAGGTCTCACCAATAGCTCCTCCTCCGCATCCCACCAGCTGCGGGCATTATCCTTGAGCTGCTGCTTCACCAAATCAACCCATCCAGCCGGGTTGTTCTTCGACATCCGCAGATTGTCCTCCGTATTCCGGAGCCACTCCTCTGCAGCCAACAGTCCTTCAGATCCATCAAAATAGGTCGGGCCCAGCTCCCGAAACTGCTTCGCTCACAGCTCAAAGCAAGGGGCATTCTGGAGTATGCCCTGCTGCACCTGCATCATCTGATGCATCATCCTCATGACTTCAGCATTGGTGGGCTCTCTATCCGACACCGCAACACGGTCGGGCCCATCACCAGCTCGGGTCTGTCGTCTTCCAGCCATCTAATGACATAGAAAACGAATTAAGTTAGACTCAAACCTTATGACATGGATGTTTTAATTTACTTAATGGGCATTCTATAATTATTATCGTTGTTCCGATAATTTGCAGTTGCAAGAGGACCTTCATGGGCCACCAATAAAACCTGTCACGACCAGCTTCCCATAAACGGAAGGCGAGGCGTGAAATGTCCGCTCAGTCGTGAAACTGTGAGGCTCCGGTCTGTAAAGCGTCTGGTATAACCAAATATAGGTCCTTACAAATGCGAAACAGAACAAAAATAATAAAAGAAGAGAGATAATAAAGTTCCAATCTCAGAATTGTCCACGAATAAAGTTCAACATCACAGAAAAGCCACCAGGCTAAAAAGAGTCTAAAAGGCCCAAGCATGGCCAACAGAAATAAACAACGTACAAAAGGAAAGGCGCTACGCACCAAAACCTAACAAGAACTAGCTGAAAGCAACACTGAAATAAATCTCTACGACTGGTCGCCGGTGTCCTCGTACTCCACGTCAACAGTTGACCCTTGCTCAAAGTCAGCAAACACCTTGTCCTCAGCAACGGACTCTGGCTCAGTAACTAACATGCGACACCCAAAAGAGACGAGAGCACATGTCAGTAAGTCTACAAGAGACTTGTGCAAGGAAACTAAAAGAAGGAAACAACCTAGCAGTTCTAAAAGTATGCGATGACATGGCAGTTTAAGATATGAATGCAACAAGTAATAAAGTACAAGTAAGACATGGAAAGGTAGCAAAGCTAGTAAACATTCACATGGATTTTACAAGTCAAGTAAGCGCGTCGTGCACAGGGTTTACGCCTTTTGGCTGGAGCGGCTGTACAGGCCAACTCCTAAGCTCAAGTGATCGCTTAACCCTACCCCTCCACGTGTAATCGGGCATTGGCTTTTGACCGACAAATGTGGCCCACTACTGGTTAATGAGCCAGGAAGTGTATTTGGCATAGGGTTGTGCCTGCAACGCAGGTGCCTAGCCTGAACAAGGAAGTACAAGTAGCGTGTGCTACGAAAACAAACATTCAAGCATGGAATGATGCATGACATGGCAAGATTACAATTAATGTGTGAACAGATAAGGAATTTAAACATCACATGCATGGCAGAGCAAACGTAAAGAGCGTACATATATGGAAATTAAATGTGGTAGGCAAAATGAATGAATGTCATGGCAGGGTGTCAGATCTAGCTTCGTTGTCAAGCTATATCTTAAAATTGCATCTAGGCGAGTAACATTTCGTCACATAGTCTCTTTTACACTAAAAACAGGGAATGTCCTAAGACATGACCTAAAGCTCAAGTTGGCAAGTTTCACTTGCCTGTTTTCGGTATTTTTGGTAACGACGGGTCCGTACGGAAGGCGCGTACGTTTTCTGCATTATCAGATTTTGACATCAGTTTTGATGAAAATAACTTAGTTAATCAACTTCATTTATTCCAGTTATTAATAGAAGAGGGTACGGTTTCCTTTTCTTTACTCAATACTTAATGTGAGTTACTGTATATATATCACCCATCATATACTAGTGGTATTAAGTCTATATTGTTATACTGGTATATTTGTTAACAGTGGTGTACATAAGACAAACCCTAGCACCGAAGTTGAGACTAACATATAGGATATAATGTAAGGGTAACAAAATTTACACAGCTCCTATTATGATATACAACACTTAGCTTATTAGGAAACCCCATAGTTTATATAAGAATAAACAGCTTAACAATTTACTTGTGTTCTGAAATATTACCCTAACTAAATTATTTACTAACAACATTATAAACTAACATTTAACATGAGTATCTGCTAACATATGAGATTGACATGGTATTAAGAAACACAGTTTATTTACAAACTCTAATATTAATCTAAAAACCTTAGCTAAACTAAATTATTGCAAGCTAATACAATTTCTGAAGCACAGTTTTAAAAACCAACTCTAATTATTATACTACTAACCATGTACTATACCAATATCTAGCATTTTTTAGTGATCCAAATGTAACAACAAAAAAGTATTCTTATCATGATAACCAATATTATAATAAACCCCATAGTTTAAAAACCCTAACATGATCTAACTTATCTTAAAATTATCTACTAACAGTTCTTCTATAAAAACTAAGCTAACCTTTAAAATGCTTTAACTCGTTGGTTGCAAGTGAAGAGCGAGGAGGACGTCGTGGGGAGGCGGACTGCAGTGGTCGGAGGTCCACGGCGACGCAGTGGCGGTGGCATCGGCGGTTACGACCGCTGCTGCTGCTGTGTGCGGCTGTTGGCTCATGTGTGCGGCTCCTGGAGCTTTTTCGGCGGTGCAGCGGTAGCTAGGGCCCCACAGTGGCGCAGGCAGGCGGTTGTGGCGCTTGGAGGGGATCATAGCGGTTGAGAGGGCTTGGGGCTTGCCGGCGGTCGCTACGTAGGGTCGGAAGTGCGATGGAGAGGTGGCTCAGGGTTTGCTTGGATACAAAAATGGAAGAGGGCGGCTGAAGTTGCGTTTCTATGAAAGTTAACCTAGGTTAATATTTTATAGGAGTAGGCTCACGTGAGGCATGGGCTGGGGCTAGGTCTAGGTTTAATTGTTTGGTTTATTGTTTCCCTATTATTATTATTATTTTATCAAAATTAGACAACTTGTGTGTGTGTGAGCTAGCCTGCTTGAGTCAATTGAGTTGGGCCAAGATCAAAAATGGGCTAGGGATTATAATGAATAATAGTTAGTAATTAAGTGGGCTAAGTAACAAAATTTTGGTGTACATTATAATAAAATCATTTGGGACAAAAGCTATGGGAAACTTAGGGCTAATCCAAAATTAAACTGGGGAGAAAAGTGAAAGTGGGTCAAATGGTGCTCGAAAATTGTGAAATAAATACTGGGGCGACCGTGTCGACGAGCGAAACAGAACTAAGAAGATGGATCACAATTCGACGACGAGGGACGAAACTAAAAATAAAAACGTCTCACGGCAAAAGTAAAAATCGTGACGTCTCATCAAACAAAGTCAAATCGTGGGAGAATGACCTGTGAAATGACGTTCCAAATTATTTCCACAATTTAATTTTCTTCGAGAGGGTCACAACTGCATATAACACTATAGGGCTCGGATACAAACAAAGTCTAAAATAAATACATGCACGAACAAGACTACGTGCACGTAAAGCGTACGATCGAAAACTGACCATGACACTAACCTCTGGTGCCGGCACGACCTCTACCGCTGTCACCACTTCTGCTGTCCGACGTGCCACCTCTGCTCGCCTCACTCTTGAGGCCGAGTGACGTCCCCCTCTTATGCGTGCTAGATGTGTGCAATAATACGATTGGGGGCGTGAGATTTAAATATTTGTAATCGCAAGCGCACGGTGTTGTAGTGTGGCTTGGGGTCGAACTCAGGAAGGCGTGGATGTGCTTGTGTCAAAGAGGATCAAATTCACCCCATGGGCGAGCTAGCCCGGATCGAATGATGGGTTGTCACGGTAAATGGAATGCAAGGTATAGACAATATAAAGGAAAAACCCTGGACTTTGGTTTCCACCCTATCGTGCGATTCTCGCCGATACGGCCTACTGGTAGGATAGCGATCGGAATTAGGGTCTAATGGTGAGACGTTGTCTCTAAGAGTGGTACCAGCGTCCCATGGGCCCGATATTCCGGTCGGTGCCCAGGATGATACGCCGGACTTCCCAGGTTCGATCAGTGGGCACTCCCGTGTCCATTAACACTGATCGACTCCGGGAGCACTAAGCTCGCAACGATAACTCCTAACGTCTCATCCTGTCGCTCCCGCGCGCTAGGATTCGGCGTCTACGCTAAGGGCATGAGCTATGGCTAGGGAGTCAACCGCCAAGTTTATTCCCCCTTGGCCCAACGGTCAAAGGCGGTCTTTTTCCCGTCGATGACAATAAAACACCCCGCGTAACCGTTAGATTCCTAATCCCTATCGATTTCCTAGACCTATGGACGCATCGGGAAGAGCCCACGAAGGGGTTTCCGCCAAAATCCAAGATTAGGGAACTACTCACACATATTTAGTAAAACACGATCTAAACAGAAATTGACCGTAAAAATCATGATCAGACAATAGAAATGCAATGGTAGTAAAGCAATTAAGATAATACTAAAGTTTGACAAAGATCTGAAAACTTACAAAAACTGGGAAATTACAGCCGTCACAAAATGAAGAAAACAGTAAAAAATAACCAACTCTTGTTTCTGGAAAACCTAGGGGTTATATATATAGAAAATGATATCACCCGATCGGTTGAGTCAACCGATCGGGTGATCTGCTTCACTCTTTTACAGCGCAATGCGAGGCTTCACCCGGTCATCTTCACCTGGTCGGTTGACATATGAATGTGACCGGTTGGATCTTGGTGCCATCGGGTGAGGAGGCCGGTTGAGCTGACCGTGTCTTGGCTCTGGAGATTCGGCTACAGATGAACCGATCGGGTGAAGGTCACCCGATCGGTTGGCAATCACAATAAAAATCCAGAGACTTTGGGCTTTTGAACCGGCCTGTGAACTGACCGGGTGACTTCTTGTGAACTCCACGCTGTGTCCAGGTGGTGCACGCATGCATCACCCGATCGGTTGAAGATGACCAACCGATCGGGTGACGGGCTGAAAGATGATATCATCGTCGTTTGACCCCCTGGATCACACGTGACTCCTCTCGTTGCTCCGGGGACTTGCGATATCGTCGTTTTATGTCCCATATGCCAGTAAACTCCTACAAAATACGAAAAATACGGAAAAGTGAAAGAAAACAAGAAAACACGAGAAAACGAAATAAGACCGCGGTAAAATACGGAAAAACACGGAAGAAAACGTGCGCAAATATATGAAATATAAACGCACGTCAAAATCCCCCAAGCTGAACTCTTCCTCGTCCTCGAGGAAGACGAGTGAGAGTAGGAGCTCGGAGAGAGAGAAAATAGAGAGAAAGAGAGAAAAAGAAAACTCTATATCCTAGATCGCCCGTCAGGGCCAACAAAATCAAGAATGACACACCAAGCAAGCAAACGCCAAATCACATCGTTAAACCAAGGAATACGAGTCCAGACAAGTGCCGTGGGCCCACGCGGTGAAGCACGAGTGAGTGTGGTCGTGTGCTAGCAGACGGTGTCACTATCTACGATGTGCGATTAATCTCGATATACACAAATCCAGGAAATGACCCAAATATCGATTCGAATTGAATAAAGCGGTGAATATATAGTTCAAGCATGCATGAGAATAGAGAGAGAATCGAAACATATCATGCATCAGGGACTCCACAACTAGGGTTAAGGAAATCACCCCACTATAGCCTAGATATTAGCTAAAAAGTTCCTAAGCCAAGTGTTTTCGAAACCGATGAGGGTTGAGATGATGTGGAGTAAAACACTCGGTGCAAATTCTCGCCTTCCCTTTATTCTCGGCAAGTAGGAAAAGATATTCACACAGGAATTTTTTTTGGGTTTTGGGTATTTATATATTTTTTGGATTTTTGGCTATACAATTTTTCTTTATTTTCTTTTCTCTTCTTTTTGAGTTTTTCTTTTCTTTTCTCCTTTTTTTTTTGGATTTTTAGGTTTTTGGCTATACACATGTGTACTCTCCCAAGTGGGAGAACGGTACACGACGAGGGGATTTGCACCAAGTAAAACAAAAAAGAAATCGGAATCTAAACACTTGGGCAAAGGAAACTATTCTCGCTAGTTAGAGCATGGGCTAAATGGGTTATCCTAGTCCTTAATTGTGGAATCCCGACTCATGCGAAATGAAGTTCACGATATATATATATAGCATGCAGAAACAGACAGGAGAAATAAATACCGCATATTCAAATCGAAGCATGATAATCTTGGGGTCATTCTTGGACAGGTATATAAAACAAAATCACAAAGTAGAAGCACACCAAACAGCTAGGCACGACGCACGACTCACAAATAGCTAAGTGGACCCACGATGCATGAAATGCAAGAGGACTCGATATCCTAGGGCTAGTGAGTGTAATTATCGATGCCATGCTAGGTGTGTGATTTTGTGGCAATTCATCATAGGGTTCATCTCTAGGAGAAAGAGATAAAAAGAAGAAAAGAGAAAGAAAAAGAAAAGGATGGAGAAAAACGACTCAAAAACGAAAAAGAAAGACTCAAATGACGCACAAAGTGCGACTCCCCCAAGGTGAAGTTTGCATTGCCCTCAATGCAATAGAATTAAATACTAGAGGGCAATGAATAAGGGGGGAATACGCACAGACATAAAAAGACACGAAAAACAAGAAAGTCTCACAGACGAGAATGAAAATACGAATAAAAATAAAAAGCACACCACATGATATATAAACAGAAAATAAAATAAAATAAAATAAAGAAAATAAAAATCACACGACACGAAAAATAAACAAACACACAAAGAAAAACGAACACGATAGCACACAGAAAAAAATTTGACTTCCCCCAAGCTAGACATGACGATGCTAGCAAGATGATATGATCGTGAAAATGCAGAGATATGCAAGGGGGAGGTCAGAAAACAAAATGAAATCAAGAAGCAAGAGATGGGGGGTCCTCAACCTCCTCGGAAGAGGGTGTGGCTGGGTGGTCGGGGGATGCAGGGGGTGTGCAGAGAAGTGGGTACAGAGGTGGGGGAATAGGTGCAGTGGTGGTGTGAACGATGGGTAGAGTGTCGGTGTAGGTGGGTGGTGGTGGAAGTACGGCGATCAAGGCGGTGGTAGAAGGGATAGAAATGGGGAGAGAAGACGTGATGGTGACGGTAGTGGGTGGCGGTGGGAAAGATTTGGAGCGCACCGGCAATTTCTTGCGGCGCACATATGAAGTGACGGTGGAGGAGGTAGGAGGTGGTGTGGGTGCGACAGAAGTGGTCATGAGAGTAGAGGTGGATACATGGATGGGAATAGATATGGGAGGGAGAGATGATCGCCTAGGTGGGGGTGGGGGTGGTGGGGATGTGTGGGATGGTGGAGGAGAAGAATGTGATGGGGGAGGTGAGGATCATAGAGGTGGTGAAGGTGGTGGTGAGGGTGGTGGTGTGGGTGGTGGTGGTCCGTGGAGGTGAGTGAGAAGGCGAAGGATGGCGGCCACGTTCCTCTCAAGTGCGAGGCAGCGTGGGTGAGTGAGAAAGGAGGATGGTGATGGGTCCGATGGGGCAGAGGACGTGGCAAGATCACGGAGGGCTGCGACCTCCCTCTCGAGAGCAAGACAGGCAGAGACCTGGCGGCGACCAAAGGAAGTGGACTGACGTGAATCGGAAGTGGTGCCTGCAAGTGATATGGAAGTAGTGCCGGTGGTAGTGGTCATGCCGGCACTGGACACATGGCCAGAGATGGCTGCAAAAAGATGCTCAGAAGTGATGGGGCCAGGAGCACGGGTGGTATGACTCGGGCCAGCCCCGATATCTCCCCGGGACGCAGGAATATCCTGCTCGCCTAAGTGGGCGGTAGGGGAAGGTGGTCTGTGTACGTCTGGGGGAAGGAAAGGAAGGTGCAACCACGCTAGAAACTCGGGATCGGGTGGAAAAGTCCAATCCGCCACGACAGCAACAGTCATGCGAGCGGGGTTGGGGAGAATGGTGTAGGGGCGAGGGGGTGGCTGTAATTGAATTCGAAACGACCATCGGGGCGGGCTTAATCATATGAATGTGCCGCAGGACGTCAAGATCTAGACGTGAGGGTCTTGCGGCGACGGGAAGACCACGGGGAATGTTGATATTAAATTGGGAATGAGAGGCAATGACAGTGATAATTCCCCCACAACAAATCTTGCCCTTGCCGGCCCGACTAATCTCTAGGAGCTTATAAATAAGCCAGTCACCGGCATGGACGTGAACAGTGGGGGCCCTAAAGCTAATCCCGTCATCATCACGAACAAAAGGGAAAGTCATGGCCCAAAGAATGAAAAGATCGGGGATAGTCACGGTGCCTGACTCATCCTGCGGGAAAAATGCGGAGGATATGATCCTATGGGCCAGACGAAATATAGGATGGATGATACAGGAGGCCTTGGCCTTACCTCGGGGATAGCGGGGGAGTATGGTGAGGCGGAACCAAAAGTTATCGACGTCAAATTCTGGGGGGTATCCGTAGTGTCAGATAGCGTCATTCCCTAGAATATGGAAACCAAATATACCATTGATCGTATCCAGGTTTGTGCGGATGGTTTTGTTACGCACCTGGAAAATGACAGTCGACCCCGACTCACAAACGAGTGAGGAAAGAAATTCAAGAGTGAGGGAAGGGTAGGACACCGTGGTGGTGTTCAGGAAGGCTAACCAACCTAGGTTTACGAAAAAAGTCTCGACCTCGGTGAATACACCGAGATCGATAAGTGATTGGGTGTGTGCAAACTTGGTTGATAGATGCCCTCGAGCATCAAGTCTATGGTAGAAGTCTTTTTGCTCTTGGTTCCGAAATTGATACCCATGCGGGCCCAACATTGGGTCCTCAGGGGGGATAATATGTGGGGGAGGGCCGAGTCAAAGTGCACGTGGTGTATTGGGAGGAGGACGTGTTTATTTACGTGTCTTTCGAGATGGTTCCTCCTCCCGCATGATACCATTACCCTTATCTCTATCCCGGGCCATGTGTGCGTGTGAGTGATGCAAATGAGTGTAAAATACTATCGAAGTGCACACACACGAACAATCAAGCAAATTAAATATCTAGGGTAAAAATTGAAATTTGAGAAGTGGAGCGAAGTTACCCAGCAGAGATTCGAGTTCTTCGCTTGTAGTTGACCAAATGTCGTGCAATGGGAGAAGTGTGGAGCCGCGGCACTCTTCTTCAGTAAAAATTCGAAAGTAGTGGTGGATATTGTGGATTAGGGCTAGAAAATTGCGAAATAGGAGATGGAGAGAGAGAAAGAGATGGAGAGATGGAAGGGGGAGGTGGAGAGAGAGGCTAATGGAGGAGTGGAGGAGAAGTTTTTGGCTGTTGGGAGAGGGTGGGAGGCAAAACGACGGTGAGAAAGCGCGATCGGGCAAGGGGATGTGAACGGGTGGGTCGGCGGGGTATTTATAGGGTTTAAGTCGAACCGGTCAGGTGAGTTGTCACCCGATCGGTTGACTTAGTGGTCGAAAATTTTGGCTGAAGAGTTGCTACAGGTGACCCGGTCGGTTGACATGTCAACCGATCGGTTGACCGCTCCACACATTTTCCCGAGAGTTTAGAGTTTCTCACCCGGTCCCTTAACCGGTCTTGCTTCTTGTCACCCGGTCGGTTGACAAATTTTGAAATTTTCCCTAGAGTTTACCCCAGGTCACCCGGTCTGCCAACCGGTCACTACTTTCCTCACCCGGTCGGTTCATTTAGTGGCAGACACGGCATCTACATGATACATCCCAACCGATCGGTTGAGTTATCAACCGATCGATTGGGGCCTTGTTTTCTGCAAAAACCCACAAATCGCCTAAGTTCCACCACGGAAGTTCTTGTGGCTGGATTTATTTATAAAAATAGATAAAATAAAGTTAAAAAATAATCCTAAAAATTGGAACAAAAGTTTAGAGCATGTGTTGCCTCCCATGAAGCGCCTTTGTTTAACGTCGTTGGCTCGACGCCTGTAAATGATGTTCATGGTGGGCGACGGGTGATGCCCAAAATCCGGCATCTCTTCAGCTCCAGTGCTTGTGGCTTTTGGTATAGTCGGTGGCTGTAAGAAGATTCGCTCAACTACCCTCCCTTTGTCGACAGGATCCGGGGGCTTCTCCCTCAAATTGGCATCTACCGCCATCTTTTTCAGGATCCAGACCTCATCACCGGTGAGGTCCATGGGCTCTTTCCCCTTTCTCCTAGTAGGAGGAGCCTTAGGTAATCTGGGAGGGGTCACACATTGGGCGACCGCCTCGTTAGCATCTTTTTCATTAGGTGCGCCAACTCGCTCTCCAAGGTCCCCCAAGCTATCGGGGGATTCCACGAGAGTACTTCCCAGGCACTTGTTTCAACAGCTCTATCTTCTTCGTTCTCTAGCATACTGATACTAGGATCGTCCGAGGGATTTGGGTGCTTCATCGACAACCCTAAGTCAAATTCGACTCTTTCTTGGCCGACATTGAGGGAAAGCTTCACATTCTTTACGTCTATCAAAACTCCGGCGGTTTCCATAAAGGGCCGTCCAAGGATAATAGGGGTATGCTTGTCTTCCGGCATGTCCATCACCAAAAAATCAACCGGTACTTGTACTCCTCTCACATCGACGGGGAGGTCGTCTACTACTCCCACCGGGTACTTGACTGAACGGTTAGCAAGTTGTAATGTCATACCGGTGGGCTTCAAGTCTCCCATCACTATTCTCTTGTACAGCGATAGGGGCATTAAGCTGATGCTCGCTCCTAGATCGACGAGCACCCACTGGATTCGCACTTCCCCAATAGAGCAAGGGATGGAGAAACTTCATGGGTCTTTGAGCTTGGGCAGATTCGCGTGCTGAATGAGGGCGCTGCACTCCGCCGTTAACACGACCTTCTCCTTTCTGGATCCCCGTGTCACCAAGTCCTTTAGAAATTTGGCATATGAGGGAATTGTCTTGATGGCCTCGAGGAAGGGGATTTGTAAGCTCAGATCTTTCACCATGGCAAAGAATTTGCCATACTTCTCATCGATCTTGGCTTTGGCAAGCCGTTGTGGGAAAGGCACAACGGGCTTGAATACTCTGAGGTTCCCTTCCTCGTCCTTCTTCTTCTCCTCTCCATGGACTCCCTCCGGGGTAGTTGGCTTTGGCGACGAAGCACCGTCGTCATTTAATTTCTCAATTGGTCGTTCCACGACAACGGTGCTTCCGGTCCTTTGGGGACACTCTCGTGGGTATTTGCATTCCGCTCCTCAAGACGATGGCGGACATGTTCTCATGCTAATGCGTGAGCGCCAATGTCCGATTTACCCCCCTCGGGTTCACCTCAGACTGTGGCGGTAATAGATTATGCGGTCTCTGAAGGTTTGCCACTTATAACCCCAGCTGGGTCACCTGATCAGTGAGGACTCTCTGTCCCATCTCCAGCTTCAGATTTATCTTCTCCTGGTTGGCGATGTATTGAGTCAAGAGTGACTCAACTGGAGAGATGGCCCTCTGCTGGCCATATTGTTGCTGGATGGGCTGCTGATTCCTTGGGGTGTACTGCTGGTACTGTTGTGGAGGTTGTTGCTGCTGAAACTGCTGCTGCTGAAACTGTTGTTGCTGAGGCCTAGCCTGCTGATATATCTGTTGTTGCTGCTGCTGAGTCAGCTGCTGATACGGTGCTCGGTATCTAAGGTTGGGATGATTCCGGTTGTTTGGAGAGTAGGCCGGGTTGGAGTTGGTTCGTGGTGGAAAAGGCGCATTCCCCATAGGATTGTAAAATAATGCGCTCGCCTGATCCAACGGTGGTGAGATGTCACCACCGTCGAATTCTCCAAAAACTTCGGATTCCACCGCAGCAATCTGTTGTGAACCGACGCCACCGGCGCCTACCATCAATGCGGAGATCTGGGTCGATAGCAAGGCAAACTTGCTCGACAATTTTGTCGACGTCCTCGACCCTATGGATGCCCCAGATCTAGATGTGGCTCTCTTGTCACACCACCGCTCATTGTTGGATGCCATATTTTCAAGAATCTGTCCGGCATCTTCTTCGCTTCTCGACATAAAGGACCCTCTAGCCGTGGCGTCCATGGAAGATTTCAAATCGTCCCTCAACCCATTATAGAATAGATTTATGATCTGCCACTTGGGGAGCTCATGGTGGGGACATCTTCTCTACATCTCCTTGTATCTCGTCCAAGCTTCATGCAAGGACTCGTGGCTGGCCTGGGAGAAGGAGGAGATCTCACCCCTCAGCTTCATGGTCTTCCCCAGGGGAAAGAACTTCGTCAGGAAAGCATTTCAGAGCTTCTCCCAGGTGTTGAATGTATTTGGGTCCTTCCCCCTAAGCCACAGCTTGGCCTTATCTCACAGAGAGAAGGGGAACAGCTTCAGTCGGATCGTCTCAGTTGTGACGCCGTTTATCCTGAAGGTGTCACATTTCTCCAAGAAGGAGTCTAAATGTTCAATCGGGCTCTCCATGGGTGCACCCGAAAATTGATCCTGCTGGATCCACGTCACCAAAGATGGCTTAAGCTCGAAGCTTTGGGCCGTAATAGCAGGAGGACGGATGGCGGAGGTGGACTCGATAGATGGCATTGAGTACTCCAGCAGGGACTTGTGAGGCGGGGTGTTCTCCCCCATGGCTTCAGGATCCTCTCTTCTTCGCTTCTCGGCGGCCAAATGCCTTAGGGTGGCGTTTATCTCTGGATCAATGGGGATCAAGTCGTCGAGACTTCTTGAACTCCTGAGCATGAAAAACAATAAACACCCGTGAAGCGAAAAGTGGGAAAGAAACAGATAAGATAAGAAATAAAAATAAAAATAAGAAAATAAAAAGGAAAAAGAAGAATGCGAATATTTTCGCGAGGTAGGGATGAGAGCTAGACACAAGGGTTCATGAAATCCTAAAATAACAAGCACGTTGCCTCCCCGGCAACGGCGCCATAAAGCTTGACGTCCCCCGCTTATGCGTGCTAGATGTGTGCAATAATACGATTGGGGGCGTGAGATTTAAATATTTGTAACCACAAGCGCACGGTGTTGTAGTGTGGCTTGGGGGTCGAACTCAGGGAGGCGTGGATGTGCTTGTGTCAAAGAGGATCAAATTCACCCCATGGGCGCCGGATCGAATGATCACGGTAAATGGGATGCAAGGTATAGACAATATAAAGGAAAAACCTGGGACTTTGGTTTCCACCCTATCGTGCGATTCTCGCCGATACGGCCTACAGGTAGGATAGCGATCGGAATTAGGGTCTAATGATGAGACGTTGCCTCTAAGAGTGGTACCAGCGTCCCATGGGCCCGATATTCCGGTCGGTGCCCAGGATGATACGCCGGACTTCCCGGGTTCGATCAGTGGGCACTCCCGTGTCCATTAACACTGATCGACTCCGGGAGCACTAAGCTCGCAACGATAACTCCCAATGTCTCCTCCTGCCGCTCCCGTGCGCTAGGATTCGACATCTACGCTAAGGGCGTGAGCTATGGCTAGGGAGTCAACCGCCAAGTTTATTCCCCCTTGGCCCAACGGTCAAAGGCGGACTTTTTCCCACCGATGACAATAAAACACCCCGCATAACCGTTAGATTCCTAATCCCTATCGATTTCCTAGACATATGGATGCATCAGGAAGAGCCCACGAAGGGGTTTCCGCCAAAATCCTAGATTTGGGAACTACTCACACATATTTAGTAAAAAGTGATCTAAACAGAAATCGAACGTAAAAATCATGATCAGACAATAGAAATGCAATGGTAGTAAAGCAATTAAGATAATACTAAAGTTTGACAAAGATATGAACACTTACAAAAACTGGGAAATTGCAGCCGTCACAAAATGAAGAAACCAGTAAAAAATAACCAACTCTCGTTTCTGGAAAACCTAGGGGTTCTATATATAGAAAATGATATCACCCGATCGGTTGACAAGTCAACCGATCGGGTGATCTGCTTCACTCTTTTACAGCGCAATGCGGGACTTCACCCGGTCATCTTCACCCGGTCGGTTGACATATGAATGTGACCGGTTGGATCTTGGTGCCGTCGGGTGAGGAGGCCGGTTGAGCTGACCGTGTCTTGGCTCTGGAGATTTGGCTACAGATGAACCGATCGGGTGAAGGTCACCCGATCGGTTGGCAATTACAATAAAAATCCAGAGACTTTGGGCTTTTGAACCGGCCTGCGAACTGACCGGGTGACTTCTTGTGAGCTCCAAGTTGCGTCCGGGTGGTGCACGCGTGCATCACCCGATCGGTTGAAGATGACCAACCAATCAGGTGAGGGGCTGAAAGATGATATCATCGTCGTTTGACTCCCTGGATCACGCGTGACTCCTCCCATTGCTCCGGGGACTTACGATATCATCGTTTTATGTCCCCTATGCCAGTAAACTCCTGCAAAATACGGAAAACACAGAAAAGTGAAAGAAAACAAGAAAACACGAGAAAACGAATATAAGACGGCGGTAAAATATGGAAAAACACGGAAGAAAACGTGCGCAAATATATGAAATATAAATGCACGTCACTCTGTGCGCTGGTGCATCCTCCTCCACATCCTCTGACCCATCCACTTCTTTCCTTTCTCACCCACATTTCCTCGCGCTCGAGCGAAACGTGGCCACCATTCTCCGCCTTATTACACAGATTCATGGTCCTCCTCTAGCTACTCCACCCCCATCACCTCCCCCATCACCCCATCGACGATCATCCCCTCCCACCACCACTGTTTCCATTCCCGTCACTTCATCTCCACCCACCACCACAGACCCACCACTTCTGCCACCCTTCACTTCTATCACTGCCTCCTACTCGCGTCGCAGGATACCGACCGCTATGCGTGCGAGATCACTACCCACACCATCCTCATCAATTGTCTCCTCCTTTCCACCTCCCTCCACCACTGACACACCACCCATCATTCACACCACCACATCGCCCATCCTCCCTCCGTCTCCTCCTCCTCCCCCCCCCCCCCACTTCTCCGCACACCTGTCACCTCTCCTGCCCACACCCCTCACATCCCTTCTGATGAGGACGAGGAGCCCATCGCTCCTGCACTTTGATTTCTCTTTTCTGATTTTCCCCTAGCATTTTTTTCTGTATCACATTGATCATATCATTTTTCTAGCATTGTCATGATCAGCTTGGGGGAAATCTATTTTCTGTGCTAGTTGTCGTGTCTTGTTTGATGTGTGTTTGTTTTGTGTGTATGTGTATATGTGTTTTGTACATTTCAATTCATTATTTATTTTCCTTATTTTTCTATATTTCTTCTTGTGTTTTTTCCATCTTTTCACGTTCATTTGTCGGTGCATACTTCCCTCCCTTATTTCGTTGCCCTCCCGCACTTATTGATATTGCATTGCGGACAATGCAAGATTCAGCTTGGGGGAGTCGCACTTTGTGCGTCATTTGTGTCTGTTTCACCGTTTTGAGTCGTTTTTATCGAGTTTTTCTTTTTCTTTCCCTTCCTTTTATTCTCCCTCTTCTAGAGATGACCCCACATGATGAACTACCACGAAATCACACACACACTTAGTTTAGCTATGATAATCACTTTCACTAACCTTAGGAAGTTGAGTCCTACTGCATTTCATGCTTCGTGGGTTCACTTTGCTATTGTGTGAGTTGTCTGTCGTGGCTAGCTAGTTGATGTGCTTCTACATTGTGATTTTGATTTATATACATGTCCTCGGTTGACCCCTAGACTATCATGGTTCAATTTCGAATATGCGATACTTTGCCTCCACTGTCTGCTTCTTTATGCATGAATAATATATATATATATATATATATATGGCAATCTTCGGTTGCGAAAAAACCCGTGCGAAAGCCGTGCGAAAACATTTTTTTTATTTTTTTGAAATTTTTTTTCAAAATTTTTTTTTTGATGTTTAATCCATACAATTATATACCCCAGGGAAAATAATGGGTGAACCTGTTGGGGATTAGAGCACCCATCCACCCGTTACAAATTTAACGGTCTCAAAACGTGCGAATTTGATGAAATGCCTTGATCGAAGGCCAAATGACATTATTTCTCAACCATTATTTTTTGAGAGGGGTATAACAACATATAATGAGGGTGGAAAAAAGAAGTTTTGAAAAAAAATTTCAAAAAAAAAGATAAAAACATTTTCGCACCGTGCGAAATGTTCTCACATGAAGATTTACCTATATATATAACGCTTCAGATCGCATGTGTCGGGACTCTACCAATAGGACTAGGATAACCCATTTTGCTTATGATCTAATTCGCGAAAATTTTTCCTTTTGCCCAAGTGTTTATAATTCGGCTTCTTTTTTGTTTTACTTGGTGCAAATCCACTCGTCGTGTACCGTTCATCCACTTGGGAGAGTACACATTTTTGCCAAAATCCAAAAATCCAAAAAAAAGAGAGAAAATACCCAAAAAAGGAAAAGAAAGAAACAAAGAAGAAAACAATGTATAGCAAAAAATCCAAAAAATATACAAATACCCAAAACCCAAAAAAATTCCTGTTGTTAATATAACTCCTATCCACCGTGAATAAAGGGAAGTCGAGAGTTTGCACCGAGTGTTCTACTCCACACCTACTCAACCTCTTTTGTTTTCGAACACGCTTGGCATAGGAATTTTCTAGTAATCGTCTTGGCACTCATGCAGTGATCTCCTATTTCCTAGCAGTAGAGTCCCTGATACATGACATGTTTCTATTCTTATTCTATTCTCGTGCATGCTTGAACTATATTTCGCCGCTAATTCAAATTGAAACGATATTTGGGTCATTCCTTGGGTATGTGTTATGAAGCTTTATTGCACAATTTAGATAGTTACACCGTCTGCTGGCTCACGACCTCCTCACTTGCGCTTCACCGTGTGAACCAACGACACTTGTATGGACTCATATTCCTGGGTTTAGTGATGTGTTTATCGCATGCTTACTTAGTGTCACATGCTTGCTTAGTGTGGTGAGTTAGTTTTCGTTGGCTCTGACGGGTGATCCAGGATTTTCCTTTCTTTTTCTGTTTCTTCCTTTCTATTTTTTCCCTCCGATCTCCTACTCTCACTCGTCTTCCTCGAGGACGAGGAAGGGTTCAGCTTGGGGGATTTTGACGTGCGTTTATATTTTATATATTCACGCTTGCCTTCTCCGTGATTTTCCGTTGTTTTCTGTTGTTTCGTATCTATTCTTTGGTGATTTTTAGTTTCTTTTCACTTTCTTTGTGTTTTTGTGCTATTGCAGGAGATTTCCAGTGCAGGGGACATATATAGATCACATCATGACTCCCCAGAGCAACGGGAGGTGCCATACGAGATCCTGAGGGCCAAACGTCAAAGAATATCATATATCAGCCATCAACCGATCGGGTGGACAGACCCAACCGATCGGTTTGTGCACGAGTATCCGACCCGATTAGAAGCAGCAATGAAGAAGACCCCACCCGATCGGTTCAGTGATTGGGTGGATGTCGCAGTCTTCTCTATTTTTTGGAGCTGAATTCCAACCGATCGGTTGACTTGTCAACCGATCGGTTCACCTATAGCCGAAGCTTCCCCAACTCCGAACCGTACGACTTCACCCATCAGTTCAATGATCGGGTAAAGTATCTCAAAGGCTGAAGACCGGTTCAATTCTTGTCTCAACCGATCGGTTGCTGCTTCAACCGATCGGTTGGATGCTTATTATATATATATCCCTAGGTTTTTCCCAGAAAGAGAGATCCCCTTTTTCTTAAGCATTTTTAAGGATTTTGGCGGCTGCTAATTTATTTTATTTTGTAAGTTCTCCGATCGACTTAATACTTTGATATTACTTTAATACTCTCATTTTCTTCTCTTTTCTATTGCTTGATCTTAATCTTGATGGCTGAATTTCATTTTATTGAATCTCTTGTAATGAATTGTGAGTAGTTTCCTAATCTGGGACATTGGTGGAAACCCTTCGTGGGTTCTCCCTAGAATGACCATAGGATTAGGGTTTCGATAGGATATAGAGATTTAGATGGGTACGCGGGGCATTTTATTGTCATTGGCAGGAGAAAGACCGCCTCTGACCGTCGGGCCAAGGGGAAATAAAACTGGTATTTGATCCCCTAGCCACAGCTCACATCCCTAGCATACATATTGATTCCTAGCGCATGGGAATGGCAGGATGAAATATCGGGAGTTATCATTGCGAGCTTAGTGCTCTCGGAGTCTTTCGGTGTTAATGGACATGGGAATGCCCACCGTCTAAACCCAGGTAGACCTAGCGTATCATCATAGGCGTCGACCGGAATATCGGTCCCATGGGACGTTAGGTATCACTTTTAGAGGCAACGTCTGACAACTAAACCCTTAAATCCGATCGTATTCCTAACCGCCGGTTACTAGAGAGAACACATGATAGGGTGGAAACCAAAGTCCTGGGTTACCATTTATATCTTATACCTTTCCGTAGTTCCATTTCGTGACAACCCACCTAGCGATAGCGCTAGCTCACCCACCGGATGATCCGGTTCCTTTTTGATTTCAAGCACATCACACGACTCCCCGTGTTTGACCCCCAAGCCACACTACAACACCATGCGCTTGCGGTTATAAATTTTTAAATCTGGTATCCTCGTTCCGACTACACATTGCCAAAACTAGGGGACGTCACCTGTGGCAACTCAACTCTGGAGCAATCTTTGACTTCTCCGGCAAGGTGGCGAGCTGCGACGGTGATCTCTCTTCGTACGATGGCAGCGGAAGCTTCGGCCTCAGGGCAATGACGTTGAGAGCTTCAACTTCGGCGATGCTTGGAGATCACGGTGGGTTTGTGGGCTTCTAGTTCTTCTCTTTTTCGATGATAAGGCAGCGAGCTCTTCTCGATAGTGATTCTCTATGACGAGCTCAAGATCTCTATGGCGACGTCTTCAATGATGGCAGCAGATTTCAAAGGCACCTTGACTTCGACGGAGATTCTCTGATCTGCATGGTAACAACGATCTCCCTTGAGCAGCTCATGGTGGCGAAAACATGGGTCTTCACGGCGGCGATCTCCACGAAAGTAGCATTGGGTGTGTGAGCTGATAAGTGTGGCTATAGGATGTTGAAGAGGTTAAGGTTTGGAAGTTTGAGCAATGATGTTCTTGGCCTTGGATGAATAAGAACAGAGAGATCTTTGGCTTTGGGTTTGCACCAATGTATGAAGGAGAAGCTTACAATGTTTGTAGCTTGATGATGAGGCAATTGATGCGTAAGGCTTTTTATTTGGTGCTAGGCTTGCATGACTTCTCCTTTTTGGCAAGAGGATGTTAGGAGCTAGGGTTTTTGCTTTTTGGTTTACAGCCGCATTCTTATCTTTTTGGAGTTTGTCGCATCATTCCATTGCTTTGGGATGGGATATATATAATTTTTTTGACGAGTAAGTTAGTCTTTATTGATAGAGCACGAGAATACAAAATGCCACGCAAGTAATAACTAGTCGACAATAATTAGAGAGTGGATAGGGCACAAGCACTGTCACCCACTACCAAAAATTATCTACCGTGATCACTTAGCAGGACTATACAAGAATATACAAATATAGAACAAACTAAACCAAAAAGAAGTACACAAAGCCAGCGCAAGTAGCAACTATCCCGCGTCAAATATCCCCCAGTTAGAGAAAGGGATTGGATCTGAGGCCTCATCCGTATTCAATAGACATAGAGTAGTTCGGAGATCACTCGCTGACCGGCGCCCCACTCGCGTCGCGGCGTCGCGGTGTTGTTTACCGCAAGTTTCACGGTTAGTGTAGGGTGCGGGAATATCGAACTCAGGGAGGCGAGGTTGTGCTTGGGTCAGGTAGGACCTAAATCACCCCGAGGGGGCGAGCTAGCCCGAATTGGTGAATGGTTGTCATGAAAGGAAATAAAAGGGTATGAACAACAAGAAAGAAAACCCGGGACTTTGGTTTCCAACCCGACGAGAGACTCTCGCCGATACGGCCTACGGGTATGGATAGCGATCGGGATTAGGGTCTAATGGTGAGACGTTGCCTCTGAAAGTGGTACCGGTGTCCCATGGGCCCGATATTTCGGTCGGTGCCCAGGATGATACAACGGACTTCCCGGATTCGATCAGTGGGCACTCCCGTGTCCATTAACACTGATCGATCCCGGGAGCACTAAGCCCGCAACGATATCTCCCAACTTCTCATCCTGCTGCTCCCGCGTGATAGGATTCGGCGTCTACGCTAAGGGCGTGAGCTATGGCTAGGGAGTCAACCGCCAAGTTTATTCCCCTTTGGCCCAACGGTCAAAGGCGGTCTTTTTCCCGCCGATGACAATGAAAAACTCCGCGTAACTGTTAGATTCCTACTCCCTATCGATTTCCTAACCCTATGGACGCATCGGGAAGAGCCCCCGAAGGGGTTTCCACCAAAATATCAGATTTGGGAACTACTCACAAAAATTCATGAAAAAGCGATCTAAATGAAATTTAACCGTTGAAATCATAATCGGACAATTGCAATGCGGAAGTAATGGAGTAATAAAGACAATACTAAAATTTTAGAAAGATCTGAAAACTTACAAAAGAGTAACAATTACAGCCGTCACAAGGAAATAAAACAGTAGAAAAAAGAACAGCTCTCGTTTCTGGAACCCTAGGGGTTCTATTTATAGACCGTCGCATCAACCGATCGGTTGATAAGTCAACCGATTGGTTGATCCGTTACAAATTAATAACAGAAAATGGCGAGCTTTCACCCGATCACATGAACCGGTCGGGTGAGTTCTTGAGTGACCGGTTGGATCTTTGAAGCAGTCGGGTGAATCGATCGATTTGACGTCCGTGTCTTCAGCTCTTCTTCTTCAGCTACAGATGAACCGATCGGGTGAGAGTCACCCGATCGGTTGGCGCTTTGCTTTGAGAAGACAGAGAACAGCCCCCGCTGAACCGGTCTGCAAACCGGTCGGGTGACTTCTTTGTGAGCTGCGGCAGAGACCGGGTGGTGCACGCGTGCATCACCCGATCGGTTGGAGATGGCCAACCGACCGGGTGAGGGGCTGAAAGATGAATTCTTTGGCGTTTGACCCCCTGAATCACGCGTGACTTCTCCCGTTGCTCCGGGGACTTGGGATATCATCGTTAAACGTCCCCTACATGGTCGATCCCCTGCAATCATGGATAAACAAAGAAAAGTGAAAGAAAACGGGAAAATACATGAAAACGAATAAGAGACGGCAGAAAAACACGGAGAAACACAAAAGAAAACGTGCGTGAATATATGAAATATAAACGCACGTCAAAATCCCCCAAGCTGAACTCTTCCTCGTCCTCGAGGAAGACGAGTGAGAGTAGGAGCTCGGAAGGAAAAAATAGAGAGGAAGAAAGAAAAAGAAAACTCTAAACCCTAGATCGTCCATCAGAGCCACCAAAATCGAAAACGACACACCAAGCAAGCAAACGCCAAATCACACCACTAAACCTAGGAAAGCGAGTCCAAATAAGTGTCGTGGGTCCACGCAGTGAAGCGCGAGTGAGCGTGGTCGTGTGCTAACAAATGGTGATGCTTTCTACGATGTGCTATGAGGCTCGATATACACAAATCCAAGATATGACCCAAAATATCGATCCGAATTGAATTAAGCGACGAATATAAGTTCAAGCATGCATGAGAAGAGTTAGAATAGAAGCGTATCATGCATCGGGGACTCCACAACTAGGGTTAAGGAAATCACGCCACTATAGCCTAGATACTAGCTAAAAAGTTCCTAAGCTAAGTGTTTTCGATAACAACGGGGGTTGAGATGATGTGGAGAAGAACACTCGGTGCAAATTCTTGCCTTCCCTTTATTCTTGGCAAGTATGAAAAAATATTCACACGGAAATTTTTTTTTTGGGTTTTGGGCATTTGTATTTTTTTGGATTTTTGGGCTATACACAATTTTTCTTTTCTTTTCTTTTTGGGTTTTTCTTTTCTTTTCTCCTTTTTTTGGATTTTTGGCTATACACATGTGTACTCTCCCAAGTGGGAGAACGGTACACGACGAGGGGATTTGCACCAAGTAAAACAAAAATAGAAGTCGAAATCTAAACACTCGGGCAAAGGAAACTATTCTCGCTAAATAGAGCATAGGCTAAATGGATTATCCTAGTCCTTAGTTGTGGAATCCCGATGCATGCGAATTGAAGTATACGATACAAATATAGCATGCATATAGTGGAAACAAATACCGCATATTCGAATCGGAGCATGACAATCTAGGGGTCATTCCTGGACAGGTATATAAAGTAAAATCACAAGGCAGAAGCACACCAAATGCTAGTCACGACACACGACTCACAAAAAGCTAAGTGGACCCGCGATGCGTGAAATGCAAGAGGACTCGAAATCCTAGGGTTAGTGAGTGTGATTATCGATGCAATGCTAGGTGTGTGTGACTTTGTGGCGATTCATCATAGGATTCATCTCTAGGAGAAAGAGCTAAAAAAGAAGAAAAGAAAAAATAAAAACACGATGAAAACGACACAAAAAAACGAAAAAGAAGGACTCAAACGACGCACACAGTGCGACTCCCCCAAGCTGAAGTTTGCAATGCCCTCAATGCAATATGAGTGAGTACGGGAGGGCAATGAAAATGGGGGGGAATACGCACTGACACAAAAAGAAATGAAAACAAGGAAAACACATAGATGAAACTGAAAAAGAAAGAAAGATCAAAATCAAAATCAAACAATGCGAAAATAAAAATAAAAGCACACGACACGACACTCAAAAATGAAAAACAAGCACACACACAAAAAATGAGAAAAACAAACAAAACACTACAGCACACCAAAATAGACGTCCCCCAAGCTAGACCAGAAAGTGCTAGCGAAATGATGTGATCAATGAAATGCAGAGATGTGCAAGGGGGAGTCAATCGGAATCGCGGGTACTGGAATGGTAGGGGGAGAGGGAGGAGGGATGGGAATAGTGAATGAAAGAATCCTCAGAGGAAGAGGAGGGTGTGCCTATGGGTGAAGGAGGGGCGACAGGCTGGAGCACGGGAGGATCGATGTGCAGCGGGGGGCTGTGGTGGAAGAAGATCGTACTAGGTGGGCCGACAGTTGGGTGCCAATCGGGAGGATCCAAGGGTGGCAGATGCACTAATGGAGAATACCAAGGATCGGGGTAAAATTCCCAAGGAAGGCGAGACGGGGTATAGGGTACCCGCAAAGGGGCCAAAGGTGGCAGGATCGCGAAAGGTTCGCAGGCGGGGCTGTAGAGGTAGACAGCACGGTCATCACCGAAGAGAGTGAGCATATTGATGTCGATCAAGTAATCGCGATCAATACGGCTATGCCCAGGCAAAATAGGGAGGTCGGGAGGTACCCTCAGAACACAACTGGCAATAAGAGTGATCATCCCACCACAACAGATGGAACCAGAAGTGGCACGGCTAACAGCGAAAATTTCGTGGATGATCCAATGAGCGGCGTTTATGGGCATAGGGATGTGCCCAAGGATCCTGTCATCGGACATGGCATAGAGAAAGAAGAGCTCATCCCTAGATACAGTGGACACATCCACGCGGGCGAAAACAGTGTTGGCGAGGATGCAATGGGCGAGGCGGTAACACGGGTGAATAATATAGGAGGCAGGAGCCTCAGGTGGAAAGGTGGTGTACCGGGTAAATCGTTGCCAAACACCATCAGCCCGAAATTGAGAGTAGATGTCAGTTCGATCGGGGGTGGAATGTTCAGTATTAAGATCGGGGTGACGGAGATTAAGGATATTGCTCAGCTCGATGAAACCCAGAGAAAAGTCATAATTGAAAGCGCGGAAGGAGAAACCTCCATCAAACAACTCGAGGGAACTGAGGAATTCAAGCGTGAGATTTCTGTGTGTGTGTGCATGGATGTGAGAGAGGGTATGGCACCCGATACAGTTGAAAATTCTGGCGACGCCGTTCGAAAGCCCTAGAGCTTCGAGTGTGGGGCGATCGGCGAAGAGTGTAGGTCTCATCGGACGATGAAGCAGTGCTCACAAACGGTCAGATTGCTCTTCCGTAGAAGGGTTTATGCCAAGGAAAGAGGGGGAAAAGGGGCCGTGGAGCAGATCACGGCGCGAAGATGATGCAATCTCTTTCCCTTTCTTAGACATGGCGGCTATGTGGGTGGCGAACTTGAGATGAATATAGGGCAAGTGAAGCAGATACCACACCAATTTAGGATATTACAGATAAAGTTGAAGATGCGCAGAGTGGAAGAATGTTACCCATCGATGTAGCAAGATCGAGCGCCCGGGGGTCTCGCGTAGTAGGAGGAAACAATCCGGGAAGCCGACGCTCGTCGATCCGACAAGAACAGAATTTTGAAAATTTTGGGGCTAGGGTTAGGGTTTGGGGGGTTTGATGATGGAATGTCGACGATGGCGAGGTGGCGGAGGTGGGGAAGTATGGGAGCGAGTGGGGATGAGGGTTTAGGGACAGTATGTGGGGTCGAGGAAGTCGATTCCACAGCTGGAGGGTGTGAAATCGCGTGAAGGGGGTTTTCTGAGGTCGGGCGGCCGTCGCCGTGTGTCAATGTTATTTATAGGGGCGAAAGTGAACCGATCGGGTGGGAACCCACCCGATCGGGTGGCCAAATTTCGAAAGTTCTAGTCGGTCAACAGCGACAGGCAAACCGATCGGTTGAAATGTCAACCGATCGGTTGGCCGCTTACAAGTTTTTCCCGAGAATTTAGGGCTGCTCACCCGGTTGCTTCAACCGATCGCGTTCAAACTCAACCGATCGGGTGGTTTTCCCCGAAAATCTCCCGAGAGTTCTCCCCAGCTCACCCGGTCTGTCACCCGGTCTCCTCATTTTTCAACCGATCGGTTCATTGGGGGACAGTTCTTGGTTTGTATCTGACACATCCCAACCGATCGTGTGGGAACCCACCCGGTCGGTTGAGGCCTTGTTTTTCTGCAAAACCCAAGAAATGCCTGAGTTCCTTCATAGAAGTTGATTCGGCTGGATTTATTTATGAAAATAGAGAAAAATAAAGTGGAAAAAATACTACAAAACGAAGCATAAGTTTAGAACATGGATTGCATCCCATGAAGCGCACTTGTTTAACGTCATTGGCTCGACGCCCGCAGCGGTGGTCAATTAGGATCCGGAGGGTTAGAGGAAGAGTTGTCGCTCGTGGGGGATCCGACCGGAGAGAATTCTGGTTCTCCTATTGCTTAGTGTTTCAGACGCTGCCCGTTTACTTTAAATGGCTCATCCCTTCCCATTATCTCGATAGCCCCATGCGGGAAAACTTTGGTGACGCGGAACGGTCCCGACCATCTTGACTTGAGTTTCCCAGGAAAGAGCTTCAGCCGTGAGTTGAACAGGAGAACTAAGTCCCCTTCTTTGAATTCCCTCCTTAAGATTCTCTTATCGTGCCACCGCTCAGCTTCTCCTTGTAGATCTTGGCGTTCTCATACGCATTGAGCCGGATTTCGTCGAGTTCGTTGAGTTGTAGCTGCCGGTGCACTCCTACCTTCTTGGTGTCGAAGTTCAGATTCTTAACCGCCCAATATGCCTTATGTTCCAATTCCACAGGAAGATGGCAAGCTTTCCCATAGACGAGCCGGTAGGGAGTAGTGCCGATAGGAGTTTTAAATGCCGTCCTGTAAGCCCAAAGCGCGTCAGGGAGCTTTGATGACCAGTCCTTCCTGGAATTGGCCACTGTCTTTTCTAGTATGCTTTTAATCTCCCGGTTAGAGACTTCCGCCTGACCGCTGGTCTGCGGGTGGTAGGCACGCCCCACCCGGTGTTGTACCCCGTATTTTTTTAAGAGGGCCTCAAATTTCTTCTCTATAAAGTGGCTTCCTCCGTCACTGATCAGGACACGAGGCACACCGAACCGCGGGAAGATGTTGCTTTTAAAGAACTTGGCCACCACTCTGGAGTCGTTGGTTGGACTGGCCACCGCTTCAACCCATTTCGACACGTAGTCTACGGCCACCAAGATATACTGGTTCCCCGAGGAAGAAGGGAACGGTCCCATGAAGTCCACTCCCCATACGTCGAAGATTTCTATCTCCAGGATGTAGTGTTGAGGCATCTCATTTCTTTTGGAGATATTCCCAGCTCTTTGGCATCTATCGCAGGCTTGGACATAAACATGTGTGTCCTTGAAGAGTGTAGGCCAGTAAAATCCGCTTTGGAGAATTTTCGCGGTGGTCTTGTAGGTGCTCGCGTACCCTCCACATTGCTGCCCGTGGCAGTGAGAAATGATGGAAGTCGCCTCAGTTTCAGGGATGCATCTTCGTATCACCCCATCATTGCATGTTTTGTATAGGTGGGGGTCATCCCAATAGAATTTGCGGACCTCATGGAAAAATTTCTTCTTCTGCTGAAAGCTCACATTGTGGGGAACGATGGTGCAAGCCAGATAATTTGCGATGTCGGCGTACCAGGGGGTCCAAGAGGAAGAGACAGAGAAGAGATGCTCGTCAGGGAGTGAATCATCGATCGGTGTAGCATTTAAATCGAGAGTGGGCATCCTGGATAGGTGATCGGCAACAACATTCTCCGCCCCCTTCTTGTCTCTGATTTCCAGGTCAAACTCCTGGAGGAGGAGAATCCATCTAATGAGTCGTGGCTTGGCTTCTTTCTTGTTCAATAGGTATTTAAGAGCCGCATGATCCGTGTGTATGATCACCTTGGCGCCAACGAGATATTGTCGGAACTTATCCATGGCGTAGATCACCGCGAGCAATTCCTTTTCCGTGGTAGTATAATTTCTTTGGACGACATCAAGGGTTTTGCTCGTATAATATATGACATGAAGATCTTTATCTTTTCTCTGCCCTAGGACGGCACCAACCGCATAATCACTAGCGTCACACATCAGCTCAAAGGGGAGTTTCCAGTTTGGTGGCTATATTATGGGTGCGGAAATCAATGCTTGCTTCAAAGTGCGGAAGGCCTCCATACACTCCTCGCTGAAGACGAAAGGTGCGTCCTTCACGAGGAGCTGGGTCAGAGGCCTGGAAATCTTCGAGAAGTCTTTTATGAAGCGGCGATAAAATCCCGCGTGTCCTAAGAAACCACGGACTCCTCGAAGATTGTGCGGTGGTGGAAGTTTTTCAATCACTTCGATTTTAGCCTTATCAACCTCGATTCCCCTCGAAGAGATGATGTGTCCCAGCACAACTCCCTCTTGGACCATGAAGTGACACTTTTCCCAGTTTAGGACTAGTCCCTTTTCCTGACATCTCTCCAGGACCTTAGTGAGATTACTTAGGCACGAGTCAAATTAAGTTCCGTAGACTGAGAAGTCGTCCATGAAAACCTCCATGATGTCTTGGGAGTAGTCGGAGAAGATAGCGGACATGAGTCTTTGGAATGTAGCAGGGGCGTTACAAAGTCCGAACGGCATTCTTCTATAGGCATACGTCCCGAACGGGCAAGTGAAAGTCGTCTTCTCCTGGTCATCGTTATGAATAGGGATTTGAAGAAAATCTGAATACCCGTCCATGAAACAGAAATAATTATGCTTCGCCAGCCTCTCGAGCATCTGGTCAATAAAGGGGAGGGGGTAATGATCCTTCCTTGTAGCCTTGTTCAGCCTTCTATAGTCAATGCACATCATGTACCCTGTGACGGTCCTCGTTGGTACAAGATCGTTCTTTTCATTGCGAACCACCGTCATCCCCCCTTTCTTGGGTACAACATGCACCGGGCTAACCCAGCGACTATCGGAGATAGGGTATATAATACCGGCATGTAGAAGCCTAACAATCTCTTTCTTCACAACTTCCATCATTATGGGATTTAACCTCCGCTGTGGCTCAATCGAGGAGGCTTGCTCATCTTCAAGCAGAATTCTGTGTGAGCAGAGGCCTAAGTGTCACGACCCGCTTCCCTTAAATGGAGGCGAGACGTGAAAAGGTCCGCACGGGAGTGGAGCTGTGAAGCCCCAAACCCGATAAGCGTCCACAATACATAAACAGGTCCCTGTAACCACAACAGAATAACAATAATAACACAAGGCGAGACTGAAATAAAATTCCACATCTCACAAATTGTCCAACATCAACAAAAGAGCCACCAGGCTAAAAGAAAAGAGTCCAAGGCCCAGAACAAGGCCAACAAAAGAGACGACATAACAAGGTATAGGTGCTACGCACCGATAATAAAACAACTGTCTAATAAAAGTAAAACACAACGAAGACACTAGGACTGATCCCCAGTGTCCACGTACTCCCCGTCAAACACAAGCTCGGGCTCGGCGTCAGCAAACACCTCGTCCTCAACGAGGTACTCGGGCTCAGGATCTAACATGTGTCACCCAAAAGAGTAAAGGGGCACATGTCAGCAAGTCTAAAAGACTTGAGCAAGGAAACTGAAAGTAAGGCAACTAGCAACCTAGCAGTTTAGTATGCATGACATAGCAGTTATAACATGAGTGCACAATTTACGACATGGCAAGACAACTTGTACAAGAGAACAATTATCGGGACAAGACAAGACAAGAGTAGCCACGCTACTATCAATCACAATCAATTCACATTGTTGTAGGTGTTTATGCCCTTCGCTGAATGGCATGGCATTTCAGACCGATCGGCGCTAAACACATTTCACGTTTCACGTTGTTTTGTAGATGTTTACGCCCTTCGCTGAATGGCATAGCATTTCAGACCGATCGGCACTAAACACTACCCCACCCCAAAAGAGTTTACGCCTTACAACTGCAGTTGTTGATCAAACAGACTCCTAGTTGAATGGCCGCTTAACCCTCACCCCCTATACCCACACGTAATGGAGCCAGGGTCCCCGCACATGAAACTCAGCTAGTGAGCCTGGGGTTGCCCCGCACATGAGCTCGCTTTCTTAGTTCACAATTCAATATATCGAGCGTTGGGGTTAGCAACTCATTATGCTCGCTTCTGGTCACGAGCCAGGAAACACACAATTCGGGCATTGGCTATCAACCAACACATGGCCCGCTTCTGGAACACGAGCCAGGAACACAAGCAATGTAGCAAAGCTACGCAATCACTGAAATGCATGAAGGATGCAATGACATGACAATTAATTTGCGTACCGATAATGGAAAGTAAACGTGACATGATAGTTGTGCAACATGCTAAATGTCGGAACTAGCTTCGTTGTCAAGCTAGTTCCCCAATTTGCGCCTAGGCGAGTATCATTTCGTCGCCTAGCCTCTTTTACGCCTACAACTAGCAAATGGCCTAAAGCATGGCCTAAACCCTAAGTGGCAAGTTTCACTTGCCTAGCACCGGGGATGGCGACTACTTCGTTACACGGATGCCAATCTACGGGGAAATCGCTGTTTTGGGGAAAACAAACACCAAACAACATGAATTTTATTAGGGTTTCATAAAAATACCAATATGCTATAAAAACAACGGTAGATCGATTTCTTACCAAGAGGAGACGGAAGAAACACTCTGGGGAACCCTAGGATCAGATCTGGAAAAGATTGGAGAAGTTTGGGGAAACTAGGGTTTTGGGGGATTTGGGGATTTTGATGGGTTTTGGTGAGATTTTGGGGAAGATGAGAGGTAGATAGAGTAGATGGATGGTTTGGATGATGATTCTAGGGCTTGGAATGGAGAAATGGAGCTTGGAGGAAGATGGGGGCTGAAGGGGGAAGTTTTTAGGGTTTTGGGTCGTGTTGGAGAAGAAGAAAACGATTGGGTTGGGTATAAATAGGTTAGGCTGGCGGCTGCCCAGAAATTAGGGTTTTAACACTAGTTAGTCGGTCAAAGAGCAACCACTGACCGACTAGTTTGGCAACTAGTCGGTCGGTCGACCAACGCAGACCGACTAAGTGCAAACAGTAACTCCTGAACGAAAATAGGATTCTAGAGTTAGTCGGTCCATGAACAAGTACTGACCGACTAGTTTAGCATCTAGTCGGTCGATGAACGTTCTTAGACCGACTAAGAGTAAACAGTAGCTGATACAAAAATAAGATGATGAGTTAGTCGTTTAAAGAAGCATTACCGACCGACTAGTTTGCAACCTAGTCGGTCAACCAACGTTCTTAGACCGACTAACGATAAACAGTAACTCCTGAGAAATTTAGAAAGCTAACTAGTCGGTCCAAGAAGGATTGCCGACCGACTGGATCGTCATCTAGTCGGTCGGTGGCCCTTCTTACACCGGCTAATGAGCACCAAAAGTTCCGATATGGAGCGTGGGGACCCGGGATCGATTCCTAAGACTCCTAGGCTTGATCTAACAGTTAGATACGACCGTTATGAAGTCCGTCACGAGTGACATACTTCGAAATCGACAATCCTAAGGAAGAAACGAGAAAATACGACGAATCGATCGAAAATGAAATCTACGGAGACGAAAACCACACAAGAGGAGAAAATCCGCCAAAACATATATTATATAATATTATATCCAGATACAAGAAAAGCAGTCGTTACATCCTCCCAACTTAAGAAAAATTTCGTCCTCGGAATTTCCAAAAACTCACGAGTCCGGAAACAAAAGTGGGAAACGCTCTCGCATCTCATCCTCATTCTCCCAAGTAGACTCTCCAGGTGAACCGTGTCGCCACATCACCCTCACAAGATTGACAATCTTGTTCCGAAGCGATTTCTGACGACTGTCCAGAATCTGCACTGGATGCTGGTCATACGTCATATCGGGGCGAACGGTAATCTCCGAAAAATCCACCGCATGAGACGGATCGCTAATGTATCGACGAAGCTGCGACACATGGAAAACATTGTGAACTCCTTCCAAAGATGGCGGCAAGGCCAAGCGATAAGCTACCTCGCCAACCCTCTCCAAAATGTCAAACGGTCCAATGTATCGCGGGCTCAACTTTCCACGCTTCCCGAAACGAATCACACCGCGATTCGGGGAAATCTTCAAGAACACATGGTCGCCCGGCTGAAACTCCAAAGGACGACGTTTAGCATCCGCCCAATGCTTAAAACGGTCCTGAGCAATTCTCAACCTCTCCCGAATATTCCTGACGATTTCCACGGCCTCCACGATCATCTTAGGTCCCAACAACTCCCGATCACCAACGTCATCCCAACTCAATGGCGATCGACATTTCCTCCCATAAAGAGCGACGAAAGGCGCCATGCCAATACTCGCCTGGAAGCTGTTGTTGTAAGAGAACTCCACCAAGTGTAGATGGTCCTCCCACGAACCCTTGAAATCCAACATGCACGCCCTCAGCATGTCCTCCAAAATCTGAATCGTCCTCTCGGACTGGCCATCCGTCTGCGGGTGGTATGCCTGCTGAAACTCAGACGCGTACCCAAGCTCTTCTGCAAACTCTGCCAGAACTGAGATGTGAACCTCGTGTCTCTGTCAGACACGATACTCACGGGGACTCCATGAAGTCGCACAATCTCCTGCACGATTCACGTTACATCACTATCCAAACTAGGAAAAGGAAATAAAACGGAGAGTAAAAGAATTTTACCTCCATATATCTCCTTGCCAGCGCCTCAGTGGACTGTCCCACTCGGAACGGAATAAAGTGCGCAGATTTGGTCAATCGATCTACGATCACCCAAATCGCGTCATTCTGCTTCGGACTCCGAGGTAGTCCAGTCACGAAATCCATAGTGATGTGTTGCCATTTCCACTCCGGAATCGGAATCGGTTGTAGCAACCCGGCCGTACGCTGATGCTCCGCCTTCACTTGCTGGCAAACCAAGCACTTGGCTACACTCCGATCCACGCTCCTCTTCATACCATGCCACCAATAATTCAGACGAAGATCCTGGTACATCTTGGTGCCACCAAGATGCATAGAATACGGCGAACTGTGTGCCTCCACCATCAATTCCTCTCTGATATCCCCAGCTGGCACACACAACCTGGCTCCAAACCTCAGCGAGCCATCCTCGTGAATAAAAAAGTCAGTCCGCAGACCGGCTTCCACCTGCTCCCGAATCCTCACCAGCTTCGGATCCTCGGCCTGGCCAGCCTTAATCCGATCCACGATCGTCGACTGTACCTGCATGTACATCAACGACGAAGCCTCCCCAGGTAGAACAATCTCCACACCAGACTCGCAAAAATCCTGCTGCAATCTCCACTGCGAGGTCAAAATCATCACCACCGGAAGCCTACTCAAAGCATCCGGAACCACATTCACCTTGCCAGGGTGATACTGCAAATCAATCTCATAATCCGCCATAAGCTCCAACCATCGACGCTGTCGCATGTTGAGCTCCTTCTGAGTGAAAATATACTTCAAGCTTTTGTGATCGGTGAAAATCTTCACTCTCTCACTCAGCAGGAAGTGCGTCCAAATCTTAAGAGCAAACACAACGGCAGCCAACTCCAAATCATGCGTCGGGTAATTCTTCTCATGAACCTTAAGCTGACGAGACGCATACGCCACAACGTGCCCGTGCTGATGCAACACACAACCGAGACCCTTGCCAGAAGCATCACAAAAGATCTCAAATCCACCGCTGCGATCAGGCACAACAAGAATAGGGGCAGTCGTCAACCTCTCCTTCAGAATACCAAAAGCACCCTCACAATCACCCGACCAAACAAAAGCAACATCCTTCCGCGTCAACCTAGTCATCGGCTCAGCAATACGAGAAAAGTCCTTGATGAATCGCCGATAATAACCAGCAAGTCCGAGAAAACTCCGAATCTCAGACGCAGACGACGGAACAGGCCATTCCCTAATGGCCCGAATCTTCTCGGGATCCACTGAAATACCATCTCCAGTCACCACATGCCCGAGAAAAGCAACTTGATCCAGCCAAAACTCAAACTTCGAAAACTTAGCATACAAACGATGCTTCCTCAAAATCTCCAATACCGTCCTTAAGTGCGAGGCATGCTCTTCCTCCGACTTCGAATAGATTAGAATGTCGTCAATAAAGATAACGACAAACTTATCCAAAAATTCGTAGAAAATCAGGTTCATCAGATTCATGAAAACTGCGGGCGCGTTAGTTACACCGAAAGGCATAACCACGAACTCATAGTGTCCATACTTCGTCCTGAATGCTGTCTTCGGAACATCATCCTTCTTCACCTTCAACTGATGGTAACCACTCCTCAAATCCAACTTAGAAAACACCCTCGAACCTCCAAGCTGATCAAAAATATCATCGATGCGAGGCAACGGGCATTTATTCTTAATGGTCACCGCATTCAACTCCCGATAGTCTACGCACATGCGACGCGAGCCATCCTTCTTCTTAACCAGTAACACCGGTGCTCCCCACGGAGACACGCTAGGATTAATATAACCCTTCTGCAAAAGCTCATCCAACTGCTTCCGCAACTCTTCCAACTCTACAGGTGCCATACGATACGGCGCCTTCGAAATCGGCTGCGCACCTGGTACAAGATCAATAGAAAATTCCAAAGCCCGATCAGGTGGCAACCCAGATATCTCCTCGGGAAAGACGTCGCCAAAATCTCGCACCACAGCTGGCCACTCCAGCTCCATCTGCATAGCCACAGCCTCCACCGGCCTGGTCCGAAATCTGACAGGACCAAGCGAACTGCTACCATGACTGAACTCAAACACTGGGTGTCCGGGAATCTCGAACACCACCTTCTTTCTCCTACAGTCGATCGTAGCATAGAAGCTCGCAAGCCAGTCCATCCCAAGAACTGCATCATAGTTGATGATGTCGTGGACAATGAAATCAGGGATAAGCTCATGTCCACAGACCACCAACGAACAAGAATTGCAACCACGATGCACCGAGACCACACCATTCCCTGTAACGATATTCCAACTCTTTGCAAGAGGGGACGTCGACAAGGAATGCCTCTCCACGAAACTCCAAGAAATAATGCACATCAATGCACCAGAGTCGAAGAGGACTCGTGCAGGAAATGTGCAAACCAAAACCACACCTAACAAGCAATTAACAATCAAACCCTAGTCTAGCAAACAACCATGTTCAAGCAAACAACATAATATAACAATCAAAACCAGCTAGGAAAGTAACAGCTAGATTGAGGATTACCTGCGATAACCTCATCCACAGCCGCGCTCTCCGCAGCGGTCATCAGAAAAGCCTGCCTCTTTGGCGGAACAGCCTGCTGAAAAGCCTGCCTCTGCGGAACAAGAGCTGCCCCACGACCAGCAGGAACAGACGCTCGCTGTTGCAACGGCTGAGCTGCAACAGGAGCCCTCTGCAGCTGACCCGCATGCCGACAATCCTTCGCGACATGGGAAGCATCACCACAAACCAGACACTGGCCCAAAAACTTCCGACACTGATCCTTAACGTGGCCAGGCATGCCGCAGAAATGGCAAATCTTCAAAATAGGCCCTCCTGGCCTCTTGAACTGAGCAGACTGGTTAGGCCTGAATCCAGGTCTAACCACAGCTCTCGCCTGTTCCACAGGCCTCTTCCCAGCACCAACAATAGACCCCCTCATCTGGTTCATGAGCAGCTCCTGCCTCTTGGCAGCGACCAGAACCTTCTGATAAGACTCCCGGTCAGAGGAGGTCACAAAACTCTGGAGCTCCGAAGCAAGCCCCTGCAGGAACCTCTGAGCTCTCTCCTCAGCGTCATGCACCATCTTCGGTGCAAACCGACTCAGCCTCATGAACTCTTGGTGATACATGTCCACCGACGAGTTCCCTTGCTTCAGATCGATAAAACGCTGTAGCATCTCTTCCCTGGCAGCCTTCGGGAAGAACTCACCATCAAATCTAGCCTTGAAGGTAGCCCAAGCTATCGGCTCCACCAATAACTTCTCTTCCGCATCCCACCAATTCCGAGCATTATCCTTGAGTTGCCTCTTCGCCAAATCAACCCATCCAGCCGGGTTGATCTTGGCCATCTTCAGATTGTCCTCGATGTTCCGAATCTACTCATCGGCAGCCAGAGGGCCCTCAGACCCATCAAAATACGCGGGACCCAGCTCCCGAAATTGCTTCGCTCCTGGTTCAGAGCGAGGAACATCCGGAAGAGCCCGGGCAGCTCGAGCAAGTGGAGCATTCTGGACTTGCAGAAGCACGCCCTGCTGCACTTGCATCATCTGCATCATCATCTGCATCATCTCACCGCTGGTGGGTTCCCGCTCAGGCTCCTCATCATGAGGGACTGCGCCACTACCCCCCACCACGGGTGAAACGTCTTCCTGCCATCTAGTGACACAGAAAACGAATCAGATTAGACTCATAGCTTATGACTCGGACGTCGAACTTAATTTATTGGACATTCTAATATTATTATCGCTATTCCAAAAATCGCAGTTACAGAATGACCTGCATGGGCCACCAACAAAACCTGTCACGACCCGCTTCCCTTAAATGGAGGCGAGACGTGAAAAGGTCCGCACGGGAGTGGAGCTGTGAAGCCCCAAACCCGATAAGCGTCCACAATACATAAACAAGTCCCTGTAACCACAACAGAATAACAATAATAACACAAGGCGAGACTGAAATAAAATTCCACATCTCACAAATTGTCCAACATCAACAAAAGAGCCACCAGGCTAAAAGAAAAGAGTCCAAGGCCCAGAACAAGGCCAACAAAAGAGACGACATAACAAGGTATAGGTGCTACGCACCGATAATAAAACAACTGTCTAATAAAAGTAAAACATAACGAAGACACTAGGACTGGTCCCTAGTGTCCACGTACTCCCCGTCAAACACAAGCTCGGGCTCGGCGTCAGCAAACACCTCGTCCTCAACGAGGTACTCGGGCTCAGGATCTAACATGTGTCACCCAAAAGAGTAAAGGGGCACATGTCAGCAAGTCTAAAAGACTTGAGCAAGGAAATTGAAAGTAAGGCAACTAGCAACCTAGCAGTTTAGTATGCATGACATAGCAGTTATAACATGAGTGCACAATTTACGACATGGCAAGACAACTTGTACAAGAGAACAATTATCGGGACAAGACAAGACAAGAGTAGCCACGCTACTATCAATCTCAATCAATTCACATTGTTGTAGGTGTTTATGCCCTTCGCTGAATGGCATGGCATTTCAGACCGATCGGCGCTAAACACATTTCACGTTTCACGTTGTTTTGTAGATGTTTACGCCCTTCGCTGAATGGCATAGCATTTCAGACCGATCGGCACTAAACACTACCCCACCCTAAAGAGTTTACGCCTTACAACTGCAGTTGTTGATCAAACAGACTCCCAGTTGAATGGCCGCTTAACCCTCACCCCCTATACCCACACGTAATGGAGCCAGGGTCCCCGCACATGAAACTCAGCTAGTGAGCCTGGGGTTGCCCCGCACATGAGCTCGCATTCTTAGTTCACAATTCAATATATCGAGCGTTGGGGTTAGCAACTCATTATGCTCGCTTCTGGTCACGAGCCAGGAAACACACAATTCGGGCATTGGCTATCAACCAACACATGGCCCGCTTCTGGAACACGAGCCAGGAACACAAGCAATGTAGCAAAGCTACGCAATCACTGAAATGCATGAAGGATGCAATGACATGACAATTAATTTGCGTACCGATAATGGAAAGTAAACGTGACATGATAGTTGAGCAACATGCTAAATGTCGGAACTAGCTTCGTTGTCAAGCTAGTTCCCCAATTTGCGCCTAGGCGAGTATCATTTCGTCGCCTAGCCTCTTTTACGCCTACAACTAGCAAATGGCCTAAAGCATGGCCTAAACCCTAAGTGGCAAGTTTCACTTGCCTAGCACCGGGGATGGCGACTACTTCGTTACACGGATGCCAATCTACGGGGAAATCGCTGTTTTGGGGAAAACAAACACCAAACAACATGAATTTTATTAGGGTTTCATAAAAATACCAATATGCTATAAAAACAACGGTAGATCGATTTCTTACCAAGAGGAGACGGAAGAAGCACTCCGGGGAACCCTAGGATCAGATCTGGAAAAGATTGGAGAAGTTTGGGGAAACTAGGGTTTTGGGGGATTTGGGGATTTTGATGGGTTTTGGTGAGATTTTGGGGAAGATGAGAGGTAGATAGAGTAGATGGATGGTTTGGATGATGATTCTAGGGCTTGGAATGGAGAAATGGAGCTTGGAGGAAGATGGGGGCTGAAGGGGGAAGTTTTTAGGGTTTTGGGTCGTGTTGGAGAAGAAGAAAACGATTGGGTTGGGTATAAATAGGTTAGGCTGGCGGCTGCCCAGAAATTAGGGTTTTAACACTAGTTAGTCGGTCAAAGAGCAACCACTGACCGACTAGTTTGGCAACTAGTCGGTCGGTCGACCAACGCAGACCGACTAAGTGCAAACAGTAACTCCTGAACGAAAATAGGATTCTAGAGTTAGTCGGTCCATGAACAAGTACTGACCGACTAGTTTAGCATCTAGTCGGTCGATGAACGTTCTTAGACCGACTAAGAGTAAACAGTAGCTGATACAAAAATAAGATGATGAGTTAGTCGGTTAAAGAAGCATTGCCGACCGACTAGTTTGCAACCTAGTCGGTCAACCAACGTTCTTAAACCGACTAACGATAAACAGTAACTCCTGAGAAATTTAGAAAGCTAACTAGTCGGTCCAAGAAGGATTGCCGACCGACTGGATCGTCATCTAGTCGGTCGGTGGCCCTTCTTACACCGGCTAATGAGCACCAAAAGTTCCGATACGGAGCGCAGGGCCCCGGGATCGATTCCTAAGACTCCTAGGCTTGATCTAACAGTTAGATACGACCGTTATGAAGTCCGTCACGAGTGACATACTTCGAAATCGACAATCCTAAGGAAGAAACGAGAAAATACGACGAATCGATCGAAAATGAAATCTACGGAGACGAAAACCACACAAGAGGAGAAAATCCGCCAAAACATATATTATATAATATTATATCCAGATACAAGAAAAGCAGTCGTTACACTAAGCTAACCCCTTTTAAATCCTCAATTGCATATCCGAAAACTCCTTTAAACCTTTTTAGAACTCCAAGAAGTTTGGTCATTTGGTCTTCGGGTAGTGAAGAATTGACTATAACCGGAAGGGTTGAGCCTGCTCCCAAATATTCATATTTAAGCCCCGGCGGTAATTCCTTCATCTCAACTTCTTGGGGCCCTGACGCATACTTTTCAAGCTGAGCATCCTCGAGGGAAAGGAGTTCTTCGTGGATTTCACTGAAGCCAGCATCCGGAATCTCATCCTCGGCCGTGGCTCCGCAGGGTGAAATTTCGCAGGGTATAGTGGGAACGATCGAGGGATGCACCGGGTCTCTTCCGAGCTCATCATAATTATCCGGGAAGAAGGCTTGTAGGTGAAAACAGGTTTCAGTCATCGACGATTCTCCGCAACCGTTTCCAGCTTCTCCATTGTCCAAAGACCGGGGACGCTCAATAGAAGTCTGCAAGGGATAGATTGATTCCTGTTCAGCGTCGCCTCCAAACCTGGCCGGGTGGCACTCCTGACACAACTCTGTGGTTAACTCTCCTTCTTCACATTCGAGACCATGGTTGTCGATATACGCCATTTCTCCGTGGGGAGAGGGAGTTGCCATGGCAAGGTGCTCCTGCGCATCTCGATATCTCTGGCCTTCCACGGCGGCAGACAGGAGGGATAGTATATTCGAAGTATTCAGGGATTCTGCTAAGCGCGGTGCCAAACAGCGGATATGGTGAGAGTGATCCCAGATGTCTCCTGAAACTGCATGCAACATCTTTGCCGTGGGCCCGGGATCTTATACGAAAGGAAAGAGAGAGAACTGCACAAGTGGCAAACACGTCAAAAGCATAGGTTGCATAAACGGGAACCGCAAGTTGCGATGGAAGCACGGCGATCCAGTCAGTTAGCTTTATAAAATTACTATCCACAGTATATCCAAGTGAAATCTAAAAGTGTAGAGAGTGCGAAAATTATCGCGAGGTAGGGATGTGAGCTAGACACGAGGGTTCAAGAGATCCTAAAATAATAAGCACGTTGCCTCCCCGGCAACGGTGCCATAAACTTGACCGGCGCCCCGCTCGCGGCGCGGCGGCGCGGTGTCGTTTACCGCAAGTTTCACGGTTAGTGTAGGGTGCGGGAATATCGAACTCAGGGAGGCGAGGTTGTGCTTGGGTCAGGTAGGACCTAAATCACCCCGAGGGGGCGAGCTAGCCCGAATCGGTGAATGGTTGTCACAAAAGGAAATAAAAGGGTATGAACAACAAGAAAGAAAACCCGGGACTTTGGTTTCCAACCCGACGAGAGACTCTCGCCGATACAGCCTACGGGTATGGATAGCGATCGGGATTAGGGTCTAATGGTGAGACGTTGCCTCTGAAAGTGGTACCGACGTCCCATGGGCCCGATATTCCGGTCGGTGCCCAGGATGATACACCGGACTTCCCGGATTCGATCAGTGGGCACTCCCGTGTCCATTAACACTGATCGATCCCGGGAGCACTAAACCTGCAACGATATCTCCCAACGTCTCATCCTCCCGCTCCCGCGTGCTAGGATTCGGCGTCTACGCTAAGGGCGTGAGCTATGGCTAGGGAGTCAACCGCCAAGTTTATTCCCCCTTGGCCCTACGGTCAAAGGCGGTCTTTTTCCCACCGATGACAATGAAACACCCCGTGTAACCGTTAGATTCCTACTCCCTATCGATTTCCTAACCCTATGGACGCATCGGGAAGAGCCCCCGAAGGGGTTTCCACCAAAATCCCAGATTTGGGAACTACTCACAAAAATTCATGAAAAAGCGATCTAAATGAAATTTAACCGTTGAAATCATAATCGGACAATTGCAATGCGGAAGTAATGGAGTAATAAAGACAATACTAAAATTTTAGAAAGATCTGAAAACTTACAAAAGAGTAACAATTACAGTCGTCACAAGGAAATAAAACAGTAGAAAAAAGAACAGCTCTCGTTTCTGGAACCCTAGGGGTTCTATTTATAGACCGTCGCATCAACCGATCGGTTGACAAGTCAACCGATCGGTTGATCCGTTACAAATTAATAACAGAAAACGACGAGCTTTCACCCGATCACATGAACCGGTCGGGTGAGTTCTTGAGTGACCGGTTGGATCTTTGAAGCAGTCGGGTGAATCGATCGGTTCGACGTCCGTGTCTTCAGCTCTTCTTCTTCAGCTACAGATGAACCGATCGGGTGAGAGTCACCCGATCGGTTGGCGCTTTGCTTTGAGAAGACAGAGAACAGCCCCCACTGAACCGGTCTGCGAACCGGTCGGGTGACTTCTTTGTGAGCTGCGGCAGAGACCGGGTGGTGCACGCGTGCATCACCCGATCGGTTGGAGATGGCCAACCGACCGGGTGAGGGGCTGAAAGATGAATTCTTTGGCGTTTGACCCCCTGGATCACGCGTGACTTCTCCCGTTTCTCCGGGGACTTGGGATATCATCGTTAAACGTCCCCTACGTGGTCGATCCCCTACAATCATGGATAAACAAAGAAAAGTGAAAGAAAACGGGAAAATACACGAAAACGAATAAGAGACGGCGGAAAAACACAGAGAAACACAAAAGAAAATGTGCGTGAATATAAGAAATATAAACGCACGTCCGCTATCTCATCAAACAACACAACATTTCCTGTGAACTTGCTTTCAAAAATACGCCTATTACGCTCCTTCAAAATGTGCCAACCTATAGAGGAGAGGGTAGTTTGGCCAACACATTCAATGGGTCCTTCTTCCTGTATGTAGCCTGGAAAAGATCACAAACTCCTTGGATCGTGTTCGGGGGAGAACCTGTAAAGCGCAACTTCAAGAGTGCCCTAGTTAGGATATATTTTGAATACTCACAGTCGAAAAAAATATGTGAAATTGTCTCAGGGACTTCCGCAGCACATAGGACGCATGAAGGATCAAAATGAAACCCTCTTTTTGCAAGCAGCTCAATAGTAGGAAGCTTATATGTGTGTGTGTGTGTGTGTGTGTGTGTGTGTGTGTGTGTGTGTGTGTGTGTGTGTGTGTGTGTGTGTGTGTGTGTGTGTGTGTGTGAATAGGGTTAGGGTTTGTAGCATGAGGGTACGGCTAGAAATGAGTCAAAGTATGCCAATGGCTAGGATGAGGGCTAAAGGATGTGGTCTCATCCTTCATGATATGAACTTCAAGTATGAATATGACTTGGTCTAACCCTCTCTTTAATTGATTTGGTCAAATCCCCTTGGGCCCAAATTGACTTCATCTCTTCTCCTCATTGGACCAAGTCCAATAGTGCTAAGTGAACAACAATCCCTCTCTCTCGAATAATGCTATATGAATAGCAAGTCATCCATCTCATTGACTTTGTTTGGGTATTTACGTCATTGCCATCACTAATACACACTAAGCACACACGTTAAATAGCGACACATGTTTGTCATCATCAAACTAAGATCCTAGATCATTGCTTCCAACAGAAGGATGGAGGAAAATTGGAGGCTAAGAAGGAGGAAGACATGATAGCACTGCCGTGTTGGTGCACGAACGACCGTGCCAACATATCAGCAAGAGGATAAGAAGAAGCAGCTTCAGCGACACGGCCATGCGGCTTTCTCGCATGGCCGTATCCAAATAGAAATAGAACGACTACTGTGATAGTCTACAGACATAGCCATGCCACACTGTCGTGCACCTGGAGCTGCCTGGAGGGTTGGATTTAGATCGACATGGCCATGACGCTTTTTGACATGGCCATGCCCATGACGGTGGCTCATCTTAGAGCTAGGTTTTAAGTGGAAGCACAGTCATGCCGCTTTTCGACACGGCTATGCGCCCATTAATCTACATATATTAAATCTATAAACAAACTGATTATGCTTTTTGTTCGGAGTTTTAATTTTGTGTGCAAATTTTGGAGCTATTTTCTAGGGCTTTTTCATTCTCTTGTGTGAATGTTTTGTAAGGATCTTTAATCTCTCTATTATTGAATGCTTCTACTTTCTTTTCTCTTGTTATTGGGATTGGGATTGTTGTTGATTTTTATTGCATTCTCTCATTAATCCCCAATGCATGCTTTCAAGATGTTTTTGATTATTATTCCAATAATTTTTTAGTAGTCCTTTGTCTAGGGCTATGTAGAGCCCTATTATAGGATTTGTGCTTGATGGATTGTCCCAAATATTGATCCAACTAGGTTGTAGTCAAGGAATGGGTTTGGATGTGATTTTATATCAATCCATCTCATTAGTAGGCTACACAACCTTAATCACTGACGAACAATTAGGATTGGTTTAATGTCCCTAATATAGGATTGACTACCTAATGTTCGTCACCGACGAACCATCGACCGTAATCATTAGACCACCTAAATCCTACTTGCCGACGAACCATCAGAGCTCCAATAGGGGTCCAACAAATTCTCTGAGTCCTCTCTCACGATTAGATGTCGACGAGGATTGAGACTTGACTCTCATCGACAACTATAACTCATTGGATCGAGATGTTAGATCCATCTGGCACATAATCTATAATAGTGGTGATATGTTAGCCCTAGCATTCCTTCATATTTGATATTCCCATTGTTCGATTACCATCTCACCTGTAAGATATCAGTCACATAGCTACATAAAACCTGTACTGATCCTTGATCAAGCCATCGCCTCCTTGTGTTCGACACCCGCTTGCTACACCACCCGTACTCTAGCAAAACATAAATTTAAAACTTCTATATTACGAACAATTTTTTTGGCACCGTTGCCGGGAAGGGAATCGGCTTAACTTTGAAGTTTGTGTATGGTTTAAATAACTGTGTTTTCTTTTCTTTTCATATTCTTGCTCCTTTTGCTCCTGTGCTGATGACGGTTTATTTTAATTTTTATCTTCCTTCATGTGCAGGAGGAGTCACATTTCAGAAAATCTTATACCACTCGATCCTGAGATTAAGGCCACTTTAAGGATGTTGAACGTAGATCGACATCAAAAAGCAGAGCAATATAGAATGGCCGAAGAAGCAGATGCTCCAAAGTCCCACATGCACTTTGTTATGTCAATGAACAACCCGACCTCAAGCATTATACATCCCGTCGTTCAAGTAGTGAACTTTGAGCAGAAGACCGGCTTGATATAATTTATTCAGCAGTATAAATTCAGTGGTCACCATTCTGAAAGCCCAAACGATCATCTAAACAATTTTCTAGAGAAATGTAACATTATCAAGCTAAACAACATCAATTAGGACGTGATAAGATTAAGTCTATTCCCATTCTCGTTGAGGGATAAAGCCAACGAGTAGTTGAAGAGAAATTATCCCAATTCGTTTGCTACCGAGGATGCATTGGCCAAAGCATTCTTAACAAGTTCTTCGCGCCCGAAAAGACATTCAAATTACGAAATGAAACTACATCTTTCAATAGCATGACCAAGAGAGCTTATATGAAGAATGGGAACAATACAAGGATTTTCAGAGGAAGTGCCCTCACCATGGTGTGCCAGAATGGTTATTGATCCAAACATTCTATAATGGCTTAAAGACAGATGTTAAGATCTCCATCGACACCGCCGCTGGTGGTGTTATGACAAAGACCCCGAAAATAGCTAAGGCTTTATTGCAGGAAATGGCCTCTAATAGCTACCACTATGGCATTAAGAGGGAGGCCACGAAGAAAGGTGGCAAGTTGGATGTCAACACGGTCACACAATTGGAAAACAAGTTTGATTCCCTTAGCCAACAAATAGCTCAGGTTCAAAATTAGAACAAGGCACCACTTTTTCTTCTTCCGCAATAGCAAGTTTTGAATTGTGCGGGGTATAAGGGCATAAGTTTTTAGAATGTCAGCTTTCGACTTCTCAAATGAAAGGATTGTCAATCGAGCATGCAAATGCCCTATATAACGCCCCAGGCCACAAGGGAATCCATATGCTCTTACTTTCAACCCAGGATGGTAGAATCATCCAAAATTTTCATACCAAATCAACAATTTTCAGCAGCAACCAGGATAACTCCAGTAGAGGCCCTAATGAAATCCTCAGCAAGCACTTCATCAGACTACTCCCTTTGAGGAAAAGATAGACAATTTCATCACCGTGCAGAGTCAAAGAAATGATGTCTTCCAGAATGCAATCCTGCAAATCAATTCCAGTTTGGACATGCTTATTATGTCCAAAAAGATGTTGTTTACCCAGATGGCACAAATGGCTCAGTAATTGCAACGCATGGAAAACAACACGGGACATCTGCCAATCCAACCAGAACCAAATCCAAGGGCAGAGATGACTGTTGTCATACAGAGGAGCGGGAGGAAGCTCCAGGATGTACATTGTTGATAGACCCTCTACTTCTAGAGGGATTGATGAAGAGAAGAGAGAAGAGCCTATTGAGAAGTTGACGCGAGTCTATGTGCCGAAAGTCCCATTCCCTTATAGGGTCGCAAAGCTAAGGTAGAGGAGAAGTATAGAAGATACTCGAAGGTGCTGAAATAATAACACCTGAATATTCAATTTCTGGACACACTTCACGAGACCCCTCCTTTAGAAAATTCATGAAGGATCTTCTTAAGAAGAAAAATCAAGCTATAGTCGCACTTTCGAATGAGTGTAGCGCAATTTTTCAAACCTTTCCAGAGGCCAGATTTAGAGCAAAATTCTGAATCTGCCTAATTTATCTTACAAGTTTTAGTATTCTAGCATAATGTTCTATGTTAATTGGTCATTTAAGCTAGCATACAAGTTGTAATGATCTAGCACGTCATTCTATGTTAATTTGTTATTTATGCTACGATGCAAGTTGTAGTGTTCTAGTATGTTGTTCTATGTTGATTTGTCCATTTATGTTAGCTTGCAAATTGTAGTACTTTCCATTCAAATTTTCCATGCTTAATGACAAGGAGCATGTGTGTGATGATCTATAGTTCTCTATGTGGTTATGTCATGTTGATGAATAGCACCTTAATGAAACATGCGATGTTCTTTAGATGAATAAATGTGATGGTTGTTATCAATCATGACATCGATGGAAATGAAAAGATTGGAAATGTGAATGCGTTAAATGAGACTGCCGAATTATGAAAGAAATGAGGAATTGGCCGATAGATGTAATGACGCTGGCTATGAGGAAAACACTAAAAGGGGGGTGGAATAGTGTTTATAAAAATTAAACGATAGATATATCAATTTAAATTCCTAACTAACTATAAATGCAGAATTGTAAATAAACCCAAAATGAAACAGTGCTAACACAAAGTATGTTTCAAGGGTTTGGATTACCCAAGTCAACTCCTGACTTGTTTACGGTAATCCTACGTCCCTTCCACCCGGATACCTTTGGTTACTCAAGTTAGAATCCTAACTTGAGGTTTCCTTTAATCCCATTTGTAGCAACCCTACAAGTGAAATCAAAAAACAATCAATGTTCTTGACTCCTACAACTTGGGATCAAGCAACCCACTCTAACAAACCGAGAGTAAAACTAATAACGAAAGATATGAAATAATGAAATAACAACACTTACAATCACATATGCCTTGAAGTAGAACTTGAAGGAGCAAGTTTGTTGTGTGTTGAAGTCTCTTCCAAGAAGAGAGAAAGCCATTTCTCTTGTCACCACCAATTGCCTAGAGGATATCACTTTGATTCTAGGTTGGTGAGCAAGAGAGAATGATATTGGAAATCAAGGGCTTTTGGATTTGAGAGCTTTGAAAACTTGAAAATGAAAGCTTATGGTTTTCAAGAGATGATCAAGAAGCTCTCAATGAAATAGCAGAAGCCCTCTTTGTAGGTTCTCTAAAACCCTCAAACAGAATCCTAAGAAACCCCTTTGAAATCTGTAGAGAAACAACCAACGGATAGAATTTACACGCTTGACAGTCAAATGATGTATTGTGTTAGAGAGTAGGTGAGAATTCAAATGGTAACTTACCACGTAGGACAGTCGACTGTTGCTGGTCTGACAGGTGCCTATAAATCTAACAGGAGATTGATATACCTTTTACAGGCGACTGAGCACAACATGAGTAAGTTTAGAAAAGTTAAGAAGTTTTGGGAAGACAGGACAGGCGACTGATGTGGTATCCATAGGATCATGTGCCATGGCCAGGCAACTATTAAACCAACATCAGTCGTCTGGTCAAAACTTGCAAAGCTTGCCTAACACCAAGTGTTAGGGCAAGGATCGATAGGCGACTGAAGAAGCATTCACAGGTGCCTGTGCCATGGGCAGGCGACCGTTAAGTCAACATTAGTTGTCTGGTCGAAAGAGGCCAAGTATATGATATTTGGACATGAGAGAGACAGGTGATTGATTAACAAGTCACATGCGCCTGTAACTTGGACACGCACCTGTACTTTGTACCTCAATCGCCTGATGAAAGTTAAAACTGAAAGCCCAAAAACCAAATGATAAAGTTTGTGAAAAACATATTATTGTAGAATAAATCACATGCGACTGTTTGGAGACATGCACCTCTAAAACATTCAGCAGTCGCCTGTTGAAATCCAAAAATGCACATGCTTGAGAATTATAAATTGGAGTCCATGAAAATGTGATCTAATATTTTCCTATGACAGAATTAGAGATGTATGTGTTCCAATATAGTTCTACTTCTAAGCTACATACTAGAAGAGAATAAAAATATTACATCTTGTATTAGCCTCTCTTCTTTCCATCGAATGAGCTTGAAGTCTTCTAGGAGCTTCATTCATCATCTTTGATCATCCAATCCACTTTTCATGCTTTGATTCATCCTTGTGTGACATACATTGCTAATTGATCTTCATGATATGCTTAGGCAATGGATTAACTGCAAGTATGAGATTAGTCACATGTATTTATGTTTGTTCATCATCAACACCAAGTAGGAAGAAGTCCAATACACAATATTCCCCCCCTTTTGATGATGACAAACAAACATAAACAAAAAGATAAATAATTGTGCTTAATGATACTTACTCCCCTTACATAGACGCCAATCAAGATAGGCAATATACATAAGGGCATCTATAGATCAATTGAAGCATACATGTAAGATATGCATGAATGAAATGATTTCAATGCTAGTAATTTAGGATTTTATAATCCAAGTTCATTATATCTTACTTCCACTGAATCTAAGTTAACTTCAATCTTAAATTCAAGTTTAGAATTTACTTAGCACAAAAGCACAACATTATAATATGTTTATTTCTCTCCCCCTATGGCATTATCCAAAAGGTGGGAGTAGAAAGAACAATAGTGCTAAATAAGTACTAAAATAATCATGAGAGTCTAAAGAATGTGAAATATGTTTAATGTGATACCACAATAAAATCGAGAAAACACGAAGGTGCATCACAATGATATATACCAAAATCTCATCAACAAACGAAATTTTAGTTGACTAAAGGAACAAGATCCAATATCAACATTTCAAAAGCAAGAAGATGTCTTACATCACATCATGTATATAATACAGCACACAAAGAGACATAATTGCACAATGAATACACAATGGATGACAATATATATAATATTGAGATACAGAGAGAAAACTGTAGGATCCTGACAAAACAAGGACGTTAGGATCGAATAATAAAGTCGAGACTTACGCTTGCGTACGCGGCACCGTAATCTCGGAAATTTGCCATCGGATTCGCCACAACGGTCGATACTTCATCACGGAGGATCGAAGCAGAGTTTCACCGCCTAAATCTCTAACTAGAAGAGGGTTTTAATGGAAGGGAGAAGAAGAACATAAGATGCATTATGCAAACTTATGGCATGGAAAGTGTGGAATGAATGCCTTACCCTTGGGTCCTATTTATAGGCTTTAGGGGTGGTTATTGTAGGAAATAACCAATTATAAGCTTATTAGCCTATATTAGCACATTCATTTATCCTCTTCTTCATTCACTTATCAAGTGCCTTTATGCACTTATAAAGTGACTTTTTCCACTTATCGAGTGGCTTTTTCCACTTATCGAGTGGTCCTTTTCACACGAGAAAAGGTTCCCTTCGTGCACGCTTTCGTGCACGCGACATCTGAGGTCCGTATACCCTCATACATCCCCTCATGGGTGTATTCATGTCGTCCATATCCAACATCTCCCGCTCACACTTGAGGGGATTGTAAGGAAACATCTTTTCCTTTATCTCTTCTGTTTGTCATACCGAGAAATAGGCCGTGTGACCGTCATGCGCATAGAGTCCGATGTTGTGCACTTGTTAGAGATACACAACACTCCATGAGGTGCAAAGTTGAGTAGATCAACGCATGCTTTACCCTAGATTATTTCTTCACATTTCTTATACTTTATATTCAACAATTGAATCCCATCTGGATTACAATTGGCTGGCCAGCTTTGAATCTCTAAAGTCCAAATGTGAATATGAAATTAATCTTCCTCTTCTTGCGATCCTTTTGATCTTGACTTGACTTGCTTTTCTAACATGTCCCGCCGGAATGAATTAACCATAGTCCATAAGCAACATGCTAAGATAGCAATCACCCAGTCAAATCTTAAGGAACTAATTAGAGTCCATAAGGGTAACGAGTTAAGACCCATGTGGTCTTTGGGTCTCACATAATAGTAAACACAATTACTATTCTAACCCAATGGTCAAAATGCATACGTAGTATGAATACGTATTACAACATCACTCCTTTCCCAGGGAGCGTATGTCTTAATGATGTTGTGAAGATGATAACCAGACACCACAATGTCTGACTTTGAGTCCCTTTTACTACTCAAATAATCTTCTGGACTCACATCCCGCATAAGACAGATAGGATTTCAAAATCCTCTTAGATCTTTTGAAAGCATCCATATGATGCAGATCTTTCATACGACCATTTTGTTTAAGTCATGACTCTAAATCGTCCGTCTGATGATTTTGACTTTAAACAGGTCTCATCTTTATTTTACCTGTCTGATAAAATAAAAGCGGTTGCTCAAGTGAGAGAGCCAACCTTAATCTGTCCGACATACTAAAATTCAGCTGAGATTTCAAAAATGTACAAAAACATTTCTTAAAGAATTCATATGCAATGTTGAAAAGAACTTATTCTTTTATTAAATTTGATCACTTACAGACATGGGAAATTACATTGGTACAACTCAGCTCTTACGCAATCCTTGAGATGATAAGTGTTTGTAAAACACATCTCTGGGGATCGCCTTCGTAAGCGGATCCGCTATCATCTCATGCGTAGATATGTACCTTATGTCTACCTTGTTGGTCTTGTCATAGTCTTTTGCAAAATTGTAGCGGATATCTATGTGTTTGGTCTTACAATGGAATTTTGGATCTTTGACATAGGCTATAGATGCTTGACTGTCGCTGTGTATTAGTACATCACCTGAGTCATTTGTATCAATAAGCATGTCTAAGAACTTCCTAAGCCAAACAGCCTCTTGGACTGCCATGCTAAATGCTACAAACTCGGCTTCTATAGTTGAAAGTGCGATGCAGGATTGTTTCTTGCTACTCCAGGATATTGCACCGGATCCGAGTAGAAAAACATATCCTGAGGTCGATCGTCGCTCATCGAGATCACCCGCCCAATCAGCATCAGTGTAGCCTTCGAGCCTCAAGGCATCTCCTTGATAGCATAAAGCATAGTCTGCAGTTCCTTTGAGATACCGCATTATCCTCTTAACCGCTTTCCAGTGTACTTGCCCTGGGTTGGATTGGTAACGACTTACGATTCCAACGGCAAAACAGATGTCCGGTCTTGTACACATCATAGCGTACATAAGACTACCAACTGCACTGGAATATGGAACTTTTTCCATTATTTCATTTTCCTTTTGGTTCTTTGGACATGATTTCAGACATAAATTGTCGCATTTGCTTATAGGAGTATCAATGGACTTGCAGTCCTGCATATTAAAATGTTCTAAAACCTTCTTTATATAAGTCTCCTGTGAAAGAGAAAGAAGTTTCTTCGAACGATTCCTTGAAATCTTAACTCCAAGGATATATGTGGCTTCTCCCATGTCTTTCATCTCAAAAACTGATGAAAGCCAAGCCTTGATATCCATCACAAAGCCCTTGTCATTTCTGGCTATTAAAATGTCATCTACATATAGAGACATAATAACGTACTTGCTCTTAATCCTATTGATATATACGCAGTTATCTTCATCAAGCATGGAAAAACCATTTGATAAGACAACTTCCTGAAATCGTATATACCATTGCCTCGAGGATTGTTTAAGACCATATATGGATTTACAAAGTTTACAAACCTTATGTTCGTTTCCTTCTTTTACAAACCCTGTTGGTTGTTCCATATAGATCTCCTCGTCCAATTCTCCATTGAGAAAGGCAGTCTTTACATCCATCTGATGTAATTCGAGGTCTAAGCAAGCTACCATTGCCAGAATCAGGCAAATCGAGGTAAAACGGACAACAGGTGAGAAGGTCTCTTCGTAGTCTATCCCTTCCTGTTGCGTAAAACCTTTCGCGACAAGGCGAGCTTTATAGCTGTCAATAGAGCCATCAGCCTTATGCTTGATCTTGAGAACCCATTTGTTCCCAATAGCTCTTCGTCCTCTGGGTAAGTCAACTAAGTCCCAGACTTGGTTAACTTTCATGGATTCCAACTCTTTCTTCATTGCTTCCATCCATTTGTCTTTTGCAGGGCATGATACGGCCTGTTTGAAAGTAGCAGGCTCGTCATCATCTTGTAGTAAAGTCATAAAGGTTTGCGGAAATTCATCCTCAAATCTTAGAGGAGCCAACCTTGTACGACTACTACATCGTATTTGAGATTCTTCATGTCCTTGTTGACTCGAATTTAGATCAATTCTAATATCACTCCCACTTGGAATGTCATTAGAAATGCTCCCACTTGGATCATTATTCCCGTATGGAATAGGATTAGTGTCATTCGTATCATCCATTGGTGAAGTTTGAAACGTATTTTCTTCTTCACCAAGAATTCTCCCACTCGAATGAGGTAATCCTCCTTGATCATTAATCTCAAATAGAGATAAGTCCTGACTTATCTCGCCCTGTCTTGGAAACTCGTTTTCCAAGAAAGTGACATCCCTCGACTCAAACTCAATTAGACACCCATTGTCTTCCTGACTAACGAAAACATAACCTTTGGAGTTTTTTGCGTATCGTATAAAGATACATTTCCTTCCCCTTGGCCCAAGTTTGCCATACTTATGGGAGGAAATATGTGCGTAGGATGCACATCCCAAAGGTTTTAAAATGTTTAAGTCAGGAGACTTTTGGTTCCACAATTCATAAGGAGTGGAGCTAACTGATTTCGAAGGTACGCGGTTCAAAATGAAAGTGGCCGTTAATAATGCATCACCCCAAAAGGTGATAGGCAAGTTAGCTTGCGCCATCATTGAACGGACCATTTCCATTAAAGTCCTATTTCTCCTTTCAGTAACACCATTTTGTTGAGGAGTATAAGGCATAGTTACCTGATGTACTATGCCCTTTTCATCACAAAGTTCCTTAAAACTTGTTGATTGATATTCACCGCCCCAATCGGTTTGCAAGACCTTAATCTTGCGATCTAATTGATTCTCCACTAAACTCATATAGTTCTTAAAGCAGGTTAATACTTCACTTTTGTGGGATATCAAATAGATATGTCCGAATCGGGTGAAATCATCAATAAAAGTGATGAAATAGGACTTCCCGCGTCTTGTCTTGACATTCATCGGACCAATATGTCCAAATGGATGAGCTGTAATGGAACCTCGGCCCTTGTACCGGTTCCAAAAAGCTTGCGACAAGATTTCCCTACAAGGCAATGTTCGCAGGTCGACATTTCAACCTTTGAAACATTGGATAGAAGGCCACGTTTGGCAAGTCTATCCATTCGTGTTGGTCCAATGTGACCAAGCCTTGCATGCCAACAAATTATATCAGACTCATAAGTCGATGAATTTGCAGCAAGGAAATTTTCATTACAATATGAAGAGTCATACATTGTATTTAATACAATAAATCCTTTAAATACATACCCAGTACAAATTAAGGAATTATTACAACACAAGCCCACTTTACAATCATGAAAAAACCAGCTATAACCAAGACCCATTAACACGACCACAGATATTATATTCCTTCGAATATCAGGAGCGAAGAGAACATCATGAAG